>JAZHFQ010000760.1:2400000-3000000 GCA_038387885.1 Spodoptera picta | reverse complement strand
CTCGGGAATATAAAATTTTTTTGGGATAAAAAGTACCCTATTATTTAATCCGGAATTCTAAATTTACATCTGCAAAAATTCAAAGCAATCGGTTTAGTCGTTACGGCGTGAAAGCGGAACAAACACTCACTTTCCGATTTATAATATTAGTAAGGATTCATGTGCAAGTCTTAACTTTCAGGGAACAGTGTGAGAGTAAAGGAAATGACTGTCATCAGTTGGATCGTGACATCCCCATCACAGATATATGTAATATAGGTCCTCAATATTACCTCTATTACGATATTATGTAACATTTGTATGTGTATCTGTTCATTTTATAATATTAGTGGAAATTGTTTACTCATTCCTTTAATAAGCTCGTTACATAAATTGATAAAATTGTCCTGTTATTTCATTAATTTTAGCTATACGTGCCACGGTTTAAGTAGGTACCTATTGAAATATTGGAAAAATTTAACTTTCCCGTTTGTGGGTTAATTGGTAGAGTTCATTGAAATGTGGGAAAGTACAATGTTACCTGTAATTTAACTTGTTTTCGAAAACAACAATATCATATATGACCACTTCTGTATATACGTACCTACATACCTACATACATATATACATACATAATGGATTCGAATAAGAGAACAACCCCTATTTAACAGCACAGCAGATTGCAAGGTGTAAAGGAAATTATTATTGAAACTGTTCTTTAGTAACAATTTTGTTTGTAAAAACAATTAGTACTACTAATAAATGTAGAAGGAGATGGCGGGAGGAACATGACGCCCATGAAAACGATAGATCACAGAAAGGTATAAGAAGAGACGAGTGGAAGGACGGTATGGAGGCTTTTGACCTGCAGTGGGACGACCATGGCATATAAAAATAAATAAAAACAATAAATAACTAATAAACGAGTCTCTGAGTTCGGCTGTTACAAACTTGTGCATTCATACGACGACTACGGACGGAGTCTAAAGATGGCTTCATCAGCTCGAAGAAAGGTCACTTGCTACGTTAGTAGTTGAGGATCTGCTACCACTGCCAGCAGTTACAATATTGTATCTCAATTAATTTGCATCTTCGGGTACGTGCACCATATCGTGTCTTGTTAAAGATTTCTCCGAATTGTGAATAATTGGGTATTTTGCCGTTCGACTGAGCATGTGCCACAGTGCGCACGCGTCTTAATACCTACATAGTACAATATATGGAACTCCTTACAAACTTATGTGTGCGTCAGATTTTACTATTCAAGGTGCAGGAAACTGACTAAATTTGATTTCTTGTTATGTTAACAAAAAAATGTACGTCATTGCCTTGTTGGGTTTTTAGCGAATGTAATATGTAGCGTGGCTGAACGGTGATTAAGTCTAAAGGAAAATATGAAATGTTATATGAAGTATGCTCTTAAGCGATTAGAAAAATAAAATAATAAATTATTTGAACTATAATTAAAATTATTTGGACTTTTAATTTTTTTTTAAATTGGGAAACTAAACTAAGCCTCTGTGTAATTGTGTACCAACATGAGCACCACCAGTACAAATTGTTGTACAGAGTCGCTACAATACACAATTTTTTTTTGATTTGATTTGACCGCACTATTGGTGCGGTGGCTGGGCAACCGGGTGCCGTGCAACGTATCGCGGGTTCGATTCCCGCACACTTTGTGTGATCCACAAATTGTTGTTTCGGGTCTGGGTGTCATGTGTATGTGAACTTGTATGTTTGTAAACGCACCCACGACACAGGAGATAATCCTAGCGTGGGGCAACCTTAAAAAAAAATAATACATCCGCTACATAAACTGGACATACTCGCTACACTCTCGCTATACATACTCGCTACCATAGAATAGTATCGCTACACTTTCCAGCGTTCATAGTGATGGTACTCAAAACTAATTTAATATTTTTAATGATCACCAGATATATGTATATCACTCCATACCACCGATCTTATTTAAATTTTGTAAATCATCGATTAGGTATTATTTACCTTATCCTCTATCATTCGACCCCACAAGGACTTCGCCTTTTCAGGCTTGGTGGGACATCCCAATCCTGTTTTTTATTAGTCGAGGTTTCTCCATTGTCTTTCTTGTAACTGTGATTCTGAAGTTATCTATAATAGTTGCTTGAGTCACATACCTTGACCTTTTCTCTTTCATTTTAATATTACTTTCCTCGTATGATCTCGTTCAGATCATCACTGCTGACGTAATTAAACAATAATGATTTGATGATTTCATCTTTCACCACAAAAAGTCCCGTTGCAGTCTCTCATGGTCAACCAGGTGTATGTAGTGATGCCAGTGATGGTCGGATGGTTGGATGGTTGTCATGAGATGAAAGTACAGCAAGAGATAGTGCGTTTACCCCGAAATATGTCTCCAAGGTAAGAAGTTTAATGTTACATTCATTGAAAACACTACCCGTCTAGACAATAATATTGTGTAACACGATGTTGCAACATTAGCGGTTCGTTATGAATGACGTACGTATTTACCGTTAGACCAGCTTGGCCTCAAGTATCACTACATTAAATACCTACCGAGCAGCTGACTTGTTTTTCCTCAATAGGTTTATGAATGAACTCTGCAAGGATAAATTTAATGTTGCACGTAATACTTAGCTATTCATACTTTGCATCCTGTTATACCTAATTATGTCTGTTTTATTAGAATCTTTCACTAGTGACCGATCAGTGATCAGTAAATGATAATTGAAGAGAATTGTTATAATAAGTAAGTAAAAGTCTGGGTAACCTTCAGTAGTATGGTCCTCATTTTTTGGGAGTGGGGCCTAAACGTTAAACTCTGTAGAAGAACTAATAACTCAAAGAGAGAGAAGCAAGAAGTGTAGCAGCTGATGATTTTAGCCTTGACCCGGACCTTGAGCGTTCCCGACAGGATGAACGAACGCTGAGGTCGCATGCGCATCGCAGTCAATGTCCTCGCGCCAAGTGCAGTGCTGCGGTCTAGCGAGAGTGGCGAGGCGACACACGATTGCACTTGTCGCGGGCAGCGCGCGCTGTCGCACTAATTGCAGGCGCGCGCAGACAGCCTGGCGCCGCGCCCGACACGCTACGTCTGTATCACACGGCTGCACGCCGATACACTCATACGAAATTCTGCACGGAGGCTGTATCACTTTTCTGTTGTCTGAATGTATGGGCCTGCATCATATTTCATTTTATTGAGATTTTTATTTATTAAAACAAAAATAGTTACATATAGAAGTTACGGTTTACTATTGTATTGTTAAGAAAGGGGGAAACGAGTAGACAGATCATCTGAAAGTAAAATCGTCATCGCAATAACAGAAACCTTTAAAAATCTTCCGGAAATTATTTCGATGAAACTGAATCAAGGACAGGTAAAAAAGCATAATTAAAATAAACTCCCAATTCAATTCTACCTCCAATTTTTAACAACAATTTATTGACTTAGGCTATTATGCTGTAAATCAATGTATGTATATGCTCTCGTGGATGCAAAGACTACTATAGTATACTGGCTACGTGGATGGCAGACACAAACTCAAATATACCTCTAATACATAGGTAATATCTGTTATTATACTATTTAAAACATTGCTGTCAGAATTAACGTGAGGACAGTTACTAGCGTCACTTTACATTTTACAAGAAGACTTTGTTATTTACAAAATGCTTCTTTAAGTGAGCTCACTATGCAATATTGTTTCGAACCGACATTATTTGCTTGTTGTTGTCATGCTCACTCAAGTCTCATTGGCGGTGGCGCGTGCAGTGGATCGCTCGATTCCCTACAACATGGTTGAGTTGGGCGGTGCGGACTGGTCACTGTATTAAATTTGTTGTCCTCAAGGTTTTTATTTTTCCGTCTCCTTGACCATATATTGGTATTACATTGTTCTCACATTATTGAACTCAAAGAAAGAATGTAACCAAAAATTGTATTGTGAACATGATTGAAAAGAGTAACCTATGGAGTTTCTTGCTCGTTCTTCTCCATAGGAATCTACACTTTGGAACGAGCAAGTAGCTTCACTAGAAGACTGACCTACAGACTGACATTTTTCTTATTATTTAATATTTAAATATTTTGTTTTGACGTCCAAAAGTGCCTTCCTGGTCTAATTGAAATAAATGATTTTGACTTTCTTCATTTCAATATTCGAAAATTATGATGAACTATTTACTTTGTAAGTAATGTAATATGTTGCGCTTTTTGCGTCAGATGCGTGTGCGCAGCGTGCAGTGAACCTAGGTAGGGCATCGCGTGATGCATGTACTAAAAAGGTTCGTGGAATGTGAGGGGGGGGGGGCAGTGGGGTGATGGTGGCGCTACACTCTTAAACTGTCAAACACCAAGCGGTCACCAGTGACCGCAACCTATTGTTCTATAATTGTGTCTATAATGACGGTACTCGACGAGTTAATTACTGCGTGAAATTTAATTACCCCTTGTGTAAATCACTGACCTGTATGCATTACATCAGCCGGCGAGGCACGTAGCTTGTGACTGTAACACTCACTGTGCCCGAGGGAGTATAAACGCGTACTGAAAACGTATCATGCCAATATTTTACATATATAGGTAGTGTAAAGGTGTTAATCATTCGGTTGTAGGTGTTGGCAATTAGGTCAGTATTAGAGTGCACGCACTATTTCACTCGGCCGGTGTGAGTCGGTCGGCGGTAGTAACGATACAACGGCCGCGGCCGTCCTGGTGTCGATCACGTTCGCCGAAAAGCAATAATCATTAACTATTCCTTAGTTTACGTTAGGTATACTTAATGTCGTGGTGGCCCGGAGGTTTAAGACGCCCACTTCTCATGCATGAGGGTTACCAACGGCAAGTACCAATGTGACTTTTTCCGAGTTATATGTACTTTCTAAGATTATTTAGACACCACTGACAAACGGTGAAGGAAAAACATCGTGAGGAAACCTGAACTTATAATTTCTAATTATAAGTTTGAAATCGCCAACCCGCATTGAGCAGGCGTGGTGATTAATGCTCTAACCTTCTCCGTGTGAGAAGAGGCTTTGCTCAGCAGTGGGCAATTATAGGCTGTTGATGATACTTAATTTAGTGCTTTTGATTACTACGTGGGCGGACAGACAGATACGCAACTACATATCACGTGCCCTAGGAACATAGCGAAGCCAGTAGAGGTGACCGCTGACACGTGTAGTGCAATCAGTTTGATTAAACACGCGGCGGGCTAATCTCGGTGGCTTTTTCTTTAAGCTTATTAAGTTCAGGTATAAAATAGAATGTGGTTTTACATCGGTAGTGGCTATAGAGGTAATTAAGTGACGTGCGGTCAGCGGGCGTGGAGAGCCGCAGAGAGCGCCTGCTCCTCCGCTCAGGGTTGCGGTTTAAATTTCCGCGTGAGAACAAATAATGATATCACAGCAACTGGGTATAGTTAACCAAAGTCAAACAGAGGAGCGGCGATGGAATATATTTGTTTGGAGTCGACTCGTTTTTGATTGTGGTTTACAAGTTAGGGAAATCAAAACCATTCAGTTTTTACAATTAACACCTTGTTTATGCGTCGTCACATCGCGCTGACTAGACTGACACAGGTACTTACTTAGAGGACGATTTCTATTGCAGTCAGGTATTCACGTTTGCATGACATGATTGCTTGTAGTATGTACATCAACTTTTACTTTATTTTGTTAAATTAGAATGTAGTCCACGCGTCGGTCTGGATTGTACATGTCACATTATACGCATGAGTCGATGTCGGGCTATGTCTAGTATTAGTCAGCACAGTACTCATGTTCACACCTGGCCCATTCAAACTGTCGTATCGACTGACGGGTCGTTGGACTACAAGGCTTTTGTACTGGTGTTAATAAAACCTTCTCTTGCTAGTGTGTATTATTATGTTGTATGTAGCGCAAAATGTGAACTTTGCTCGATTTGATATTGTACTTTGGACCGGTAACTTGAGCAAAGATAGATTTATTTCATTGAGAATCTGGGACACCGTTAGATACAACATTCACTCATCACTAGTCATGTGGTCAGCAAAATAACAATTTATACATATTAAGCTCTACAATTGCGACTACATCAATCAGCATAATTATATACTTGACTTAGCATTGGGAATCATCACTGGTTAAAATAATCGAATCCGGGCATAGGTTCCAAGCTGGAGTCGCAAATCTCGCTTATATCTATTGGCCGTAGAATGACACAAGGCACAAGGTCCTGGCACCTAGATCTTGGTACACACCTAGGCACTGTTTTCTGATAGTATAATCTAGCGTTGGTGGCTTCGTGCGCTCATGTCGAAGGTATGGACGAAAAAGTGACGATGATTTTTATGGACGAAGAAGCGACGTTGTCAGAGGAGTGTATGCACATACACTCCTCTGACAACGTCGCTTCTTCAGCATTGAGCTTTTGTTGAGATTCTCTTCAATAAGACCCGTTAATCCTGGACGACTTTTTCAGCATTTAATAAATGACTTAATTTACAAGTTTCTTGCAAAATCATCGTCACTTTTTCGTCCATACCTTCGACATGAGCGCACGAAGCCACCAACGCTAGATTATTCATGTATTACACAATGTTCCTAATAAGTCATAATCACCTATTACAAAGGGATTTTTTGTGGATATGATGAAGTTGCAGTCTTGCAGATAGGTAGTGGTGGGTCGTGAGTCACGAGGTCAGTGCGCGGGTACAAGGTCACGGCTGATGCTCCCTGACTAGACGCAGCACGTGCTGGTCTGTTACAGAGGGACTCAAATTCCCTGGCTATGTATGTCGCAGTTTACCATAATCGTAAGTGCGGCTACCATGCAAATAACTCCATGTTAGGAGTCACCGATGGTAATATAGTGGAACTTATTATTCCTGCAGGTGCACCTATAATATATCTTTCGCTTTATTACGTAGAATGTGAGACTTACATAAAGATAGATATTCGAAGACAGCTACCTCTAACCGTATGCTGTACTGTTTTTATTTCTGTGCTAAACATAAATACATCATAACAAGCTAAGTATGATTGTGTAGTATTCTAGTTCTAAAATTATAAAATTAAACTGCTAAATATATTACAAAACGAATTCACGCTGGCCTTCGCACATATTTTTTAATTTTTGATATAAATAACATAACTGATATAAGAACTAGTTTGCCTATACTGTTGTATATTGAAACAGGACGAGCGTGTGCGCATGCGCAGGCAACTTGCGTAGCTTGAGATTTGAGTGATGCTAGCGCTGGGCCGGCCACACGTGACGTCATGAGTAAAGTAACAATCGTTATATATTCACACTATAAGAGTAAACAACTCCGTGACGTATACAACGCACCTAATAACGATTGCGTATCATCATCAAATACCGGTTCGAACCAGTTGTTGGGTTTTCAATCTATTTATACGTTAAGATGTTTGTGCGAAATCATCTTATAGCAAAGACGTACGTAGTAAAAACTGTCATTAGCATAGCGAGCTGACCGGCGTCACGGCGTTACAGATCGTGACAATGACGTCATTGCGGCGAGATGGTGACGATAGAAGAGCGTGATGCTGGCCGGTAAACTCCGCGGCGGTGTTTAACATCATTGACTTGTTTGCCGAGGTCGCTGGTTGCTGGTACGGTGGGCATTACGCGCCATACGCGTGTAATTGTGCGAATAATATACTGTTTACCAATCACCATATAATTTGATAATCATATTTAAACTATTGTGGCGCCATTAATTAAGAGTCAGGAGACAATGTAATGCAAATAATGAAGTTTATATTTGATAAATTCTTGTCTATATGTAGAATAAATAATAGTTAGTAGTCAGGTCTGTTTGACAGACGTTCAATTTAGTTGTGATCGCTAACACTGTTAATATCTAAATAAACATGCAGGGTATAATATGCCCGAGTTAGCAACAGGACGCGCGGCTCGATGTGTGGCCTGAACCAGACGGGCACGCACACACATACACAGCTATATAAGTATTATAAATATTTGGCAATGTCCACACAACATGAGCGAGTAATTCACACAGCGTTTATTTGTTTATACATTATATTATGTATGATATAATAAAACATGGCGCTTAAGCCAAGGCATGGTGTTCATAGAGCTGAACTTTGGCTAGTGAGCCACAACCTGGTGAGCAGACTGTACAATCTCTATCTTTACGGGTCAGCAAAGGTTGGTTTATAAACCTTTACATCACTACATAGTATAAAATAAAGTCGCTATCCGCCGTCTGTCTGTATGCTTATTTCTTTAAAAATACGCAACGGATTTTGATGCGGTTTGTTTAGTAGATAGAGTGATTCTTCAGGAAGGTTTATATGTATAACACATGCATAATATAGTAGAGAAACACTGATAAATTTATAAATTTATTGCACCCGAGCGAAGCTGAGGCGGCTCGTATACTATGCAATGTTCATTATGTTCAATTATAGGCTTAAAGAACGTTCAATAATAAATTGTATGGAGTAATATGGCAATAATGTAAAGTAATATGGTAATATGGCAATAGGCTCACCCCCTATTACATGGGACTCATAACAACTAGTGAAAAGTGGGTGTTACATTGTACTGTGGTAGAATGTGCACCTCTGCCTACCCCTTCGGGGATAAAAGGCGTGATGTTATGTATGTTGTAGCTGATAAGTTAGATCTTATGAGTTGGAACTGATAAGTTGGAACTTATGAGTTGGAGCTGATAAGTTGGATCTTATGAGTTGGCCCTGATGAGTTACAACTCATCAGTTGAAGCCGACGTTGGATTTAGAGTTGATAATTTTTTTTTTTTTAAGAAAACGTTGCCCCACACGAGGATTTTCTCCTGTGTCGTGGGTGCGTTTACAAACATACAAGTTCACATACACATGACACCCGGACTTGAAACAACACTTTGTGGACCACACAAAGTGTTGTCCCGTGCGGGAATCGAACCCGCGACACGTTGCACGGCAGCCGGTTGCCCAGCCACCGCACCAACCGTGCACAGCAAATTGAGCCCAATGTGTTGGTAAGTGGCCGTTAAACACATCTCTATTTATTTATTGTTCAATGTAAAGTCACAATTTAGTTTGTTATTAAAATAAAGGACTTCTTATGAATGTAATGACGATCAAAACTCCAAGGCCTGCCGACTGCCGACTCATACTTCAGGAGTCACAATACGCAAAATATTTGTAAAAACTATAAAAGAATGTTCCCACGATGTGATTGACTTGTATTTGATTCACGATGACTAGTGAATACTGTAAGTATGAGTAGGATGACGTAACCCCAATGTCTGAACTCCAACCTACCTACAGTGATGCAAGGGTCGAAGATGAGAGGAGTATTTCAGCGAACTGTTGCCGACACTTCCGTAAAAGGCCGGAATGTCGAGGCTTCATCTCAAACGGTACCGGGTGGTGCGAGATGGCTCAGTGATCAGTCATCGTGGTCGGAATACCGAGGTCCCTATATTTGACGTCTGTGTAAGTTACGTGGACGTCATATGTATTCCTAGTAAGTAGTGAATAATTGTAAGGTGCCGTATGCTGAATGTATCATCACAAATAATAGTAATTGGTGTTCTAGGTATATTCTATATCCTATTTCTTCAGTACCGCCTTGGTGCATTACAAGGTTCGAGTCTATTTATTGTGTGATCCCTATTTAGACAATTTCTTTTCTTTAGGACCTGAAGGTACATGTGCATATATATATTGTCTTTACAAACATATTGGGTAGACGATCATCATCATCAACAAGCTATAAATGCTGACTACTAAGCAAAGCCTGTTCTCACACGCAGAAGGTTTGATCATTAATCACCACACTTGCGCAGTGCGGGTTGGCGATTATAAATTTATAATTAGAAAAATTATAAGTACAGGTTTCCTCAAGAGGGTATCCTCCACCGTTTGTAAGTGGTGTCTAGATATTTTTAGAAAGTACATACCTCTATAACTCGGAAAAAGTCACATTAGTACTTGCCGTTGGTAGGTTTCGAACCCGTGCCCTCATACATGAGAAGCGGGCGTTTTAAACCTCCGAGCCACCGCGACATGAGGTAGAGGATAGAAAGGAAGAATCCAGATGATACCAAAGGGCTTTTTTTTAAGGGGGCAAAATCATTTTTATTTATTTTTGCATGCAGAACTGCCTTTATTTCTGGTAAGGTAGAAGTACGTATTCCCGTTAGTGTCCTAGTTCCCGTTAACTAGTCAGTTTTTTATTTTTTACGTCTTTCTTACAAAATAAAATTAGAGTTTGTAAATGGTAATTTATTATTGATACTATTTTATACAATTTTAATGCCAACTTTCACCAAAAAGTTTAATGGCGTCAAAACTGTGCAAACTTAAAAATACGTTCTAATAAAATTGTCTGTAAGTTCAAAGTTCTGTCAGTGAACTACGAGACCACCCCGTTGCAGAAATCATCTAGCCATACTTCGACGGATAAAATTAAGGTAAGAGTGTTAATGTTTATAAAAAGTTTAGTATATTATTTAACGATTTAACCTATAAACTAAGGTAAATCTCATCGAAACGTAAATGTTTTTGCATGTTACATTTATTGGTACTCACAAACCCCTACTTGCCCTAGTGCCCGGTAAATTCGTATATTTTTTACTGGTTACTGGTACACTATCAACCCGGTAACATACGTTGCACCGAAATCCGGTATTGTATCCTTATTACTTTGGAATAAGTCTCATATTCCTTTGAAATTTTAGTTTATATTAAATATTTTGTGCCGGATACTGGGACATGCATTAACAGTTGTATTTAAATCCGTCATGGACCTTATTGCCTTGAGGTAAGTATTGTTTTCCGTTAACTCGATAGAATTTAGTTAGGTACTAGGCATCTTATTTGTTTTGTTACCTTGTGTTTTTTTTTATTTATGGGGCGAACTTTTAGATTTAATAGGAATATTGACAATTGGGCAATATTAAAAAAAAAATGTTTCGGAAGTCTAAGGTATGGTGATTGAGTATAGAGAGAATAGTGGCCGTGTATTTTGTCATGCAATGTTCACCTTAGTATAGTACCTACTCCTTGACAGTAATTGAAGATATAGCAAGGGCGAAAAAGCTCTGGTTATTTCATTTACTTGAATATTATAATAAATTAATTATGCTTTGCAGTTCGAGTCTTGACAAATGGTAACTTGTGTGTAATTTTCAGTACAAGTTTTGTCATCATTGACAAAATTTGTGTGGAGAGTCAGACTCTTACTGACTAAAAACTACCCCGTTCCTACTCCTGCACTTCAAGCCGGAGCCCCGGTAACCCGTTAAGGTCCTCCGCGGCTCCGTATCGGCATCAGCCCCATTGAGCCCCATCTGTGGTGGTCTGATGGCTCCTTGAGGCGCGCGCGGAACGCGACGCTCCGTACGCTTGGGTTTGGTTCTGGTCGGGCGGCGAGTTACCCGTGCTCGCCGTGCGCAGGTCCGCGCTTACGGTGGCCGGAGATCGTCTCGCGATCCCCGACGCCCGGAGTGTCTCTCGCAACGGCTGGGGCGTGAGGAGGTTCGTTCCTCACCCGCCCCGCCTCCTCCTTAGCTAGTATGTCTGCTTCGCAGAAGGAGGAGACGGCATCCCAGTCCCCCTCGCTCCGTACCATGATCTGAACCAGAGCCGGACGCGAGAGGTTGCCGTCACCGATCACATTCCTAAAGACACGACGGTGCTCAGCCCACGCAGGACATACCGCTACCATGTGCTCCACCGTGTCCTCCGGGCGGTCCTCGCAGTGATGACACCCGGGCGTTTCCTCTGGCCCAAACCGAAACAGGCACCTACCGAAACTTCCGTGTCCGGTAAGCACCTGCGTCAGGTGGTAGGTGAGGACGCCGTAGCGACTATCAAGCCACTCCTCAAAGAGGGGACTAACCGCTGCAATAACTGCGAGCCCATGGCACACTTATTATGGCACACCTCGAGGAAGCCATTAATTCTATTTTAAAATGTAAAAATTTAAGTTACTGATGTTTTTTTACCAAAGGTTACTGAAGATGCAACTAAAATATATTACTAGTGTTAACCTATAATTTGTGTTATTGTTAATAAAAAAATTTTAAAACGAATTATGCTTTTTTTCTTAAATACAAACCCTAATTATTTTCACTACTCTTTTTATTTAAAAATATTTTATTTCTGTGAACTTTATCGTAAAGCAATAGAGTTCAAATTTGCGGTTAAAATTGCCGGATTCCGGGACAATTAAACGTTAACTAGTACAACTCTACCGGATACTGGTACAGTTAGCCCTTTTTGTATTTTTGTTGTTTTATTGTTAATTAACATTTTCATAAGTGTAATAGAATTATAATATACTAAAAGTATACTAAATTATCTAACTAGTCGTATAAAATTTATTTTCATAGGTCTACTTACTTCAGCCTAGCGCGCATGCAAAGTCAGGGAAGTTCATAACTTCACGGTTACTGGGCCGTTTACCTTAATACACGAGTTATATATTGGTTACATACATGATTTCAAGTACTAACATACTACGCCACACCTCCCAAGGCAATTAAAAAAAAATATATCTATATGCTAATTTTTTTTTTGTAATAATATATTTACCTATAATATATTTGGTTAAATATGACCCTATAATGAATAATAGAAGTAGTCCAACAACATATATAATGTGTTTTTGAAAATATTTCACTGATAACATAGTACTTAATATTATTGTTACATTTAAGATTACATGCAGCAGATGTTCCATTAATTAGTAATGTTTATAAACAATAAGTACATTACAATTTAGTAGTTGGTATAACCTATCCGTACAGCGATGGAATTCATCTCATCTTACAGGCCACAATCGTAATGTTGATGACATAATCAGTAAACTAACTTTGCCATTGTTACTATGCATAATCATGAGAAGTACAACTTCGTTCTGTTTTTATGAATTACATCACTTTTGCCATTTATGTTTACTTCTACATTAGGTGATAAATCTCTTATAACAGTATATGGGCCAGTGTAAAGGTTTGATAGTTTATTACCGGTTTCATTTTTAATCAAAATTTTGTCATTTTTCTTATATTTTATTTGTTTTTTCGTATTAATTTCGAATTAATCAAGTTTTTCCGTGCTTCTGTCTGTGAAACCTGTAATCGATATTTAAGCTCCGAGGGATAATTGTCATAATTTTAGAGTGGTTCTACTGTTCTTACGATATTACTTGGTAAGTTACATTTCTTTCCGTATACGAGTTCGAACGGGGTGAATTTCGTCGACGAATGTACAGTGGTATTGTATGCAAAGACCCAAAAGGGTAACCATGAGCTCCAAGAGTTTGGTCTGTCGTTGACGTGTATTCTTAAAAAGGCCCCTAGCGATTTGTGGGAGTTTTCTAAAGCGCCAATACTTTGATGGTGGTAAGCTGTCGAGTTCAATTTACCAATATTAAGAATGCTACATACCTTTTTGAATGTTTCTAATATGAACTCTGTACCTCTGTCAGTAGCAATTTCCCGCGGTATTCCATGTTGGAGAATGAAGTTATTGACGAATACATACAATACTACTTCAGCCGACGTTTTATTTATTAGTGGAAAGGCACATACATATTTTGACAATTCACACTGGAGTGTTAAAATATATGTGTAATTATCGTTGTCTCTATCAAGTGGACCTACTATGTCCAAAAAGATTTTTTCAAATGCTGATTGGGCAGTTGTGGTAATAACCATGGGCTCTTTTGTCATAACAGAGGTAGTATATTTTTGTTTTTGACAACTAGTGCATTTTTTGACGAAGTTATTAACGTCCCTTTCTAGACCCGGCCAAAAATAACATAACATAACATCACGCCTTTTATCCCCGAAGGGGTAGGCAGAGGTGTACATTATGCCACTGTACAATGTAACACCCACTTTTCACTATTTATGTTATGAGTCCCATGTAATAGGAGGTGAGCCTATTGCCATATACCGGGCACAATTCCAGACTCCGTGCTACTACTGGGAATTTTTTGAAAAACCCAATAATACTTTTCTCTATCTCACTCGTCTATCTTCTAAGTTATCTACTCTTTCTATATCATTTACAATACATAACCGTGGCCCTTCCCATTTAGTCTATTTTTTAATTTCATTCGTAATTTTTTTTATAAATATGCTATTGTATTTATTTTTCAAAAAATATATTTCATTTATATTATTATTATTGCAAAAATCACGCATCGCTCTCACAAATGCGGCTGGCGTCAGATGTGATCGAGCAAATGGATTTATATACAGTATCATGTTTTGACGATCATAAGAAAATGTATTATTTTCATTGGTCATTCTATTTATTCCGCGTAACCTGTTTAGGTACGCTTGGTCAACAAATTGCAGTTCCACTGCATTATTAGGTCTATTAATTATTTCTGCAATTCTTGGTTGACCCGAGATACAGGTTTCTCTGGTAACTTCGGGAACTTGAGAAGTTACTCCTAACTGTTTTCTTTGTGCCCGTGTCATTACAAATATACACTCGTGCATGTTCTTTAAATCCTTCGAAGATAATGAAATGCGAGATAAAGCATCGGCGGCTGTATTTTGTTGACCTTTGACATATTCAATTAAATAGTCGTACTCTTCTAAACATAATCGAAATTTAAGTAATCTACTTGAGGGTTCCTTTAAACTAAATAAGTATATTAATGGTTTGGTAAGCATTTTGAAGCAACGGCCGTACAAATAGGGTCTAAAATGTTTCACGGCCCAAACTATAGCTAGGAGTTCCTTTTCTATAGTCGGGTAATTCCGTTCAGCTTTGTTCAGACTCCTACTGGCGTAAGCGACTGGCCGACTATCGATATTAGATAATTCTGCCCCTAATGCGTAGCCTGACGCGTCGGTTTGTACAATAAACTGATTTTTATATGATAAACCTGGGTATTGTAGAACCGGAGGTTCAGACATATATTTCTTAAGCATTTCAAAGGATTTTTGTGCGTCACTGTTCCAAATGAATTGAACGTTTTTCCTACACAGAATATTTAAACTATTTGCAATTGCTGCAAAATTAGGAATAAATTTGCGATAATAATTTGCTAAGGCTACAAAACGCTTCACTTCTTCTATATTTTCGGGAATTGGATTTTTTGTATAGCGCTAATCTTTTCAGGATCGGGTAGCACACCGCTGTCTGTCACGACGTGTCCTAAATATAGCATTTCCTTCTTAAGAAACTCGCATTTGATCGGATTTAATTTTAAATTGACACTGCGTAATCTGTCTAAAACTTCTATCAAGTTTTTGTTGTGGTCTACTAAATTCCTGCCCATTACAATTAAATCGTCTTGATAACATAACCATTTTTCGAAATTAAGGCCTGCCATTGCCATGGTCATCATTCGAGCAAACGCGTTAGGGCTTGTCTTAAGACCCATTGGCATTCTTGTCATTTGAAATTGGCCTGAATGAAAAGCTGTATATTTTCTACTGTGGGGCTCGAGCTCCACATTATAAAACCCTTGACTTAAATCTAAGTGTGAAAAATAAATGCAACCGGAAAGTGAGTCCAATATTTCATAAATATTCGGCAAAGGGAATTTATCATTTTGTATGCAGTTATTTAACTTTTGATAATCAATGACTAGACGCCATTTTTTCTCTCCATTTGATTTCTTTGGAACTAAAAGAACGGGACTAGACCATTCGCTATTACAAGGTTCAATTATACCTTGTTCGAGCATGTGGTCAATTTGTTTCTGTATTTCCCCTTTTTGGGAATGTGCCTATATGGTTTGCTGTATATTGGTCGAGTACCGGGTTTTATAGTTATCGAATGCTTGTATGTATTTGTCGTGGTGAGCCGATCTCCTTCAAGATAAAAAGTGTCATTATATTTTGCACAAATGTTTATACTCTTTTCTTCTTTATTTAAATGATCTAAATTTAATAAACGTAGAAGTGTTTTGACTCGTTCGGACCTAGTAACATGCTAGTAGCAAGTGACTCGTTCGGACCTAGTAACATGCTAGGAGCAAGTGACTCGTTCGGACCTAGTAACATGCTAGTAGCAAGTGACTCGTTCGGACCTAGTAACATGCTAGTAGCAAGTGACTCGTTCGGACCTAGTAACATGCTAGTAGCAAGTGACTCGTTCGGACCTAGTAACATGCTAGTAGCAAGTGACTCGTTCGGACCTAGTAACATGCTAGTTTTGACTCGTTCGGACCTAGTAACATGCTAGTAGCAAGTGAATACAATAACTGCAGATATTGTATTCTCAGTGGTATTCAAGATTCTAATTGGGAGGTTTCCATTTACGGGAGTTCCCAATGTACTTGCTAAAAATATCCCCTTTCCTATTTCCTCCGCGCAGACTACAGAATCCTCTACAAACGAAGTAGTAATGTAATGAATACTTTCGGAACTAAAAAAAAAAAAAAAAAAAAAAAAAAAAAAAAAAAAAAAAAAAAAAAAAAAAAAAAAAAAAAAAAAAAAAAGCCCGTATAGTTAGGGTATCCTTTTGTAAAGTAATCGGCAAATTAATTTCTTTATTATTATTATATATTTTTAATTCAAGATAAACAAAACCGATCGCTTCAATTTTTCCACCAATACCGCTGACAACGAGATTTCCTTTTTGGATTAGAATATTCAACTCACAAACATGTTTATGTTTTATAGCCGATAAGGAGGCACCCGTGTCGACGAGCCATGTATAAGAAAGATGTTGAGAGTTTAATGAATGATATATGCTATTACATGACATCATGACATTTTTATTCACGAAAAAACTGTTCTACATTGTCATTATTATTACTTTCTAACTGGTTTTCTGGTGGATTTGTGTCTGTCAAAATATGTATATGCTGTGATTCCTGATTATTAGCATGGTTCAAGAAAATCCTACCTCTAGCTCCACGGTTCGATGAACCACGGCCGCGGGATCACCATCCCCCGCGAGTTGTTGGCCATGTCCGATCACCCCTCTGGTCCACCGGTGGAGGTGTTTCTCCTCACCCTCGTGTCCACAAGTTACCTCTGTAATTCCTATATTGTTGGGAGCTGTTATTACGCATAAATAACATATCACCTGAAGTAGACACTGTAGAAACATCCTCGTCGATAGCCGATTGTATAGCTTCACTTAAAGATGTAAATTGCCGTGCTGTTATAATAGTGCTTAGTCGGCGGTTTCTCAACCCATTGGCAAAACTTTTTATGGCTGATTTCTCGTTTATAGGCTTCAATATACCGAAGTTACTATCATTGCCTTCGGATTGGGAAATCGTCAAATCAACAAATAAATCAGTTATCTGCTTACCATACTCATCAATAGAAAGATCATTTTGTTTTAAATTAAACAATCTCTGTTGCAGGGCTGTTGCTGATTTTTTGGGCAACAGGCTTGTTTTCATAGCCTTGATTAACTCATTAACGCTGTCATATTTTGTATTAAGTTAAGTTTTGCAGATTGCGATAGTCTGCTTTTTAAAACAAAATTGATTAATTTCGTTTTTCCTTCCGAGTCTAGTTCAGTTTGTTAGTATTCTATTCCGTCAATAAGTTGTTTGTATTAGTATAATCGTCGTTTAAAACTGGTAATAAACCTAACGCGATTTTTAAATCAAATTTTGCCATTTTTAACTCTAATGTCGACTCTTTAGCCGATGAGGAATTACTGCATTAATCTAAAATATTGTCATACAAACTAAGAAAATCTTTGTTTAATTTATCAAATGTATGAAGCTCCTCGACTTCTAATCCAGTTATTAACAATTTTAACAGTTCTAAGCTTTCATTAAAAATAAACAGTAAATGATCGGCCTCTTATAATTTTTTCAAAACAATCTCACCTTTTCGTCTAAGTGGTCCAATTTTTATTAAATATATTCTTATCTTACCAAGGTCATTGTATAGTTGTAGTAACTCCTCATACATTACTTATATATATTATATAGTTCACGTATCTAGTTCACGAAGGTCGACGCGCATTGTTCAAATTAGAATTGGCGCACTTTCACACACTTACTGGAATGCACTTTGCACAGACTTATTAGGACATATTATTCACAAAGCTAGTCGAATCGTCGAATTTATCGTACTTCCGCGTGTTGTTAGGACTTGTTGGAAGTATGGACCCGACATTCCTCGCTTGCAGACAAGCTACAAGCAGCGCCGCGGTACCTTCTGGATCGCTCCGACGATCGCCTCAAGATATGTCTCGTAATCTGCTGTCGCATCCAGGACTCAAGACGAAGTAGAGAGTGCCGAGCAACAAAATTGTGCAAATGATTATTGCTGCAATACTGATCGCCGACAAATGAAATTTGAATTTCTGCACCGTCGCAGAATTTTTGGCAGCGCTAACTTGATTGATAAATATCTCTTCATTATTTACTTTTGAGTTGCACATGATGAAAAGTCACTTGTAATAAAGTTTTTTACTAAACAACCGCCGCGCGGAGCGAATTCTAGAGTGATCGCGTACATGATACAAGCCCTGTTTAGTGGCAGGGTCGCCATATAAGGACGGGTGTCAGATTGATTGAAACATCACAAAGTACAATGCAGAACTGCCTTCATTTCTGGTAATACACGAGTTATATATTGGTTACATACATGATGACAAGTACTAACATACTACGCCACAATCGAATGACTGACACTCCCTATCGCCTTGGTGAGGCGGGAGGGAGTGTCAGACTCTTACTGACTAAAAACCACCCCGTTCCTACTCCTGCACTTCGAGCCGGAGCCCCGGTAACCCGTTAAGTTCTCCGCGACTCCGTATCGTAGGGAATCAGACCTATTGGGCCCCATCCGTAGTGGTCTGCTGTGGCTCTATGAGGCGCGCGCGGAACGCGACGCGCCGTACGCTCGGATACCAAAGGGCTTATCTTATATTAGACTAGCTTTTACCCGCGGCTTTGCTCGCGTCACAAAAGAATAAAAAGTAGCCTAGTAAAAGTGTGACATATAACAATACACACAGCGCCATCTATACGAATACTTTTGTTTTCCCTCGGGAATATCACATTTTTCAGGGATAAAAAGTACCCTATTATTTAATCCGGACTTCTAACTTTACGTCTGCAAAAATTCAAAGCCATCGGTTTAGTAGTTACGGTGTGAAAGCGGAACAAACAAACTCACTTTCCAATTTATAATATAACTAAGGATTACAAAAAATATATGCATTAGACTCTAAATTAAACGATTTATCTGTTACTGAAAAGGAAGTTGACTTCCTTCAGCGTGAAATTTAAAAATAATTTCCCCAAATTTTACCAAAATATTGATGTTTTGGGCCTTGAATTTAAGATTTAAGGTTTTGCTCCACCTCATAAATTAGGGTTAGCTTCCCAAGTCGAGGATATTATCCTGTCTGCAGAAGACACTCTGAAGTGATGTGTGGGAGTCACAGTTTATTTCAGAGTATATCAGAGTCAGTTCAGTTCCCAGGCTGACAGTTTGACTGCTCAAGTACTGAGTCATCACGGATCTCTGCGCGCGCGCTTGGCACACCTGATCTATTTCCCATTCCCGTGGCGTAACGTAGCGGACTATATTTCATCAATTGATGCGCCTGCGCGCCCCTAGGGCTTGCATACTTATCAAGTTCAAAAATTGATATTGTAAACATAATACAATTATTGATTAGTTTTGGATAATTAACGTAAGTGACACTTTATATGAATTACATAAAAATTCTTCTTGGCTTATTATGATCGCACGAGCTATGAATGTGTTGATAACTATCGATTTAGTCCAATGTGAGCTTCTGTGCCAACAGGCAACACGTTAAACTTTGTCCTCATTACGTCACATAATCATATTGTTCAATGGTTAGCGTATTATGACAGTAGTGCGTGTTCGTGGCGACCCTAGTCGCACGCGGTCTTAAGCCGCCCACCGCGCTTGACGCATCGACATTTTCGCGAAATCTCCGACCATGATCTAGGCAAAGCCGCCGCCGCGTGACACACCCATTGTTTCCTCACATGTCACAATTTACATACATCATGACATCTGTATATCTAGTACGAGTTAATCTAATTTGCAGTCGCGAGTTCGTCATCGTATGTAAGGCCGTATAACATTTGAGTATACTTGAGATGCCAAGTCAAAGGTACCATTCAAAACAAGAAAGTACAATTATATCGCAAAGGTACCTTCTACCTCTAATATCACGGTTCTGAAATCCAATATGAAAGTAAATGCATTCGCCATGGAGGTCTTGTGTCACACACGGCATCCATACACATGTATAAGAATGTAGGTAGATGTGGTGGTCAGTGACCTATATACGAGATTGTATAGCCAGCCAGGCAGATTGTATATCTGTGGTTACATCACAGCATGATGTCGCAGGTGACGCACACAGACTCACTGTGTCGGTGACAGGTGTAATGTGCTACAGATCGTGGAGATAACGCTGCAGACACGCGCTAGACAGACACCTCCCATATCTTGTGCACAGATAATGATAACAGATATTGAATTGTGATGACCGAGCCCAATCATCAGAGATTGAGTTGAATGGTATTCAGACCAAATTAGTTCTTACCGTTACCTACAAAACATAACATAAAATTGATCTGAAAAATGTGCAGTTATTGCAATAACATGTTGTGTACGGCCCAACATTCACCGCAGTTTGTCGATTCCTTTCCTTAAATATTTTCTTTCAAAGTATACAGGACCATGGTGATGCAGCATTTTATGTCACATCTCAGATTTTTACGACTGATAAACAGTTCAGACAATTTCTCCTCGAGCTAGTTAGCATGCCACATCAGGCAGAACCGAGTGTTTGGACAGAATCGCGCCGGGTTTGTTCGCATTATTGTCGTAAGGTTCTCGTGGCGCGCCCACTAGCTGCAGTTACATTCACATGACACTGGTAGCACAGATTTAGGTCGCACCTCTACCACTAGCGGCCCGCACTATCAACACCTGTCAAACACATAAATACTATCATCTACAATACTGTGTGCCTGTGTGTCAGTCTGTCACAGTTCTTCACGACTCCGCAATGCATACGCACCTGAATGCAGTAGTGCGAGCTGTCGAGGTCTGCTCAAGCGCCTCGTTCCAGTTCGAAGTTCGACTACTAAAGGCTGGCTGCATGTCCGGACATTCCATAAATGCATTCGCGGAGTGTTGCAGCACCACTGCGGCGCGAGCATGTGACATGTGTTATGTAACAGGGTGGCAGCGCGCGATGTATGGCGTGAAGCTTTTTGGACCTGAGTGGGGGTCGTGGGAGCGTGACGCACCGGAAGCCCTACGCATACCGCTGCGTCGCGCAACAAAAAGAAAAGGAGCCGCGGGATTGTGTGCACTAGGAACAGGTTGTGTACATTGAATAGGTCCACTACCTCTACCTAGTGGGTCGATTGCCTTTGTACCTCTATAGTATGTAGATGTTAGATACCTACTAGGTATTACTCACACAACATACCACCATGTTCAGAAAAACAAGGGACTTTTTAGCAGAGAAGGACGTAGCCCGTATTCGCGAGTTTTGATGACGTCTAATCGTACTAAATCATAATTTAACTCAAACTCAAAAGCATTTATTTCAATTAAACAATAATTTGGTACTTTTGAAACGTCAACAAATATGAGATATATAATAGTCTGTCAGTCTGTCCGTCAGTGAAGCTAGGCGCTCGTTCCAAAATGTCGATTCGAGTGGAGAAGAACGAGCAAGAAACTCCATTCGTTACTCTTTTAAAAAAAGTCTGTTTTACATTGCTCTGATACATATTCCAATATTGTACACACATGTGAGAATAATGTAAAGACATACCTGACGCAACATACAAATAACAGAACATACTAAAATATAAAAAAAAAACAAAACCAAGAGAAAACAAATATCTTAAGTCTGACATGGTCCTCACATATGTATACTGACAATCCATATAAAATAGTGCTTCTATACAAGAAAAAAATAAAAAATATACTCTTGTTTAAATAAAGAAAGAAATGCTCGATGCCACAAGAAAAATAGATTGCCTTCATCGGAATCAAAGTGTTAAATTACCTATTATCGTAATCTGAACTAGGTACTGACTACATTTGAGTATTGTCCAGTGGAGCCGAACCAACACGCTGCCAAGCATTCCTATCCTCAAGATAATCAATCACGCTTGTTTACATAATTCGCGCTTAATATATGTTTTAAATTTACTTTCATTTAGATCTAGTATGCTATTTGGTATTTTATTATAGCATTTAATACCTAACCCCATAAAGGATTTCTGCATCTTGGACAGTCTGAATTGCAGTACAGCTAACTTATTCTTGCCTCTAGTATTAAGATTGTGTCTATCGCTTCTTTTTTCGAACAATTGCCTATTCTTTCTTACATACATTATATTTTCATATATGTATTGACAGGGCACTGTTAAGATGTTTATCGTTTTAAACAATTCTCTTAGCGATTCGCAACGGCATATAATTTATATATAATTAATTTTTAAAACGCTCCGTAACGCTAACACGAACTAAATTGACTTGAGTTCAGTAATAATTTGCATAGGTCACTCTAGTGATATGTAGGTTTTCAACATACAACTTCCCTCTACGTTTAGAAAGCGCGAGAACCTGAGTAAAGTAATTCACCACAACTACCACAAGGCACTCGAGAATGTCCAAAAATCAACAGTAGCCACAACACACAGTGGAAGTACCTGTGTGGGCTCTCTAATGCCGAGGTATGTAGCACGTTATGGTAATCTCAGCTCACCTTCGCCTTCGTCGCCGGAGCCCTACGTGACGCCAGCCACGACTGCCAAGCAGGCCCTTAAGGAGACAACCAACTCTACCTTTTTTTGGAACGTCTGATGTCGGCTCAAATACCGTAATTATCGGGTGTGGGATAACAACTAAGAGAGACGATTTATAAACGTCAGCGTCTGCAGGGCGTATACATGCATTGGTGGAGAGAATGTGCGTGTTAGTAGTTGGTGAGTTTAGGTATTTGATTGTCCTTTTCATGATAATTATGGAACAATCATGATTGATAAAGTATTTGATCATGTAACACTCACAATAATTGAAATGCTGCAGATGCCATATGACTTCATGTACAGTCAGACATCAATCAGTCAGGAGATGAGCCAACTCTGAAAAGAGGAATAAGTACTAAGTAGGTGGTAGCGACCGATTCATAAAGCTTCTTCTTTAGAAGAGTCTCCATATTAAAGTGTTATAGAAACGAATACAATTTATTTATTGAGTTACCGAGTTAGATGCAACGCGCCTTAACTGCCAAACTTGAGCAGGAGAGGGCCACGGACCGGCCATAATTTAGTGTAGTACCGCCATATATCACCGGCTTTAGATGCGTAGGCGCACGTGTCGTGGCGCACGCACCGACACCTCTGCTACGATATAGGGATTGTGAAAGCTTTTCATGTTTAGTGGGATAGCGGACATATTTGTTTTGGTGGTGCCGTGGAAATAGTCACGTCATCAAAAATTGAGTCGCATGCGCATACAAAGTGTAATTGTGGATTATCGTCCACTGTGAGTAGCACGAGGCATGGCAGTTAAAACAATTCAATTTTGATAGACTAACGCTGGAGTCTGCAAATCATTCTTACACATATGCCTAACAAAATTAATTCCGAGAAGATAACTCTGTTCCTCATAAAGATCAGTTTCTCAAATTCCAGTGACACAGGTTGGATGATACAGGAGTATAGGTACACTGACACACTGAACGCAGTAAATATTACCAAATTAACCGTAGTGTGATGTCACCATGTCATTGATACTCTCATAAATCAAAGAGTCAAGTGTACACAAGTGAATTAATCTCTATGAGTTGACAACGACGCTCCGGACGGGATGCTGATGTTCACATGTGTGACGCGACGACTAACGAATTAGTTCTGTTCGTCGAATACTGAGTCTTCAATTAGAGAAGTTGAGGTCGTGTGTGGAATGACTAGAGTGCACTGTGAGTCACATATAGGGGATTCCTTAAGATCGTACGAGTGAATGAGCCCACTACTCAGGGATATGGTGGCCATATGTTAGTCTTTTCTTTTAGACCCATATTTTATTTATCTGATACTACACTACTAAATTCGCCTTAAATTATAAGATGTCAATATTTTAGTTTCTAGTTATTTGTATATATAATATTAATATTAGTTTAAATTTAGTCTAATTATAGAAATATATTTTTTACTAGCTTCTGCCAGCGGCTTCGCCCGCGATCCCAGGGTATAATGTCTATGTATTACTTCAGGCCATAATCTACCACTGTTCCGAATTTCATCCCGGTCCCTTCAGTCGTTTTATGCTCCTATTGATTGTAGCGTGACGAAAAGTATACCCTCTTATAACCTTCCCATAAGTATGAAAAAATTGTACCAAGTTTCGATAAAATCCGTCGAGTAGTTTTTGTTTGTATACCTCTACATACATACAGTCAAACAAACGGACAGACAAAAATTTGATTGATTGCATTTTTGGCAGTAGCATCAATCACTATCACCTCCTGATAGATATTTTGGAAATATGTTGGAAATAATTGAAATATCATGTATGGAATTGACCTCTCTACAGATTTATTATAAGTATAGAATACGTTTTAATATTAAAAAAATTAGAGTCTAAGAGTAGACATTCTTTAACCAGCGAAAGACTTACTTTTCGGAGTGTAAATATTATGTTTCTGTTCATCTTTACATTTCTACAAGTTCGGGAACTAGTTAACAAAATTAGAATTTTGCGCAACTGAAGTCGCAGGCAAAGACCTATAGTTTTCATAGACCAGTGTTAGGTATATAACGAGCTTACATCTGACCATGTCATAAACATACTACGTTCCCTGTATTTAACAGACAGAAGTGCCTTGCTTCCAATTGTGCGTAAAGATATCAGATAGTGTAGATATCCATCAGAGCTGGGAATGTGTTGTCAGCACATAACGGTACAGAGTGAATCGCCCCGCGCGCCGGCGCCGTGACGTCACGGGATATGATTCATTTCGCCACACAATATCTTGCGACTACTATAACGAAACAGAATTCCCAAACATACATACGTCCAATTCTCTTTAACTTCATACAAGTCGGAAATTCTACAGTAGTCAAACAAATGGCCGGCTCTCAAGTGTTCTGTCAATGGGAACTTGCAAACACGCAGTAAGTAATTCCTCAGTCGACTCGATCACTCGAGAGATATTCTCGTAATTACAATCGATTCGTTTGTTTGAAGTATCTCACGACACTCGTCGAGTACTTCTGACCGGCTGAGTAGTTTAATTTTAGTTTCCCTAGTAGTTTCGCAGAATGTTCGCTTGTTTTAAGTTTGTAAAATCCGATCGTTTTGATCCTGATAATTCCCAAGGGTAATTACATATTCATTACTTCGGTGATTTTAGTTTCTGTACTACTTCAGCGTGATTTCACTCGCAGTTCAGATCATAGCGTGATGTTTTATAGCCTGCAGCCTTCGTCTATAAATGGACCATCCAACACAAAAATCTTTTTTTATAAATCGAACCCGCTAGTCTCGAAGCTTAGTACGTTGAAACAAACAACGTACCGTTTAATGTTAATACACCGTATTAATGACATTACCCACCACTGTTAATGGGAATGTAGAGGGCAAGATTCTCAAAGGGTGTGATTTTTTCATTTATGGTCAAGGTATAACATTAAACTTAAATGACAAAAAGTAAATAATATAGTCGAGCAGGTGTCACATAATGATGACAATAAACGAATTCTGTGTACTACAGACAAATACTGTCACAAGACTTTCATTTTTTTTAGATTTTAACTTTCGTAACAATCGATTGTAACATTCAATTTCATGAAGTAGATATCGCACCTTCATACCTTTCATTATGTAATTTATTGATATTATTTATATTTAGTACATATAATTTCTTATAAATTATAATGTTCAGTATATATATAGAGGTATATCTTAGAAACGGACGCAAAACCAGCAATTGTATTCCTATCAACTTCCCATCTGCTTGCCTCCCATATCTTGCCCAAACGAACATGTTTGGGCAAACTGTTCGTACAAAAATGTGATAATTAGATTAGCGCATGGCGCATACTAATGTGCGGCCAATAGTCCCTGTGTGCTCAGTAAACACTGGTATTTTAGCATCTGTTTACCTATATTCTTTGGAATGTGTCTAGTGTACATATGTCTGTATAGAGGTAATTATGAGAACTATTGTAGAGGTAGACACTCATTATATTCAGTCCTTCTATTACCGCCGTACTCAGAGGCATTTAATGGTTACTTAACTTAGTCCTTAGCTTCTATTCTATTATTATTAAAGAATAAGTGTGGGAGAGCCACTGTGATTCCACGGCGTCACAGAAAACCGACATGAAACAACGCTTGCGTTGTGTTTTGTCGTGAGACTGAGGTTACGGGAGGCCCAATTGCCCCCCATCCCCCCTATTCAGTCTCCCTAATACCCATCCAATCCCCCACAATCCTCAAATTCCCAATTCCCCAAAAGGTCGGTAACGCACTTGTAACGCCTCTGGTGTTTCAGGTCTCCATGGGCGGCGGTGACTGCTTATCATCAGGCGATGCGTTTGTTCGTTTACCGGCTTACACCATAAAAAAGAATACTTTAAGTAAAAAATGACTGACTACGGCAGTAACACATTCATGATGAAATAAAGAAAGGTAAAATGTAGTTATAAATGATGTGGCAGTACGTGCGTACCTAGATTACCTAGCATCGTGTCATAGTGACCTATAGTAGGTACAATATGACTAGCAGCCCCTATGGTGAACAGTAATAAAGTTTCCCGTCATCTAATTACTTGTATGATGTCATACTGCATCTCTCTAGTATTGTTGTACGTGTTGCAAAGGACCTAACGAGTAACCAGGGCTCCGGCTCGACGTGCAGGAGAAGGAACGGGGTGGTTTTTAGTCAGTAAGAGTCTGACACTCCCTCCCGCCTCACCCAGGCGGGAGAAGTCATTCGATGATTTTCCCCCCTTAAAAAAAAAGTATTGTTGTAGGTACACATGTGTGGGTGGCACCGCGCATTACCTACAACTGTGAACCTATTTACATATTATTTACGTAGTCAATACACTTGTGTAATATAATCGAAAGTTATGAAACTATGATAAACCGTGCTTACGATACGAAATAAGTGATAATGAAATAAAGTAAATATTAAATGCTATTATTCTGTAGGTGATAACAAAGTGTGGAAGCCTGGTTCCAATAGCTTTAGCAAATACATATGTGCGATATATACAGTTTTCATCAACTTTAAGCTAACTACAATCTATGATTATTTGAAAACTTTATAAACGTTAAATACCTGACACATTGGTTTCCTTGCATCTGGATGCGATCTGAAACTCATTCATTCATTCATTAAAATATATTTAATCACTAAATTAATACTTGCACCATTCATAGTGACGTCATCGGTTAAGACTTCAGTGCAATCATTTCGAAAGCCGTCAGTATCAGCCTCTTGCGGCCACTTCCAAGGAATCTGATTAATAAATCAACCCTTCAGATAATTTCGAACCAATTCTCGTGGTTTCGGGAAAATCATTAAAATTGGACCATTTCTCCGTAGCGGGACTACTAAGGGTAAAAAAATTTTGGAACGCATTAAAATGGGTGCGTGCGTTAGACGTGTCTGCAGCCTGCAATGTGTTCTGGGAAATGCAACGCTCAGCGGAAGTCAGGGCGGACTGAGATTTCAGGCGATAGCCAACGTAAGGACTAATGTGGATAGGACACGCTTGGACTATATTCAACATGTAGGTGTGTAATGAACATCGAATTAACACTTTTGTTACATATTTTAAATCAATATATAAATGTGAATTCAAAAAATACTCTTAATACCAAATACTTATATAATTATTTTATTAACTAAATTAAAAAAAACTGTCATTAAGCCCCGCATATTTTGTTGTGAAATCGGTTAATTAATACACTAAAACTGTCTCCTAAAGTGTAACAAATACTTTTTGATAACCGCATCAAATTCGGTCCTGTCAATCGCGAGATATTTGCGCCCATACATACATTCATACATAGTTTACATATTTGTATTGTAACTTTCGTGAGAAATAAAAAACAAATTATTATGTTTTCGGCTTACTCACGTAATAATTTGACGAGGAACTCGACTAGTTTCAAGCCATGCTAGAGGCTCATATTCATGAGCAGCATTTCGCGACCCGCGACGCGGCGACTGTCGCGCTGCTACTGGCAGCATATGTATTGTATACATACACAAACTATTTTATTTCAAGTCAGTTAAAACTAAAAAAAATGAATGAAGATACATAATGCTCCACATAGATAAATATGAGTAATATTTAAGGAAATAAATCAGTCGCACTGTCATAATATATATCAGTGTTGTCTTGATTTGCCTGCTAAGCCGCGGCACGTACGGGTGGTATAATAAATAATTACTCATGATTACTCATGATTAAGATAAACCACAGATACGTATCTACCGTCTTGTAGATAAATAACCTATCTCTACATCTATCTGATAAATCTTTTGTTTGTTGCTTTTAGATTCGTATGATAGTCTATCTGTACCAATTTCCGTAATAACACAATAACTCAAACCTATGACAACATTTATTAATCTTTAATCTATATGACGAATACAAGACGTAATCACGTCTAATTTTTACCAAATATGGAAACAAATTGTTCCAGTACTTTTTGTTTCACTTCCAACAACTTTGAACGTGAGTGTACACGTTTGTGTAAACATAGGGTACTGTAATTTAGTTATATAAACTGAAGAAATCAAAAAGCCCAATAATAAATTGATTCCGTTATGTGAAACGAATAGAAAAAATCGCAAGGGAAGGTCCATAACATTCCTAACGTATACCGTAACAAAAGGGCGGTGAGTTTAAAAGTTGTCAGTAGGATGACTCGGACTGCTATTAAGTACCCCTGAAAAACTTCCCCGAAAAGGTTTGAATACCCCACAGGATGCGCAGACGTACCCTACAGATGGGCTGATGGGATACCACGAATCATCGCGCGGCAATTTAAGGAAAATACAACTTGTTATCTGTCTGCAGTGCAACAGTTTGGTGCGGTCTCGCTTTTGTCTTTGGGTAATTTATGACCTCAGGTGACCACACGATGCGATTACATTTTTCGTCGATGATGTTTAAATAAGGTTTTTTGTGAGATTGAAAATCGATCAAGAAGATCGATTTTCATTTGAAGAGGGTTTAATTTGTATTAATAGAGTATGGAGTTTAATAATAGGAACCGATTAACTCCGAGAATATAGTTTATTAATGTGGAGCATTATGTTTCTTAAAGTGGAAAGTATAACTGTTCAGTGATACTTTCCACTTCTTTGGAAAATTGAAGACTTGAAGATATAGGTATTTTGATACTTCTTTTCAATTTTCTTATTATTCAATACTTAATTCATTATTTATTTCGGTATCACTACAAAGTATAAAACAAAGTCGCTATCCACCGTCTGTCTGTCCCTATGTCTGCTTAGATCTTTAAAAATACGCAATGGATTTTGACGCGGTTTTTTTTAACAGATATGGTGATTCTTAAACTGTCAAATACCAAGCGGTCACCGGTGACCGCAACCTATTGTTCTATAATTGTGTCTGCAAAACCGGTACTCGACGAGTTAAGGAAGGTTTACATGTATAATACTTGCACATTGCACCCGTGTGAAGACGGGGCGGGTCGCTAGTGAAACATAGAACACAATAGAGACTAGAAGAGCCTAAATAAGCAGTAGTGTTCACTGTCAACAAATGAATATTTAGGTATAGTACGAGTAGCACCAGTGGTCGCTAACACTCGCTAATCATTGAAAAATATGTTCTAACCATCGCATCCTGGCGCGCGTGTCAACTTGGAAGTCTTTGCGTGTTGGTTGGGTGCTCAACGTGTGAGCATTGTTTTAATGTACCTCGCCATTATTTTAATTCTCGTAATTAAGTTGAGTGTTTTAATTGTGATCATTCCGCCACTCGTAAACTATGCTGGAGTTTTGGTGTCCTGTGGCCGGCGGCTGTTTCTTTGTGGGTACGCGTTGAGTTGTCACTAAAACTGTCTTTGTTTGACATTCAAAAATGTGAAATAACCCCCAATTAATTTTAAAAAAAAGAGTAAACGTCAAAAGTGACTACCTCTTATAATTGCATTTTTACATTTTGTTTGTATGTATATACATGTACTATCGGATATATATATTATTCTATTCTCAATTTTTCACACACACACACACACACACACACACTCACACACACACACATATTCAGCAAAATTTATATTTTTTATACAATTTCATGTTTATTTTCTGTCCTCATCATTGAGGGGCGGCACCGCCGTCCGTGAGTCACTGCAGGGTGCCACCTGAAAACCAGCGTTGGGCACAAATGTCCAACTATATGCTGAGGTGGAGGCCCTTTTGGCATTAGCACGCGCAAATTAATATTATTATTTTGTTATATTGTGATGTTTTCTGTTCTGATCTCTATTCTTGTAAGTTTATTATTAGTATTTTGTTTATATATATGTATTTTTATTTTTTTATATTCTTTGTTTTCTGTGCGTGTAATTGCCAAATAAATGTATTTTCTTTCTTTCTTTCTTTCTATCCATTATATTACATCGTATGTTTTTGTCTAACAGTTTTCATAGTATAAAGCTTATTAAAACTTTTTAGAACTCTGGAATCATTGCGGCCGGTGTATGGCAATGTGCTCGCACCTATGACTATGTTATTGACAAAAACATATAAATGTAATATGTAAAGGTATCACCGATGCATCGTACTAAAGAATTTAAAGTCGCTTAAACGTTATGAACGTTGTTCAAAGTTCACATAATCTATTAATTGAAAGATACAGATTAGTCAAAGGCGTCGTCGCCGCACCCCAAACTCTGCTGCTCTGCTTTATGAGACCCGGTGTGACTTGAAATTAGTACCAGCTCTTCTCAATTCCTTAAATTTAAATCGTTATGAATTTTATTGCATTCTAGAGTTGTCAAGCTTGCTTGAATAGCGGTGTCCACTGGTGATTGGCAACAATTGTCTCGGAGACAACGTGCTAGCTGCCAGGTACTCCCCGAGATAACACACAGTCATTACTGCTAGTTACTCAGATTAGTTCCCCTTCGTGTACTGCCACTGTATTATTGAGTTAGTTTGTCTCGTCGCCGGAAGACAATTTAAGACAATTAAGGAGTGATAGCATAATATAGTTAATTTGCTGGTAAACGTCGTCGTTATCGTCACGTAGTTGTAGATGCCACAGCTTAGTGCAAAGCTTTAGGTAACAAAGTGATTGTGTTATTTTGGATATTTGCATTTCACTCGAAAACTTGCAGCTTCAAACAGAATGTTCTACTTATAACGTTACTCTCATTCAGCTCTTTCCCTTTCTGAACTAGCGACGAAACGTTTAACCTGCAAACCCAATTAATCTATTTAGGCTATTTATTTACTACGCAAGTTACTTGGAATCATCATCTTTGCGTAATTAGGCAAATAGGCCTGAAACTTTGTAGTAGGTTCCAGGAATATCGTGCTACAAAAAATATAAACATCAATGAGTTCAGCAAAGCGCGACAGTCGCTGTAGTAACAAGGTACGCTGGATAACGGTTGTCAGTAGTATTGTTTCAAATTTTGGATAAACCGTGATAATGAAGCACAAAGCGCTGCATTCAGCCTGTGGTCAGTAAGTAACTCGCGGACAAGGCGCTGGAATCCCCATAAAATCAGCGATTGTCTTCGAATCAATTACCGCGAGCGAACAAGGTTTTATACAATCAGGTGGCGGTCAAGTGGAAAATTGACGGAAAGTACGCGTCTCCAGTAGGGTGCGAACTTTGTGTTGGACACGCGGAGCAGGTCACAACACTAGTTCACTACCTTCATCATCATAGCAGTCATATGACATTCGCTGCAGGATATAGGCCTCCTTCAATGTCTTCTAGTTGAAAGTGACCTCAATATAACTTTTCTTTTTCTCTCTACATTTTGTGGGTAGATTCACACCTAGCGAAGTACATTATAGGCAAAGACATTAGAGGATCGGTTCCATAACTTTAGGTGATTTATTTCTTTGCTCCGTTCGTTCGTCAGGAAAAGATTGCATTAAAACTCACTTTGTAAAATCCACCGGAAAATTCAGAATGTTTATTTATCATACTACACAGAATACTATCTCAACCGTTATTTCCCGAAAAAAGACAATGATACACTTGTATCATACATTATGTACCTATTTACGTGCTTTTGTCATCTTTAGAGACCAGCTGTAGAGAGCTATGGAGCCCACTGTTTGTACACTACCTAGAGGTAGTATGTGCTTGTAGTAAATATTCTGTAACTTATATTACATACAATGTTGCTAACAGAGACACATATGTTATTTTGTTATGACACGACGCCGCCACAATCCACGTGGACATTTACGGTTTGTATACAGACACACAAACAGATTTTTGTTTACTTGATGTCCACTTCATGCTGTCTCCGCTTTGGTCTAGAATTGTCACGCCACGGTGTTTATACACCGGCAATAATTGACTGGAGTACCAGCGCGGATGTTTTCTAAATAACCGGATAATTAAGATTACATTTTGGAAAATCCTATTAATCGTACACTATTCGACCTGGTAATATTTACAAAAACTTTACCCTTTTCAAATACGGACCACAGACGTAGACGTACCACCGGGGTGTGTGTAAATCAATAAAGTATTCGAACATTTTCCTTTAGAAGTCAGTATCGTCGTTATAAATAAACTATTAGATAAACACGGTAATTATACAAATACGACACAGATACATACGTCGTACGGTACAGTTACATTGCGTAAAACGCGCAAGGTGAGCCGGTGTGCGCGGGCGGCGCGCGGCGCGACCTTGCCCCTGCGAAGGCAGCGCGCGCGCACTCTCATGACCCATGAATCTGGTCGTACTGTCGTGCACCACAAGAAATCGACCGCTGGTAATACCACCGGGAAAATAATTAAAGCTTTTCTTACATCATATTTGAAAATATTGTACCCATTCAAGTAGGTAGCTGTGCGCGTGCGCGGGATTCCCGCCATTTTTCTATCTCGCAACTGAGCTTGTGCTTGTTTACATGACGTGCTTTACATGATGTTGCTCCGACGTCGCTAACATAGTTCCGTAGGTACGTCTTTCCTAGCACCCCCTGTACTTTCTATTTACCGATCTCTATACATACTACATGGCACACACAAATGCCATGACCTGACCATTGACTGTACGGTTGTTGTGGTGCGACAACCGGCTGCCGTGCAACGTGTCGCGGGTTCGACTACCGCATGGAACAACTCTTTGTGTAATCCACAAATTGTTGTTTCGGGTCTGGATGTCATGTGTATGTGAACTTGTATGTTTGTAAACGCACCCACGACATAGGAGAAAATCCTAGTGTGGGGCAACATTATATAAAAAAGTGCATACTGTGTAGTGTATTGATAGTTAATAGGTGAGGACTGCAGTACATAGACAGAATTAGTATCTATTATTATGAAATAATTTGTTACTCAAGCTTTAATAATGCATTCAGCAAAAAATCATAAGTAAAAAATGGCAGATAATTTCCTAATTATTTCAAAAGACATTGTAATGCTAAATTGACAATAATAAGTTGCTTACAACTGCATAACTTTTATGAATTTAGCAAAACAATTGCCTGTCGACAAATTATTTATAACTAAGTATTTAGTCTCAAAGAAAAAGCCGAGAGAAAGATACAAGGACTTGTCGCGCATTTAGCGGCAATATTTCTATACAGTTAAGTCTTTATATATTGAACACGGAACACAATTACAAATGTGACTAAAATCTATGTCATTTTTAAAGAATTTTTCATGATTTTTGTCCCTAATGTGATCAAAGCAAGATACTGTGTGATCAATTTAACATTATTTAGTTTTCAACTTTTATATTCTGTCCTACGACTGACTCATTATTTCATTACTCTTTGTAGTATCAACACAGCATTTTGACATTTTTCCTAGGTAGGTCCCTATTTGACGCATGTGTATTGTATTGTGATACTTATTGTATAGCTTCCATCATTCATCAAATTACTATAGTGTAACTTATTTCCAATGAAATCATAACGTAAAATACTAAAATATATTTTAAATAATGTAACAATGAATGAGCTGTCGTGTAGTGCGTGCCGGTTGTGTCGTGTCCTTATTTAGATTTTGCGGTTGTGTCGATAGCAATTATTGGTAAAGCTAAGTACCTACGTGGAGTGAGGTCGGCACTCGAGTCAGTGCTGGGAGAGGTGATGAACCGTTTACCTCACGCTCCAAGGTGCGGGTTGAGAGCCCTGTGACGCAGTAACTCGTTGCGCCGGACTATGCAGGTACGCAAGTAGATTGTGACATCGCGCACCTTTACACTGACAATCTGAAGCGATGCGAGCTATGCGATGCGACAAATAACTATAACATTATTTTAAAGATGTTAATATTGGTCTCTTTGCAACTCTTTGCAATGGCACCAATTGCAACATTCTAGGATTATTTTTTTTTAAGGGGGGAAAATCATCGAATGACTGCTCCCGCCTGGGTGAGGCGGAAGGGAGTGTCAGACTCATACTGACTAAAAACCACCCCATTCCTTCTCCTGTACGTCGAGCCGGAGCCCCGGTTACCCGTTAGGTTCTCCGCGACCAAAACATTCTAGGATTAGGAACTACTCATACAAAATACCCAGTCATCACCTTTCATTATCATCCTTAATATCTTTTTGTGAATGTCATACGGTACAATGTGATATCGTTTCTCGAGAATATAGTTTCCTTATGTTTTCCGCTTTCCTTGTTTGATCAGTAAATCTCAGTGTAGCGTGCCCCACCTGCGTAAGTCGTAGACAGTATGACGCCTGTCATTTCCCCGTTACGCTGACGAAGATGGTGGGTAGGTAGTTAAGTAAGTACGGATCTGGGTACTATCTATGCGGAACGTGCGGTGCGCGTGTCCCGACGATTGGCTCACACTGTACCGCGGGCAGGTCCATGCTATTACTCACAAGTTGCTGTGTGGAATATCTCAGTGATGGCGGGAATACCTCGGATGTTGATTGACATGTGTCAGTGAAAGACGTAAGTGAAATGTTCCGTGACGTCACTCGTGTGCTAGTCAGAACTTATATCTTGTGGTTAGTCCACATTCGTAGCACACATACGTGTAAGTACCTAGTTGAGTTGACTGCCTCGTTGGCCGAGTGGTCGCAATTGCGATTGCCGGGCAAGGGGTCTCGGGTTCGATTCCCGGGTCGGGCAAAGTATTACTGGGTTTTAAAAAAATCTCAGTAGTAGCACGGAGTCTGGAATTGTGCCCGGTATATGGCAATAGGCTCACCCCCTATTACATGGGACTCATAACATAAATTGTGAAAAGTGGGTGTTACATTGTACAGTGGCATAATGTGCACCTCTGCCTACCTCTTCGGGGATAAAAGGCGTGATGTTATGTTAAGTTACTTACCTAGTTATGGGTAAATAAGAATTTATAGAATAGAAAATAACTAAAAGTGTTCCTGCTTCATTAACTAAAATCGCGTGTTACTCACGTGAATATACAGAGAAAAGCTATACTAGTCGCGATTTTAGTTAATTTAGTATGTCTCACGATAGTTATTATAAAAACATGTTCCTGCTTCGTTGGTTAAGAGTCAGCACAAGCACGAAGTCTCGTGTACTGTAGGGTAGGACAAATTATAACCATATACAATTTTAATATTATCGTCACGTCTGTCTTTCATCCATAGGTCTTTCTTCAATATTATTCTAATTTCATCTCAATTTTATTCTAATTTCATTTTAATTTTACATCAATCTTTATTTTTAATTTAATTCATTATTATTTTAATTTTATTTTAATTGCATTTTAGTCTTATTTTAATTTCAATTTTCCATACAATTTTATTTTTCAATGTCATTTATAATTTGTTTTTTAATTGAAATCTGATTAGTATAATAATTGTAATTAATAATAATCAAATTTATATGTTTTACTAGCACTGAGCTTGAAATAAAGATTACTATTCTATTGTATTGGACAATCGGCAGAGCCAGTGGAACGATGACATCTAGCAAACCTCTTTGGTTTTGTTATACATTCATTACTTTCTTCTTTAAATTTTTTTCTCTTTTACATTTTTTGTGCGATGTTACTCGTTTGTGTTTAATTTATGTAAAAAAAACAATTTGACAACATAATGTAATAAAGTACCTGACTACCTGTCCGGTGAAAGTATAGCAGCCGTAGGGATGTGTCGCAAGTTTTGGTAGGTTTCTGTTTCGGATTGGGCGGGAGGAAACGCCCGGGTGTCATCACTGCGAGGACCACCTAGAGAACACGGTGGAGCATACAGTGGCGGTGTGCTCTGCTTGGGCTGGGCACCGCCGTGTCCTAAGAGATGTGATCGGCCACGGCAACCTCTTGCGTCCGGCTTTGGTTCAAGCTATGGTGCGGAGCGAGGGGGACTGGGATGCCGTCTCCTCCTTCTGCGAAGCAGTCATGCTAGCTAAAGAGGAGGTGGAGCACGTGAGGAAACAAATCTCCTCACGCCCCAGTCGTCGCGGGAGAAACTCCGGGCGTCGGGGATCGCGGGACGATCTCCAGCCACCGTAGGTGCGGGTCTGCGGACGGTAAGCAAGGGTAGCTCGCCGCCCGACCAGAACTAGACCCGTGCGTACGGCGCGTCGCGTTCTGCGTGCGCTTCAAAGAGCCACCAGACTACCATAGATGGGGCCCAGAAGGGCTGATGCCCGATACGGAGCCGCGGAAGGCCTAACGGGTTGCCGAGGCTGCGGCTCGAAGTGTCGGCAGGAGTAGGAACGGGGTGGTTTTTAGTCAGTAAGAGTCTGACACTCCCTTTCGCCAATCCAAGGTGGGAGAAATCATTGGATTATTTACCACCCTTAAAAAAAGGGATGTGTCGCAACCGATGTTGCGGATTTAGAGAATCCGATGACCCTGAAATATTAAACTGTCAAATACCAAGCGGTCACCGGTGACCGCAACCTATTGTTCTATAATTGTGTCTGCAAAACCGGTACTCGACGAGTATGTGCTAATAGTGGCTACTCAAGTGTTTTTGGTTAGTTGAGAATCCAACATCCCCTCTCCTTCTCCCAAAAAGCTAGCACTTTGTGAAGATTCCCCTCACCATAAAACACAGGTGTCAGTATAGCACGCGCGTAGCTTCCACTCGGTCGCGAGTACAATTAGCATCGTTATCAGGACGCGTGCGGGTCGCGTGGTAAAGCCGCAGGAAAAGTGGCGCGTGCGCACCGAGCCGGTCGCCGGCACTTAGCAGGGGAATCCGCGCATGCGCTGGGAAACCCGTGGGTTTCCCTAGTCGGTGCTCACTGACCCCATGGCCGCCATGACTAGTATTGTTTGTAAACATTACAAGTAACACAATGATTAAATACTTGAATGAATTGTTGTAGTGACGTCCAACGTATTGTAGTTTTGAATTATGTAAAGTCCACATTTGTAGCTGATTTCATTGTTGAATTATTTTCATTAATTTATGAAGGAAAAACTTTTGATTATGAATAATAACATTTTACTGTCTCATTGAGCGAATGATTGTACGCACGACTATCAATTTACCAAATCAGGGAATTAGTGCTGTATTAAGTGTAATTTTTTTTTTATAAATGTTTAGTGTATTTATAATTTATTAATATGTCTCAGAGACTACATTTGTGCACAGTGTGTAACAATAGGTTCGTCTCCTATTATTATGGGTCTTCTTATTCCACATTCACTTCGGGGGTCCAAAATTTTGTAGCTGTTATGTTTGGCAGTATGTACAGTGTTCCGTCACCTGTGTAATTCAGGATCAGGATCCAATAAAAATCTTGGCTTTCAGGGCCACCCACAATGATCGATGAGAGATAGATAACAATGACTAAATGCTATGACTGACTCAGTACCACTACCTAATTGTCGAGATCTAGTTAGTGGACATCAAATAGATATGAATCACGGCTCGGGCGACACAGACGTCGCGTGACATAATCTGTCGCGTGTCACCTTACAGCGACAGCTGTCCCCACTCTACCCATTTCTCCGCAATGACGTCTAGTGTTGACCTAAGTTACTAATACTGCTGTATCACTGTGACTCAGAGCACGCTGTAATACCAGGTATTTCCATACTTTGTTGCAAAATCGATTGTAATGTTCAAATAATTAGTATCGATTGCAACACGTATCTGTAACGATTACAAAACACTCATCGCATTTTTATAATCGTTTTTGAACATATTCTTTTATCCGAATTAATTCTATCAAAAAAGAAAATTTACTTACTTACGTGTTTTTGTGATCAAACCTTAGTTATTTAGCTTCATTATCGATGATTTTGAACAATTCTCTCGAGACTGTCCTCGATTCAGCGTTCGTCATGTCAAACTGGACATTCAGGTTCCTTTATAATATTCACAACAAACACTGCAACTGCAAAAAATAAATGTTACGATCGGAACCGCTAGCTAGGCAGAGCCGGGGGGCGTGGCGCAGGAGTGGCGGCGGTTTGCATAATGGCGCGGGGGGCGCGAGCTGCGCGGGCGCCGGGCGCGTTGACCTCGGGAAGCGCTGGACTTTACTGTAAAACATCGATTACACGAGAGTTACGTTAACGATGGCACTTCAGTTCAGCGTCGTCATGGCGCCGCGGCGACACTTAACTGTATGGAATTTGACATAACTGTTGCAATTATTGCCCAACGACAGGTAAAGCTCCTGCCTGGCGCCTGCGTGGGGCAAGTTTTAGGGAGATTGCTATTTAATTTAATAATATTATTGATGCTGAAAAATTAATCATGAATATTACTCGACTCGCACAATATTTGAGGAATATCTATACGTTACGTAAATAGATTACTAGGGGTAACTATTACATCATATTATCCTTTAAATTACTATTATACAAGCTTCCCTAAGCCTATTATAGAATGATTAAAAAGGCTTTCACATTTACCTTTGAACTAGGTAAAGCATTTTTCGGTATTTTTACTCGGAAAAACACAGGGGAAAACCGCTATAAAAACTATCACAGTCGCACGACAAGTGCCTAGTCCTACAGTCCTACATACATTTTCCAAGTTTTTTAAGTATCTATCTTTATTAAGATAACTACACTCCTTACACGTGGATCTGTGCAGGATGTATGCCACTAGAGACCTCCTGAGTGGCTGCAATCAGGACACCAGCAATTATCGTAAAACCGATACAGCGGCGCGGTCAACGTGCGGTCAACTAACTATGCTAATATATCGGCATAAATAACTTTCAATTAAACACAACCACAAAACCGTTTCATATTAACTTTACTTTTTACTTTAACATTTTTTTCAATTATTATACAGTTGTTGTTGTAGTTAGCTGTACCTTGTTTCACTCTGTCGCTCATACGAAGACGATGATTTTAATTTTCTTTCGAATCACCTTTATTACAGTTAAATAAACGAAAATGGTTCCGCCATTCTCGAGTTTTATCCAGACTAACGAATAGTAATTTTGTAATGTCTTACAAGTAGTCAAATTACATTATTTTAATATCTACCAGCGAAATTTTTGAATCGTCAAATAATTAACACAAAAAGCTCCAATGTGAAAATTAGCTTAAAGATATAAACCTTTTAATGGTAGATAGACAAATGATCGCGGCTTGCCTTTACCCACTTTTATTCTTTAAATTATTATGGGGATTACCAAGTGCAGTGATTAGCTACGGGCTACGGTGGGTATTATCAGTTGTGGTTATTCCCGCAGACGATATTCCTGTTTTGTCAACCGATTTATTATGGTTTAGTGGTGACACTGCGTCTACGGCCTGTCTAGAACCATTCGTGATATCAGCAATAAAAAGCGATTGCAACAGAAATAGTAATATATGTATTATACACTAAAACAAAAGTGTCAATTAAATATCTTAGTTCCCGTAGTCAGTATTCGTCAATTCTCTTTAATAAGTCGGTTACGTACCTTAGTAAGTAACATTTGATTTGCTTACAATTTGTTAACAAGGTATACGCCTAGCACTCTCATAGATACTTCTTCATATTGGAGAAAATCTTAGTGTGGAACAACGTTCTATAAAAATAGTCACTTATTTACTCACTTATCGATATATGAAAATTTTTATTGGAGCTCATATCAAAATCTAACTAAACTTTATCTCGAGTAGCCAAATCAACGGGAAGATACGTCATTACCTAAGACTGGCATAACAATATTTCGTTCTCACCATGAAATAAAAACGTAATACTTATGACGCAACTAAATCTAGATCCTATTTTAGTACCTATGTCGAAGATTAAGTGATGTTTAGACACATCAGCACCGTGTGTCGTGTCCCCGGACATAGTATGTATCCCATGCGCCTGACGATACAACCCGGACCTCCAGTCTTTGACGTCAATACACCATGTGTTCGATGTTTTCCTTCATAAACAATCATGTTAGATAACTGCTACCGTTAATATTTATTACCTATTAATAAAGAAGTTAATTAAATGAATCGCAGTTGATGAACTTGCTTCAGTTTGAAGTAAGTGTCACTTCTGTCTGCCCAAAGGTTGCCTGTTACAAAAATATCGTGTCACTGTCTCTGACAATACTACTTTTGTACCTATTTTTTGGTTAAAAATATATATTTCTGCGTGTAATAAAGAATATACCTTTTAATTCTTTCAGACACTTCATAGATTGATATATATATCATGGCGATCACAAATAATTTAAGTCCAACCTTTCTTGTATGATTGTATTGGTTCAGTCATTGAATAAGATCAATTAATGAACAAGTAATGTTTGTTTTGTAATTAATTGTAATATCTCACACTCTTAAGGAAAATGAAATAGATACTTCAAATTGAAATGATGTGTAAAATAGTTTTATAAGACAATTGTGTAAGTAGGTACCCATTATTATTGGTTTTATTCCACATTTCTTCACTCATTGACGCAATACGAATACCTAGTCATGTATTTTGACCAAAACATGTGGACAATTGTGTTGGTCATATATGTGAGTATGTCATTTATAATAATATAGCCACGTATGTAATGTTTAGTCATATGAGAACATTGCCTACATTACCAATGAATTACAGCGTAATCATTCCCCACAATCTTCAAAATAATATCAAACCAAAACACTAGTCTCACAAAGCAAACAGAACATCACATTGGGCTATGTATAGTTATGTAAACTTTGTAAAGGAAAAGCCATTCTATTTTAGTATTTTCTGAATAAAACTTAAAGACTTGGTGTGAAGTAGTTTCCATGAAAATAAACTTCATTTAACCCAGCTAATGCAAACGTAAACCTGTTGGTTAGCGGTTAGCAGCTACACGTGCAACTTTAATCATGTAGGTTATTATATTTGTCTGCGTAGTAATTTAGCAAATTCAGTGTTACATTATTTATTTTTATGAATATTATTTATTTTGCTTTTACTCATTTAGTTATGTACTAATTATCAACGAGTACCCTATGTCAAATTTTACACCGTAGGTAATCAGTATAGATTTTTGTGGAGAACAACGGGCGACAAATTCTGTGGTTACGGTTTCACAATTCTAGTTTAATTATCTAAGTATTCGCAGGTGGTAGGGAAATGGTAGAGAAAACTTGTTTGAAATCGCGAATCCGCTGAGTAAGCGAATCGATTGTTTATTCGTTCTCTGTGTGAGAAGAGGCTTTTTCTTTGCAGTGGACTAGTGGACTGATAACGATGAAATGGTTATTAGGGAAAAGTTAATTCTATAATGAGGTTATATTTACATGACCTAGTAGATAATGGCTGGTCGCCGTGTGACGCTGCCACGCTTTGCTTTGCGTGGTAACAACGGCGGCGGCGCGTCACAAGTTGGGGTGCCGCCGATGTGAAGCCTTCAGTGTTTACTCATTTGCTGTAAGTCGCAGTACAAGTTGGGAACTAAGATAATGTTTTATTTGGCTAACTATGGCTGCAACCAGAAACTGGGAGCACGCGGAGAGGAGAGACAAACGTTATAATAAGCTACAGTAAGTTTTGAAAAAAGTTGTTTACGTTGGCTGATTACGGCCTACCTCGGTATTACCAGGCCTGTGTGACTGACACGTGTTTATCTTTGAGTTTCTAAGCATTACTCTGTTACTTCCACCTCTTTTACTTTTATATTCAACTGACCAAACGTGTTCTTTTTCCGAAAAACACGCGCCCGACGAAAATAGACATCAATATTGACATAATATTCTTGTAAGGAATACATTCATTCACGTTTTCTAACTTAATGAATTGTTAATGTGCGGTACGTACTGCCCACACTTACGTCTGTGGGTAATATCAGGCGTAATGTTATGTTATGTTAATTACGCCGCAGAGACCGACGCGCGGCGCCCCAATATTTGCTCGGTAATTTTAATTTAAATCAATGTTTGCACTGAGATTCCAGACCGCGCTTTGGACGTTCTGTTTAATATTAAGAAGCAACTTAAAGTTCATGAACTGTATTAGTTTCCCACATACTGCCGGTAACATGTCCGTATATGGTATGTCATGTTTTGAATCATAAATTATCTCGACACTGGCTGATTGGGCGATAATTGATGCTAACCGCAAGCCGGCATCATCACACAGATCACCGCAGACTGGGACTCATCTTTTCTCATCAAACGTCAGGGTCACCTTCCCATGTGGAGCCGTCTTCTACCCCACTTCCACCATAAAGTCACTGCGAAACTGTTCCAGGGTACCGTAACATCTCGATTCTCAAGTGACCCGTGGTCGCAAACATCAATATAGACAAGGTTCACACACGTAACACACTGGGTAAGTACAATGCAGGTGTGCGTATTTCCTAATTCATCTATAATATTTACTAAGATAAACCACAACTACACATTAGTTGTCAGTAAAATAATCCACAATCGAAGTTCCCCATCGCTCGTAATTCATAATAATTCATATAACAAGTCAAACAATCGCTCACATTTGGTATTTCCGCGACACTTACTTAAATTTAATTTGTCGAATAAAAAAATCCGCTAAGTTCAAATATTTGTTCATTATTTTTTATTGATACTTGCGGTAATTCTACTTATCGACGATTGGATTGCCTGCTTTGTGTTATTGTAGAGGTATAGTGAATGGCACTCATCGGCGGGCCGCGAGCACGCGCCGCGCCGCGGGAACATCAGCACACCTGGCCGCATACACAGGTTTAACCACAACCTGTAACTTTACAAAAACAGTACCGTGTCAGCAAAAACTTCAGTTAATTGATACAGCCAAACTTTGCGGTTTTATACCATCATTTTAATGAATACATGTTCAAAGTTCAACAAGAAAAACCGTTCTAATTATCGGTTTCGATTTTTGGAATGGCGTTACAGTCCGCGACCCGCGACTATTACTTACTTATTTATCGTTTATTGCCACACCACGACTTAAGTATTTTGATTTGGACGCGACCGTTGCCCCCAACATAGTGTTCTATAGGTACGTCGGTATGGGTAGGCAGGTACTCTCACCCATACACACAAGGGTTACTTTTCGCATTACTTGTTAGGTACTGACTAAAGCAATAAAATGTACCGTCATGTCAACTTGTTCTGTTAAAGCTTCAACGTCACTTGCACTGCGAGTTGCGCGACGGTGGGTTTTCCCGATCAAACTTTCCTTTAGCCTTGGCTTTCACTGGTTCCCAAGAAAGTTACTAACTTGCGAAGGTAAAGACGTCATCAATATCTGTGTAAAGCCAGCGTCCGTGACACAACCACTTATGAGTGACTGATTCTGATAACATATGAAGTAATTTTCAGTCGGTTGTACTTTCGTATACCTACTAAATATTAGTTAGAATATTAATTGCATGATCAGGTAGGTAGTTACAATATAAATTAATTAAACTTTGTTGTTATGACATTCGTTTAATTATAACTTTATTATAAGTAGGTATATATCCTGAATACGTGCTAGTTATTTGTGGTGTAGATAACGTGTCACGTTTACCTCAAGTTACATCACAAACGAAGCGGATATTTATTGCCATCTTTGTAATTAACTCGTCGAGTACCGGTTTTGCAGACACAATTATAGAACAATAGGTTGCGGTCACCGGTGACCGCTTGGTATTTGACAGTTTAAGAGCCTGCAGATACAACAGTGTGAGATCAAATAGATTCAAGATTATGAGAACAAGAGTATGTTATTGTATCTGGAACTCTGGAATGGTTAGATGAAGAAGATTTGAGAGACTGAAGAATAGAAACACTTCACAACCATCTGTATGTAGTTGGTAGAAAAGATGCAGTGATGACTCCCGACACACAGCGACAGACCTGAAGTCAAAATTAAAGAGACGTGTGGGCACAGTGGGCGCCCTGGATAGGTCTTAGCTTACTGACTATCTCACAGCGAAAACCAGCACGTACCGGTGCACGTAAGGCCTCATGAGGTACGCTGGAGACACGCCTTAAAGAAAATCGACTATCAAATCTGTACAGAATTCTCTGCTTAGAGAGTAGTCGCAAGGTTCCGGTGCCAAAAGGGGTTCCGTTTATTTAAAAATGTTTTAGTTATTAGGTCCACCTGATTACAAATTAAGTTAAGGTCCATCTTAAACTAACTTTCTAAAAGAATTTTCTACGGGCTTCGCGCATGTTTCCCACTAACTAGGACAGCCAGTCGTGCACCCTGTGTTTAGCAGACCCGGGCCGGCAAGTGGTCCGGTAAACGAACTATTCCGGATGTGGAGTGTGAACCCGGACACGATAACTGGCAGCTTGTTAATTGCTCGCTCAGAGTCGCTCAGGTCGTCTGTCAAGTGGTCCAAGTGGTCCACAGGTCCAGTTATGTTGTGATGCTGCCACGAGTATGGTTCGACGAGCGTCGAGCGAATTTACAGGTTCCTTAATTTAATTTAAAGATTTTCATCGAGGTCACGAGGTCGGCCAAAAAAGTAATTAAATAAGTATTTTGACATTATCGAAATCGATATGGATATCTAAGCACAACCATTTTTTGCTTTGAATAAACATAACATAACATCACGCATTTTATCCCCGAAGGGGTAGGCAGAGGTGCACATTATGCCCCTGTAAAATATAACACCCACTTTTCACTATTTATGTTACGAGTCCCATGTAATAGGGGGTGAGCCTATTGCCATGAGTTTTGAATAAATTAAGTAAGAAACTGAGTTTTTAAAAATTTCCGACAGGTTGAAGAAGTTGGTTGGTTTAAATTGTGTGTTGTTGGAGTGAACCCGGCGCGACTCGGAGGTACAGTACACTACCGTGGGTTTATAAAAAGAAACGTATCATGCGGTCGGTAATGGCCGCAGTTCCTGAACTTGAGTGATTTTGTGGTTTCGTCCGAGCGACCCATCGAGTGCCTGACCTTACAAGCGTGTCACAGACGACACCGAAGCTTCCAGTAGTTTTCTGTTTTATCGTTGATGTATGTTTATATCATTGTCTTTTTTGTATAATTATACATTTTCAGTCAGTATAGGTATCCTTTTTTTGGTAAGGGGGTGAAACCTTCAAAAGGCGCTTAGATTTTTTTGTGATAAAAACTAGGAAGTGTTCCCACACTCTTAGGATTCTTACCTCACTGAATAAAACCACCCCGGTGGCAACTATCATCACCTACTGGGGGCACCGAGTCCTCTATAATAGACCTGTTCCAGAACCCCCCGGTGAAACGTCTGTAACAGCACATGCCAACGGAGATGTACGTCTCTCTTGAGCCTCGCAAACAGGTACCACCTAGTATGACATGAGCTTCCAAAAAGTGCCAGTCAGTGAGTAGATATATTATATCAAACTTCAGTACACACTCATATTGTTATCTAATATTTAGTCACTAACTCACATCACCTCCTAGGTTCACCAATATTAGATGAATGTTTTCCTAAATTCATCGAGGACAAGATACAAAATTTCAATCACATTTCGGATAGATTACACAAAATCAACACACATTCGGCTTTCACCCTAATTCGTTACTGTTGTTTTGGACCAAAATTTACTTATATTCTCCGCGCTTCACATCTATGGAAACATTCACACATTTTAGAAAACGTAGACAAAATTATCAGACACACATTGTCATCCATACTTAATGTGGCTTTGGATGACCGAGCTTGGCAACAAGCTACTCTTCCTATTCGCATGGGAGGGCTCGGCGTCCGCAAAATTTCAAGTATTAGTTTACCAGCTTTTCTGTCTTCGGTCCACAGTACCTCTGAATTAGTCAGGAAAATTCTTTCTTCATCACTGACCAGTTTTGAGGTGCCGTGTTTGACTGATGCAGTAGAAGCGTGGAAAGTGGCTTGCCCACTTACGGATTTACCTGTTCACCCATCTTCTCAGAGACAGTGGGGTCTTTAATCAACTCGTCTTCTAATACTGCAGACCGAGCTCGCTTATTGGCTGTGGGAGAATGGGAGTCAGGATTGTGTGTTCAGGCACTCCCGTCACCCTTCATAGGTACTATGTTGGATGACATAACGTTCCGCCTAGCTGTATGCTTACGTTTAGGTGCTCCTTGTGTTTCTCCGCATTATTGTCACTGTGGAGAAAGAGTCGATGGCTTGGGACACTATGGTCTTTCTTGTTGCAGAAGTGCAGGCCGCATAGCTCACCATGCCAGCATCAACGACATCATTCGTCGTGCTCTTGCCTAAGCCGGTGTACCAGCCGTATTAGAACCTAATGGTTTGGTACGTGATGACGGCAAAAGACCAGATGGTTAGTCGTTGCTGCCTTGGAAGATGGGTAGGCCTTTGGTGTGGGACGCGACGTGTGTAGACAGACACCCTTGCGCCATCACATCTATTAAGCACCGCTGCATGCGTTGGTGCAGCTGCTTCTGCGGCAGAGGCCCTCAAACGGCGTAAATATTCAAATCTAGTAGGTAACTACTGTTTTGAGCCGTTTGGGGTCGAAACACTTGGGCCATGGGGTCCCAGTGCACACTCTGTGTTTAAAGATATCGCCCGTAGGCTAATCGACTCTACGCGTGACCAGAGGGCTGGCTTTTTCTTCGGACAGAAAATAAGCATTGCCATTCAACGTGGCAATGCTGCCAGTCTTTTGGGAACGTTCCCCTGTATACTTTGACGCCTAAATTAAGGGTATAATTTTTGTTGTATTCTTTTTTACTTTCGTTTTATTTAATAGTTTAGTTGTAGTTAATTTTAAGTTGTAAATATTTATGTAGTTATTAATTTCATTTATATTTAGTGGTTTCTCGTTACGAATAATTCGGAAAGTTTTAAGTAATAGGGAGCAAGTTGCTGTTACTTTTAAATGTGTTTGAATAAATCAAAATTAAACTAATGGGCGGGGTCTGATTTTTCTAACGCTAGATTTTATTGAAGGAATAATTTTGAATATTTATCAAACCAATGCTTCCATACAAAAAACCTGTCAAATGTCAACCCTAAATAAAATTAATACAATGGATGGTAAGATAAGAACCCAATCATATAGGTATGTCGCGGAGAACCTAACGGGTTACCGGGGCTCCGACTGGAAGTGGAGGAGAAGGAACGGTGTGATTTTTAGTCAGTAAGAGTCTGACACTCCCTCCCGCCTCACCCGGGCGGGAGCAGTCATTCGATGATTTTCCCCCCTTGAAATAAATCATATAGGTATACTTATAAGTTTTCAGCAATAAATATATTTCAAACACGAAAATAATCTGAATTGGGCTGCAAATTACAAGTAATCCAGCACGTACTCGTTGCAAATGGGCTAGATAGTGTATAACAATTGTTTAATTTAGTAAATGTTACAACTTTTTTATTATCGATTGGGGCGCGACTCGACCACAACTTCATTTAACAACAAGTAACGCCATCTAGGGTAGTACTTAAGAACTATAGTTCTAAACTTTTGCACACGATTTTATTTGATAGGTATTAAAATAAAATAATAAAACAATTTATTTACTATTTTATTTGCACAAAATATTTATACTTAACTGAAAACATTTCATTGTCATGAAAATTAAATACTTGTCACTGATTTCTTTTATTAGCACTTGTGAACATTTTCGCAATTATCCTTATATTACATTACATACGTTCCGGGGATGGATTCATAATAATTTTTACTATGTTTCTGTTTCTTCTTGAATACCTGCAGTACTTGTACTTACTATGAAACTATGAAATGATGATTCTATGGAAATTAAATAGGTACTCCCCGGTTTTTTTATATTTATAGCACTTGGGAACAATTTCACAATTATTCTTATATTAATTCACATCAATGGATTTATAATTGTAATAATTTGAATAAAATCTCTGTTTCTTCTCCACTCAGTAACGTTGTGTAAGTTAGTTATGTTTGTACGTGAAGACCTCGTAGTCGCGCACGGTGAAGTTGTAGTCGGCGGCGAGCGAGGCGGGCGCGAGCTGGTCGCCGTACGAGTGCAGGTTGCTGTAGCTCTCGCTGTTCGTGTTGCAGTTGCTCGAGATCAACAGGTCTGCGCCCGCGCCGAATATTGGGCCACAACTGGTTATAGGACATAATAAAGCGTTAGTGTGAGGGACACAGCACCGCTCTCTGATTACAAATGTTTAGTGCCTTTTCACACATTCCCATTGCTGGGCAAACTTGCCATTGCAGTCTACACAAATTACGCCGGTACGTATAAAACCGTATATAGTATATGGTCATACCCGGCGCCGGCTACCCGGCCACTGGAACGTGTGAAAAGGAACTTAAACTTCGATATTTAACTCCCAAGTAGAGTCTCATGTAGAGTCGGCTCCAAGTCCAGTCCAAGTGTAAACGTTCACAGGATGTAGATGATGATGAGGTGTTACAGTGAGAATCAAAGTGCATCAGTGGACTGTTAACGGGTTCTTAATGGCGAAGGAATGTGACAGACACTGAAACCGCACGAGAAATAGTGTTGTCTCAGGAGTCTGAGTGTGAATACTTACTCGGGGTGGTAGCAGAGGGCGAACGCCTTCTTGAGCAGTGTGTACCGCGCGGGGGGCTCGCCGAGCGCGAACAAGAAGGCGCGCTCGGCCGGGATGTACCCGCCCGCGCCGCCCGCCGCCCAGCTCGCCTCGCTGTACCCGCCGATGACCTCGCCGCGGGAGCACTGCGCCACGCACCACGGCAGATACTCTCATATTACTTATTTTAAGACTTTGGGTATAAATTAATGGACTATCTAACTGTCTCTTGGTAATAGCGAGTCACTTTGAAGGTGACATCTAGTGATTGTTAAAAACATTAGGTTATTTGTCCTCAGGTTCACTTGTAGAGACTGCCATAGATACTTACCTCTATACACTTGTGTACCTCCTCAATGGCTTTCATTCCGTCTTAAACCCTTCGACTAAATGCTTTTTCTTTCTTATTTGCTTTAAATCAATATTGTTCAACTGTGATGTACTTAGACTGTAATGAATGGTGTATGTATAGTGACCTGCACCAGTAGTAAGACGGGCGCCACACCATCACAGTGCGAGTGGAAGGCCTGCGCGGAGTACCCGTGCGTGGACGCGCGGAATATCAGACGCCACGACTGCTTCGGAGTACCACACCTGAACACAACGAACAACTATTGTGATATCGCAACTTCGAGACTACATACCTACATATGTACAAGTTATTAGAATTATAAAGTTTACCAGTTGTTGATAACAGCTTGGAAGGTACTCTTCTCTTGCTGCAGTATCAATGATCCGGTGAACATGTTCACAGCCAAACTAAAAATGTAAAGATATAAAACAAAATTTTAGTAAATAGGTTGATTGAAAGATATGTGCAATGTCTGAGGAGAGCAAACTTGTCTTAGACGAGTTCTGTTGGTTTTGTTTTTATTGAAGTTTTGAGTTTTTTTTTAAGGGGGGAAGATCATCGAATGGCTGCTCCCGTCTGGGTGAGGCGGGAGGGAGTGTCAGACTCTTACTGACTAAAAACCACCCCGTTCTAACTCCTGCATATCGAGCCGGAGCCCGGTAAGACGTTAAGCTCTCCGCGGCTCCGTATCGGCATCAGCCCTATTGGGCCCCATCCGTGGTGGTCTGATGGCACTCTGATGGCACCATACGAAGTCTTGAGATAGGTTATGTATGTGGTATGTGTGACCGTGGTTGCGTCCGCTTGTCGGCGTCGTGTCGCGGCGCGGGCGGCGGCGCGGCGTGCAGCGCGGCGCGGCGGTAGCGCTCCAGCGACAGCTCCATCGGCACCGCGCCCGTCGGCTCCACCTCCTCCGCGAACACTGCACTGTCTGAACACGCCACTCTGGTTAATCTCTATCTCATAATTTAATACAAAATACTTTCATTACCGTAAATTACGACTGTTGGATTGAGCTTTAGTAACGTCTTTCTAGTAATCCACAAAGACGTTACGTTACGTTATCTTAGAAAGACGATTAAGGAGACTTTCAGCCAAGTGGGCATTGACTATTAGCGAGACGTTTTAGTGGACAGAAATAGCCTGATGATGACGATGACTAACACATAATTGATACATAATGGGGTAATTAAAAATTAAACTTTAATAAATTAGTACTTAAGGTATTTTTTACCAATGAGCAGAAGTCGCACATGCTGCATGAGTGGTGAGAGGTGATGGCAGACGCGGGCCCTCTCCTCCTCGGTCCAGTGCGCCGTGGGCTGCGTCACACCAGCTCGTTGCTTCGCCCAAGCTAGAGCACAGCGCCACACTTCTTCCTCTTCAAGGCATAGCTGAAAGGATACAGAAATAAAGTTATGAAATTGTCCCCAAATAAAATTCGTTGTCTTTTACTAGTTCATTGCTACTTTCAGTTGGTAAAAATAAAAGTAATTTAATATTTTTATTAAGAATAGAAATAACATTTCTATTTGAATACAAAGCAAATTTGGGCATGCGCCATCTATTGGGCAATAGCGGAACGAATATGAAGGTGATACTTGCATTTTCGATTACATCAAGCAGTAATACATAGATGGCGCTAAAGTACAAATCACATTTGATAAGCAAGGAACGTAACGAAAGAATTTTGAAACTGATACTAACAAAATCAGACGAAATAAGTTTGATAAGTGCTTCCTTGGGCAGGTTGAGGAAGGCGTTGGTCTTGACGCAGTCTGCGGCGTTGTCACCAATAAACGCGATGCAACGCTCCATGAAAGACGACGCGCTCTTACCACCTGTTGAGAGACGGTAGGTACTTTATTATTTCTACGCAACCATTGTCTTTTAAAATCTTTATTTATATTATCTATTTGTGTTAGTGGTTATGACAGTGAGGCCGTGTCAACTCTATTGTAATTAAACATAATTACCTAACAAGAATAAAAAAGCACAAACTATTTTGAACTGTGCTGAAGTAGGTACCCAAGTGTGAAAAATTGCAGGAAATTAGGTAGATTAGATCTAGATATTCATTATTATTCAGCACCCATTTTCTAATGAAGACTAGATAAACGCACAGGTGCCCAAACAGACAAATTATAGCATATCTGAAAGTTAAATTTATAAGTACCTATATTTTTCATTCCCCACACATATTTTTAAATCTAGTTGTGAACTGTAGACAGCTACCTAACAAGATAAAACTCAACCTGAATCAAACCCTTTTAATATGGAACTAAGTCCAGAACCAGTAGGTAGCAGTTTGGGAGTTATTGCTCATTGTGTAGGTACAATGTACTCATTAGTAATACTTACTTTACCATCATTTGTAGATCAAAGTTCCAAATAGAATACAATCAATATGAATATTATATTACATTCTTTACATTACTATGCCAGTACATAGTCACAGATTATTACATATGATTTGATTGATTACTACATAATCGCAGTACCTACACTGGAAACTATCAGGATTGATTTTAAGTTTTTCTTATTGTAGTGAAAATCGCCCTCAATAATTGCCAACTATGGCTATCTATGTAACTGTTAGTAACGGTAAAATGGGGTGAATAGATACAGGTGAATAAATATTGAGAAAATGTACTAAAATTGAATCACCCCGTTCCTGTATCTATTCACCACGTTTTATGGTAGCTCTAAATTCTTACTACTCTTGCATTACCTTCATGTCATACTAGTGGACACTATTCAATTTTATTTCCTACATCATATTTTAGATAAATCAGCAGCTTGAATGCCAGTTAATGAAAAAAAAATTGTAATATCTTTCAGTTGATTATGGAATTACACATTTTTCCAAATGCACCATGCTGTAAACAGAGGGCCACCTAATACAAATACTTATGAAGGTGCTTTTTATGCTTTTTCATAAATGGTCATGCAGACTAATTCATTACAGGTTAAGACCCACTTCACATTGTGTAGAACCTGTAATGTAAATATTGCATAATTATGTGCATCTACAGGCCCTCATTCAAGTCTAAAAGGTGCGATATCATTCACTCACAGCATACTTATCCTCCCTTATTAACTCGTTGAGTACCGTCATTATATATACGATACTATATATACAGATATATGTATGTATTTAGTTATGCATCACATAAACCATTATACCTATTACACCTACTGTTGCACATCTCTGCATCACCCCATGGTTGACTGTTAGAGAATGCCACCCGGCATTAAGTTCGCCATCGTATGTTCGTTATACAGAAGTGTTAATAAATAAATTATAGACACAATTATAGAACAATAGGTTGCGGTCACCGGTGACCGCTTGGTGTTTGACAATTGACAGTTTAATATCAACTGTATATTTGTAATACATTTGGCTGTGAACCTTACCATTCCTCAGTTTTGCACTCGCAATAGTGTACCAGTATTTGCTTTGCTAGTTTTGTGCTAAGAGGACTGCTCTCTAGTATATGATAGTGAAATTGTAGTGTTTATTAATAATATAATTAAATAACACTGCAAACTTAGTATCCATCTTTTAACATGAACTATTAGATTTGGAGAAAAACATTGATTTTTCTCAGACAGTTTTAACTGTAACTCAGTTTTTGTTACAAATCCTTTTATAACACTCTGTAACAGTTTATTATTACTTATGTGTGATCACTGATCAGTTTGGTATTATTTTACCTGGGTAAGTAGATGGAAATAAAAATCGTCTGACAATTTAACCTTAACTTTAATTATGTAAACACCGTTACATTGAACTCACATGAACACTGTTTAAAAAATAAAAAGGATTTTCTTATACCTTGAGGAATGAACTTACAACTAATACTTCATAACCTATCAAACAGACGCACTCGGGTTTACGTTTTGAATTAACGTGATATTGTCCCCTTTCATCATTATTCTTCCGATTTGCTTCCTATTCTTGGTCTTCATATGCACTTCTTCAGCTTCATCTAACACAATGTTCATGTATTCGTCAAATCCCACGATGTGTCCCTCGATTCGTAGATTCACGTTCTCGTACAGCCAAATTTGCACTCGACTTCTGTTTTGCAAATACCTGAAGATAAGGTTGATGGGTTGCACCATCACCTTTTGGACTTTTGGTGGGCCTTTGTATGCCATTTTGAATTATATTCTTTCGATAAAATTTAGATTTATTGTCACAAACAAAATGCTAGCAAGCAATTATCCGGCTTGGCGGCTTTCAAACTGTCAAAATGTCAATGTCCAACTCCAAGATTTGTCACATCAACGGTCGGTCGGAATGACGCCTCCTTTTAGGGTTGTCAGTCGTAAAATATTGGTTGGTTAACCAATATTTTTCAGTATCTTGCCGTTCGTTTTCGTCAATAAATATTATCAAAAATAAGAATGGAAAAGATAATGAATTTTAATCAGAATGATTTCAAATATTACGCGTGATGTGTTGATGTGCTAAATAGACTAGAGGCTACTAAAAGAAAAAACGGGAATAGATTCAAGACGACATTAAAACAAAAAAAAAAAAACTAACAAAAAATGTTTTCGATAAAGTAGACAAATAAATTAATAAAACCACTATTTAGGTACCTTTCGTTGTGATTTAGTTCAGATAATATATGTTATTTTAGATTGTCTTTTAATTTTATCATAGTAATAATCTACATAAAAAAATAACTCATTTTTTTTGGTTTGCGGTTAAAAATATATTTATTTTAGAAGATAAAATAACATGGATTGCTTGCAAATACACTGAATATCTTTGAAAAAGAAAGTTTGTATGTAGTATCAAAAAGTGTGCGATGGCCGGGAATCGAACCCGGATCAACTGCTTGGAAGGCAACTATGCTGACCATTACACCACCATCGCACTTGTGGTACTTTGTGAAATTTGAGTTCAATATTAGATATGAAAGATATTATACACGAAAAGATAATATTTACCTGGTCGATCTTGAATTTCCATTGCTGCAGCTAACAATGTGCACGCACTTTCTACACTCAGCGTTGATGTGACATGATCTTCACACGCTGATCTGAGATCTTCTACACCTAAATCGGCTGCTAAAGTCATCATTTCAAAAACTCCTGAGTCTTGCAGCAAAAGCTAGAACACATTATTGTTTATTATTTTGAGAATGCATTTTTATTACTAATTTCTGCTCTAGTGTAGAATAGCGTCATCTAGGCGTATGTTTTGTAACTACGTTGCTCTTTTAGTATTATAGAAAGTAAATTATTATGTAAACACTTAACTACATAGTAACATAATTTTATTAGGATTAAAAAAAGAACGTTGGCTGACCTTGCCAGTGTAAACATATTGAATAAAAAGACGAAATGTTTCAACTTGTACATGCGGCATTCGGATCGGTGTCGGCTGCTGGCCGATAGATGGCGTTACGGAACACCCTGGAATACGACAAACTTCGCCTCGTTTCGTGTTCTGAAAACTTTTGCATCTAGAAAGAAAAAACAAATAAGTCTATTAGATGGTATTCGGAAGTTTAACTTGTAAGCTTACAATTTGCCTTCATTTTCATAAACAATTTTAAGATTCCAACTTTCCAAGTTAAGAGTCTGAACCTAAACGTAGTTTAACAACTAAAGTAGTAAAGTAGTTTAATATTACACAAAGGCGGGAAGCATCTTGCAGTCGGTAATTAAAAACCGATAATCTCCTCTGAGGAAATTATAGCGCAGTGCGCAGATAGCTCCATAGGAAAAAGTTAAAGTTGTCAAGAGGCGCATAACTTGTAAGTTCTCGTAAGTTATGCAAAAGCTGGAAGCGTGGAGCCAACCGTTTAAAATAGCGCGTTAGTAATAACTTAGTCGACGGAACACAAAGTTTTAATGCGATTTAGGTACAGTAAAAGCTTGGACACTATTATCGGTCCACGTTGATAGTATCTATGTAATAGCTGATTTAATATTCTTGTACGCGAAATGTGACAAAGATTGATTTATTAAGAATATTGCACGTAAATGATAATCACAGAAGGTTAACAAAATTAGTTAACTGTACGGTAAGCTGATACGTCAAAAGATATAAAAAGTATTTAATGTACCTCTAAATACTTAGATTGGTACCCAGTCCAATGGCTTGCAATGATGGATTACGCGTACCTATATTAGTGGCATGTTGTCATGGCGGCTTCACGTCAGGCTCGTTATTTAGTGTTGATTAAACAAGCCCGCCCAGCCTCTATCTCTACTGATTGGATGTGCCATCGACTAAATTCAATTTTGAACTTAGTTCATTCGGCGACTGTGATTTATCACCTTCTTTGTGCAATGTTACGATAATTGGATGGGTTCAGAGACATACGATATGGAAGCTCATTTCAAATTTAAGGAGATTTTTAAGTGCGGGCGAGCCATGCTTCGGCACGAATGTGCCGGCTCGACTGGAGTTGTACCACAGCCTCACAGAATACCGACGTGAAACAACGATTGCATTGTGTTTCGTCGTTTGTGTGAGGTTACCGGAGCCCTAATTACGACCCCCCCTTCCCCAATCTCCCCAATCTGAATCTCCAACAACCCTCAAATTCCTAATCCTCAGAAAGTCGATAGCGCACTTGTAACACCTCTGGTGTTCCGGGTGTCCATGGGCGACGCCGACTGCTTACCATCAGGTGATCTGTTTACTCGTTTACCGGTTTGTTCCATAAAAAACACGTTTTGGTAATGAAGAAATTTGATGTCTAGTAGATATAACTTGGAGTTTTTAAACTCTTAATATTTCGGTTAAAGCCGGAAAAATTCAATTCAAAGTTCAAACATTTCCAAAATTCGTACCGTTTTCAAGAATTTCCTTAACATTTATCCTCATGAATCTTTCACGTTCTGTTTGTCTTACGACTAAACGCTTAAGAAGGGCCGTTGAAGAGGTTCGCCGAGGATCGAGAGCAAATAAAAAATGTTGAATGTTAACATATATAAGAGACGCTTGCCTACATTTCTTAGGTCGTATTCGATCACTTATCTCGGGTTAATAATAGATGGGATCCAGGTCTGCAGTATTAGCCAGGTCCCAGGAGCGGCAGCCATTAATGTAAGGAGCCACATCGTGTGGTTGCGGCCGCTGAATATTTCAACGTGTTTTGTCCGCGATAACGACGTTTACATCAACATCTAGAGGGACTTATGAGGATGTAAGCACAGCTGATTTTGTAAGCTATTTTACGAACAAGACTGAGCGCTGTGCACTACTGAAATATAGGTTCTTAGGTAGTTAACTAGTCAGAATAGTTATACTGATATTGGTCAGTAGGTATGTGTTTGTACTTAGGTACTATTAATAATAATTATTATTGTTATTATATATTAGTATTAATTATACTATAAAATAATAATAAGTCAGATTCACCTAGCTTTACTGACGGAGTACCTGCCAGACTATTATTTATTTTGGTTTGTTGACGTTTGACTTTGATTCAATAAACTTATCATCAATAGCGTCTATAAGAGCTCCAAGCACGGAGGTAAGCACAATACTGTAATAAATAAATCAGTGTAAATTAGAGCCAATAGTAGGTGTAATAATTTATGGGTATAATCGTATTAGCGGTTGCCGTAGCCAGTGGGCTATCGTGAGCGAGCATCCTCGGGCACTAAGTTGGCCGCCCAGCTCAATTAATTGTGAACCCGGTGTAGCGTTCATTAACTGATTTATTTGCGGCACGTCACTGCCTCCTGTGTGCCTGTGTACTACTTGGGAGCATCTACAAACACTGTAATTGATCCTAGATAAATATTTTAGCGTTATTGTGTTGCAATGCTCTTTTAGTTCTGTTATTTATGTATAAGGCAAACATAGGTCTCACTAAACATTCGTGGATTATTTCTACACGACAAGCAAGATTAATTTCATTTCATAGATATTTATGATTCTACAGTCAACATAAAATTTTGAAAGTCCAACAACTTACTTAGTCTGCAAAATACATTTAGGATTTCGGGAATACAAGTATTCTTAGAACTTAAATGAAGCAAACATTCGATTAATCAAAGTCGCACAGACCGCGTGGTATAGAGTGTATCTAGTGACACGGCGAGGCGCGGTGGTCTGGAGTCTGGAGATTTGTTTGCAATTAATCACAGTTTGAGCTGGTGTCCTTATAATTAATTCAACGAGTGTGCGCCGCGGTGTGATGGTCCAGAATCTCGGTGGATATCATTAATCTTGGTCGAGGGCCGAGTGTTGCTCAAAGAATGGCGGTCAGACACGACATTCTTCTTCAAACTTTATTTACTAGGTACAAACTACAATGATGTTCCTTGATTTGAGGATGATATAATTTGTCTCATAATATTACTCATACCTATGTGCATACCTGTTTGTACGTAGTAGGCTCGTAGCAAACCGCTACGCGACTTCCTGTTTGCTAGTATTTGTTTTAATGTTATAACTATTTCTTCGACTAATTAAATAATTACATATGGAAAATTTCTAAGGGACTTGAAGTTACAAAAACGATATAGATATATTCCATAAAATATTAAATGAGCCGAGTACTGATAATGCGAGAATGTTATTCAACTTCATGGCTCTGATTCATTGATCTCTAGTTGATTTATACCTTATCAGGTTACGATGGCACTGACATACGCTGTGCGGTATAAAAGTCCCTAAAATTAAAAAGGAATAAAAAAAACTAATTTCAATCGATTATTATTAGAGTCGTACCTGTGTAGGCACCATCACAGATGATAGAAAGTGTCGTGTCTCCTAGGTGTAGTGTTAGCCGCACTAGGTCGGTGGCACCGGCCGCGGCCGCGCAGCCGTCACTCCCAGATGGTGACTAATGGAGCGAACAGCACTCACTTTTTGCTGATTTCCATTAAACACGTGGACTTCCAATGGATGATTTAAAATATTAGGTACCTACTTCCTTGTATTTACTCGTGGAAAACAGATTGTTGATTGATTTGACTATTGGGGCTTATGTAGCCAGTACCTAATGTACCCTGACTTATTTACAATTATAACTTATGTTTGAGGGTTTGCTTCAATGCTTTGTAATATTTGTACTAAAATTAAAGTGATTTTGTGCCACATTTAGTCTAGTCAGTATCAGTTTCGGACGTCTCTCATAACTGAATTTCGTCGGCGGTTCGTAGTTTCGCTGTGATTAACTTGATTAACTAAGCTCGCGTGAGCTGTCGCGAGCCGTCGACGTGGACACGCCGGCCGTCGCTGGTCGCAGTAATTGACACGTCACCATGTCAGACCCTCCTCTAATCTGGTCTGATCATGTACGTTACTTATGTTCATACATTTTAATTAGAAAAGCGGAAAATGTTACAAATAGCTGCCTCGAAGCGTAGTTGCTAGGCTTAGGTTTAAGGTGCCACAGTGAAGAAGTTTGGATCTGTAGATCAGTCCCCAGTGCCCAAGTTGTCTCACACTTTTTTTTTTTTTTTTTTAAGGGGTGAAAATCATCGAATGACTGCTCCCGTCTGGGTGAGGCGGGAGGGAGTGTCAGACTCTTACTGACTAAAAACCACCCCGTTCCTTCTCCTGCACGTCGAGCCGGAGCCCCCGTTACCCGTTAGGTTCTCCGCGACTCCGAATCGGCATCGGCCCTATTGGGCCCCATCTGTGGTGGTCTGATGGCTCTTTGAGGCGCGCGCGGAACGCGACGCGCCGTACGCTCGGGTCTGTTTCTGGTCGGACGGGGAGCCACCCATACTCGCCGTCCGCAGGCCCGCGCTTACGGTGGCCGGAGATCGTCCCGCGATCCCCGACGCCCGGTGTGTCCTTCGCGATGGCTGGGTTGCGAGGAGGCAGCGCTTCGCTGCCTCACGCGTCCCGCCTCCTCCTTAGCTAGCATGACTGCTTCGCAAAAGGAGGAGACGGCATCCCAGTCCCCCTCGCTCCGCACCATGGCCTGCACTAGGCCCGGACGCGAGAGGTCGCCATCGCCGATCACTTCCCTGAGGACACGGCGGTGCTCAGCCCACGCAGGGCATTCCGCGACAGTGTGTTCCACCGTGTCCTCAGGGCGGTCCTCGCAGTGATGACACCCGGACGTTTCCTCCCGCCCCATCAGACACAGGTACCTCCCGAAACTCCCATGCCCGGTGAGGACCTGCGTCAGGCGGTAGGTGAGGACGCCGTAGCGTCTCTCAAGCCGCTGCTCAAAGAGGGGACTTACCGCTGCGATGGCAGCGAGCCCATAGTTGTCTCACACTAGGATTTTCTCCTGTGTCATGAGTGCTTATATAAACCAGGTGAGATAGAGGTGGAACGTTGACTCATCAAACCACATACACATGACACCTGAAATATATAATTAATGGATGCTCCGAATAAGCTTACCTACACCGAGCTAAGTGTTTAGATAGTTCAATAAATAGGTATAAAAAACAGATCCTAAATCTTACTTCATTCAATTAACAAATAATAGAACCGCGAGCCGCGACACATTTTCTAAAGTAAATTTATTAATTTTATTCTTCTCTGTTAACGCCGTGGTTTCGGTGTTACGTGTCCAACTTATAATAGTGTTCCTCTCGAAACAACTGCCGGTCAGCAGTTATGCGCTCGGCTAACATGTCGCCTGAGCCTGAACACTAACTATGCAAAATATTTGCTGCTGTGACAGGTTTAAAAAGGAATATATGAAGTATGTGATGTATCGTTTAGTTAGGCAGGAAAATAAGAGAACTATACTTTCTGTCTAAACAAAATTGATTCATAGATAATTTTTAGTAACTAATAAACCATAGTTTAAAATAATGTCTGCGTTCAAAATATGTTATCAAATACTTAAACGATCTCATAAATTAACTAAAAATCGCGGGGTACTCAAGTGAATATACTCAGGAAGTTAGCGGTTCTCGCGGCGATCTCGCGCAGCTTACTACCGTGTACGCTGCTCATGAGGAAGAACCCCTCTGTGGTTCGAAACTGGTAGAGCTTATCTCAGCGAGTGAGTATCCAGAGATTTTTAGTTAATTTAGTATGTCTCACGTTAGTTATTATAAAAACGATCTCATAAATCTTTATAAAGTCGAGTGCAGATTGAATAGCCAACATCTGAATTACTCAGTAAATTACATGACCGGCAAGGGAATTGTTCCCACTTAATAAAATTACCTTTGCAATTTGTTTGGTTAAAAACAAGCTTTCTAAACACAATCTATACCAGCGCGGCGGCCATGATTGATGACGTCACGACCGCGAGCGCAACGCGACGCGACATCGTGACAACGTTGACTCGCAATCTACGTCATGGATACTACGGTGACAAGAATTATACCCTAAACATGGATATCGGAATACAATAATTACATTCGATATGTTTAGATAGTTTCGCTCTCAACTCTAAATCTTTTTAACAACACAACAAATATAGGTAGAAGTTAAACATCTGAAATCCACATCCTTTTCCATTCATCCATTCAAATTTATCGTCCGTTTGTAAGAAGCGAGCATCTTTTCTTTCTAAAGTTTCCCCAAAATATATTAATAATTATAGCCTGTAACAATTTCTACTATAACAATATTTATGTCACCTGTAACAGCAAATATAGCTACCTATAACCTATATTTGCAAAATAAAAGTATCTTAAAAATAAATTTTATATAAACATTTGATAATTCAACTCGATACAAAAGAAATAGTACCTCTCGTCGTTATTTTCAGTAACTAAGTATAATAAAGAGCACGTTTAAAAACATTGTCTCTAGTTCCCCAAAACGATAGTGTCCCGAACGATCACGATTAATCGTAGGCTCGCCGCAGCCGTCGGCTGTCTGCTGCTGATGCTGGTAGTGTACGGGATATTAATCACGCTCTACTTCTTGCACTACTTGTCATTATACTCGTTGTTTACGTTACGATCAGCTCAGATCTACATATCTCAGCAAATATGCTGTATTACAATAATTTAATGACAGAAATATTCTAGCGATTTTTGCATTCAGTTTTATCTGACTTTGATGTCCAATAACCATCTTAAATTATAATTCCCATTGGACCGCAATACCCTTGCAAAGTACTAGTAATAAATAAGTAAACCAATGCTATTTTTATAGCAATAGAAAAATACGAAATTCAGCCTTATCTCGTTAGTTAATTCAGTTGGTGGTGGAGTTCAGCGCCGACTGCATTCTAAAGTCTGTAATCTGCACGCTATTCTTGCAACATTCTAATTTTCGCTACATTCACAGCACGCGACCGTTACGTTCAAATTACAGAGCTCAAAGCTAATGAACGCCATATTTATATGTTTTCGTGATATTTACGAACGTATCGCAGGCGAGTATAAATCGACTCGTTAATCCTGATTGGTGTAATTCAATCTTGTAAATTACGCTGCATGATCGCTCAACATGTTTCTTCAACAGATAAATGAAAAGCGAATGAAATGTATCCGTGTTGAATGTCTGACGTTACGTCGGGAATAAGTGATTCGCAATATTTACTTTTTAAATGTTTTACATTATTTTATGCAATGTAAAAACTGAAAAGACCTTTCGTAACGTTAACGTTGCCGAGTTCAATTTATTACCATGACTACTTCAAATTGTTCAACATCACTGTACAGTGAGCTAAAATACTTGTAAACAATCAATGTCTTTTCAGTCTTTTGAAGCTCAGATGAAGCAGTACCTCTATAAACGTGTTCGAAGTGGCGCCGTCTTTGTAAATGTTTTCATAGTAGGGCCTTCACTCACTACCTTATGTACACTCATAAGGTAGTGAGTGAAGGGCGGGCGGCGGCAGATTATTGTGACATTTTTCAACAAATAATAAAGCGATAATGAGCGGTGAAGGACGACACGTCGCCGTCGACGTCAGCGGCAGGCAGCGCGCGCCTCGCCGCCGCCGCGTCGCTGCAACCGCTCGCCTCCAATTTGCGGTTGCGCTCACAATGGGCCCGCGCCGCGCCGCGCTCCGCTCAGCTGTCAGCGCAACACGGGCCGCGCTGCTGCCATTGTGTATAACTTGCTGCTTGTTGTTATTGAATGCACCCGTTTGTGTGGTAATTGTAAATTAAAAGTTAAATGGCGACGTTCAACTATTATGTTTTATCTATACACTGTTTGCGAATGACGTTAATTAACTTGAAACTCGCCAACCTCGCAAGAGAAATATATTAATGAAGGAAAATTTAAAGATTTTAATTCATTAAACCTGTGGGGTACATTTGAAATTCAGCAATTAGCTGACTGAAATCCTTATTCAAATATTTACTTTGTAGGTAAATAATTACAAGTGTTTTTTTCCCCCGTGTCTAGTGCAACATTTATCGTAACAGTGTAGCATTGGAAATGTGTGAAATAATTGATGTTGTATTGTGCGTTTTGTCGCTACGCGGCGTATTGTTCCCTTTAGTATTGTTGAACTGATTTGAATCTCGCGTTTTGTTTGATGCGGAGGTGACCACGAATAAGGTTTTCTGTGGACATTATTAATTTCATTACTGTTTAAGTAAGTCTGCTGGGTTAATTACCGCCTTAATAAAAGTAAGCACTTTTCTTAATAAAGTGTAAATGTGGGTATCAAACATCGATCTGAAGTTTTAACGTTACCTACTTAACTAACGTTTGATGTTATGCAATTTTTGGTTCTTATTGCATATTGTATCTTTGTCTCTATTGTATATTTTTTATCCTTACTAATAATATTATAAATCGGAAAGTGAGTTTGTTTGTTTGTTCCGATTTCACGCCGTAGCTACTAAACCGATTGCTTTGAATTTTTGCAGACGTAAAGTTAAATGTCTGGATTGAATAATAGGGTACTTTTTATCCCGGAATAATTTGATATTCCCGAGGGAAAACAAAAGTATTGGTATAGATGGCGCTGTATGTATTGGTATATGTCACATAGGCTACTTTTTATCCTTTTGTGACGCGAGCGAAGCCGCTGGTAAAAGCTAGTTGTTAATAATTCGAACGGATTTTTTTTTGTAAAATATAAAATATTTTAACAATTTTCACAATGACTGGTCACTTTAAACGAGCGGTTCGCGTGGAAGAGCGAGTTGTAATTACGATTCGTGTCGGTTTGTTTACCTCGCCGATAGATGGCGTTTGTTTCAACAACACGCATTGTTTTTTCCCGCGCTCCGTGGCCAAGTTTTCTCATTTATTCCAACAAATACGTCTAGTGTTTCAGCGGTTTAACTTGAACGTTTCATTGAATTTCAACTCACGTTCACACATTGTCGTTGTGGAAATTTTATAATTGCTACACACAGCTGGTACCTTTCTACATTGTTCATGAAACGCGTGCGACACAACTTTAATAATAATGCTTTGAGAAAGTAATGAAACCTGTCACAGAATAATGTATAAAACAGATTGAATGAGTAAATATTAACACAGCTGGGATAACATTGAATTCTACAAACCGTCCCACTAACTTCAATATGTAGCCATATTTCTGAGAATACTGCCTGCCTCGTTGGCCGAGTGGTCGCAAGTGCGACTGCCGGGCAAGGGGTCTCGGGTTCGATTCCCGGGTCGGGCAAAGTATTACTGGGTTTTTAAAAAATTCTCAGTAGTAGCACGGAGTCTGGAAATGTGCCCGGTATATGGCAATAGGCTCACCCCCTATTACATGGGACTCGTAACATAAATAGTGAAAAGTGGGTGTTACATTGTACAGTGGCATTAAGTGCCGTAATGTGCACCTCTGCCTACGCCTACCCCTTCGGGGATAAAAAGGCGTGATGTTATGTTATGTATTTCTGAGAATGTCGTCTAGGCTCCGCTTAATATTTACCTTTGACGATTACCATTTTACGATAGGTAGCTCTTTACATCTTGTGTAAATTGGTTTCCATGTCCTTCATCAAAATTCCTGAACTCCGGAGTATCGCAACATTCATTATGGCGAGCAGTAAGTTGTACATAATCGTGAACAAGCGGGCGCTTACGCGATAAATTCAGCGCGGGCGAAGCGCCGCTCTCATTGAATCATCAATCAACCCCCGCCCCGCCCCACACTCTACCGCCTCACCCCTCGCACACCCGGTACTGCTGTAATTAAGTCCCAAATTATCCCTGTAAGGGGTGGCTAGGTCCGTTCTGGTGGCGGGACAGTCCTGGTGTTGTGTAAATGAATATCGGCAAAGTAAGAATCAACTTCAGTAAGTACTTCTGATTTCTTACTACCCTTGCCTTAAGTTGCAAACTTTTTATAATAGATATTTGGTTTTCTTTGTTAACCTAATGCCATAGACAGTGAATCGATATTCTAAATAGATCCAATCAAATGTAAACTTTGGTCACAAGTTTGTCGCCGGTAATTTTATTGATACTCTTAAACTTACGAACGAGTAGAATAGTCAAACACCGCAAACATCTAACATATAAGAATTTCGTAACAAAATACATGGTGACCCTAGCACTATCGCAGTACGGCCGTCGAAGCAGTAACACCAATTACCAAAATTCGTCAAGATTTCTGTATTGCCTGTCCCTTTCCTGATAGCATGTTAGCTGGACGATTGACAAGGACAACATTATGCTGATCCTGCACATGTTGCCTGTATGAAGCTTAGTTAAGTGTTGGTACACGGAGTAAGACAAATTGCTGGTTTTAAGGGAATTTTAAAAGAAACCCAAAAATAATTCACGTTCGATGACTGGTAACGGAAGTGTTAACGCTGAACTGCACGGGAAATGAATAAATTATAGAGGTAGAAACACACGCGGGAAAGGTCCATTTAGAATAGTCTTATTTTGTATTTCAGAAAGTTATTATGATCGGGTTATAAACTCTACGACGAGTTTGCAGGATCACTAAAGACCACCACTACATAAAGACTTACTTTCATTTCTAATTTTCTCGAGTAACAGTTTGTTATATCTTTAAATTCAGTTTACAGTTATAAGTAAGTTTACTTTTTCAAAAAGAATTTTCTTTTACCTTTTCACCACCGTAAAATATAATTAGGCATTAAAAACAGCAATAATCAGGAGTTTCGGATTACATTTCAAAGTTATTAATGCTTTGCCAAACTTTCTGTTTTATGGGACTGCCGCCTAAATTGTCTTAGGCCCGAACTACTTTGCAACAAGTATGAAATGTTTCGCGAAGGAGTTTTAAAGAAGACGTTTAACTGCGAAGAAGTGTTCAGGCCTGATTAAAAAGGAAAAGTGGCGTAAACAATAACAGCCATGATCGTTAATAACATGAGGCACCTCGGCGTAGGAAGGACTAAGTTGAGCAACTTTAAAGTTATGGTTAGCTCTTACTAGCAATGACGTCGCCTGTGGTTCGAGAGGATATCATCTTCTAAAAGCATCACTACTCTGCTTTCTATCTGAAGTGCTGTTGTTTTAGTACTGTTGTTGCATTCTAGGTGTCTCATATCTAGTTCATAACTGCAATGAACTACATGGGATGGTTCAATGGTAATGTATCTGTGTGTGATATTTGTACTTAATAGGTACTTGTTTGCAATATTCATTCTCAAACTGCCTGATCAATGAGGTTGACCATTTAGGATCTAAAAATCAAGGTTTGATTACCTTTTTGAAGAGACAGTGTTTGGTAAAGTCTAAGAAATAATACTTTGCTTTATTAATTAGAAATATAAGTTTGTATATATCTGTGTTATTAGTTGGTCTTATTAAGAATGGCTGCCATCATTAAACTTTGACCCATCTGCTAAACAATGCCTATGTATTTAATTAAAGACGATCACTTGGCACCTATAATACACACAACAGGCTGCGAACTTCGCTACAATATTGCCCCACATAGCAGTATACTGTAGCATTAATAAAATTAATAAGAAACAAGCTTAGCGATGATTGATCACGTTGCGAGCGCGGCCGGGAGTTGCTAACTTTTTGAATCAATCATGGGAGCAGATGGCGCGGGCGCGGTTTATAATCACTGCTTGTTTGTGCACCTTGTAACTGAAACTTAATTGTTACTCACCAGGGAATCGGTAACAGATTCAGTGCTGAAGTCAACTGATTGAATGGGACATGTAAGAAGAAGGGGCTCGCTAGACAAGTTGATTGATAAGCCACGTATCAACGAACTGCCATATGTGTCATGTTTATTGTACCAGTAATTGTACCTTTCCTTGTCGAAACTGCATGCATAGCATATATTAAATGTAGTCTGTTATTTTAAGAATTTTATTAGAAGTTGTGTTATAACATGTTATTTTAGAAGGCAGTTTAAACCGTAATTCCTGAAGTCATGTTGAAATAAATATTTTGTATAGACATAAGAGGCAAAACTACTTATATTTTTTACAACTATTATAAATGATTTATAAAAAACTAGATCGTATTTTGTGATCTCATAAAAGCGAAAAGTACAAAACTAAAGTAGTACATCAACTCGAATAGGAAAGTTTGGGGAGCTCCCGCTCATAGTGAGTTATTTTTCCAATTTGCTCTTAACAAACACATTCGGCGAGTCTGGCCAACTTTACGCATAACTTGATGCGAGTTACTTGTGAAACTTGCCGTTTTTCCAGCCCCTTCAACTGGACCACATGTCGGGAACAGGGCTCTGTCTATTTACATGCAAATTGCTTGGCGTCGACAGATTTCTTTTCGATATCCCCCATCTTTGGTCTGCATAACTTTCGGCACTATACATAATTCATTCCGAACGGACGGAGGCGATCTTTTTTATTAGTTTCCTTATTCAGTATTCACATTTTACTTTGAATTAGTCGAGCTTGCTCAAAAGGATTTGATTTCATGCAAATGAATTATAATTTCAATATAGCGCCATCTAGTTCGTGTATTTGAAATAAGTTTTATAAAGTTTCCAATAGATGGCGCTGTGTGTCGCTATTTAGGAACTGCATAGAAAATGTAAAACAGTTTGTGATGAATATTAATTTCTGTACTTTTCTCTTTATTTCCTTTTAACGCATTATGGAGCTCTGCGCACCTCATCAAGCAAATTACGTCTTCACATCTCGGAGCTCAAAATTCATTTGCATTTGAAACAGTGAATGATGCAGCCGTGAAAGGTCCGCAATTTGCTCCACGCATAAATAACCATCAAAATTAGTAACAATTTTGAACAAACTTCAAAAATTTGGAAATGAAAGATTTGTTTGTTAATTTTCCTTTAAAGTTTTGACTGCTTATGTTTATTTTACGGAAATATTTTGACAAACTATGTACCTACTCTGATAAAATATTGTTTTTAAGTCACATTCACAAATTATTTATATTATACAGATATAGATGGGAAACCTAAAATTAGAAATAGTACAATTATTTTTATTTTTTCAAAAATTGCATTGACTTTGGTTTATGTATGAAAATTTCGTCATTATTTGTAACTCCCGTATGGTCTAGTGGCTAGGATACCTGGCTTTCACCCAGGAGGCTCGGGTTCGATTCCCGGTACGGGAAAATCTTTTTGTATTTACTTACCTTGCTATTAAGATTATTTTGTGTGCAAAAACTTTTTCTTCGTTGGTTCCGAGGATAAAAACGATATCAGCGGAGTCTTGGTCTTCCGAGAGCCTCTGTAAGTCGCGCAGCAAGCCCGGCAGGCCGGCCCGCTCCACCGACGCAGTGCAACAAGTGCCCGTCACCCTATTCGCCATCGGCACTGGCTGCTTCTTTTTGATTGGATAAATTTTGACGAGTGTTTCTGACTTTTTCCCTATTTTTACAGCTGATTAACAGCAACAATAAATGAACTCTTAACACAACACTATCTTACTGTTTGTTAAATCAAACGCGATAGTTATTCGTAAGGAAAAACAATCTAAATACACCAAAACAGTAAATAAACAATGAGACTATCACAGCCACACAACAATCACACGACACGACAATACAAATACCACTGTTTGTCACTTGGTTCACTTATTTATAGAAAACATTACATTTGCAAATCGTTAACTCAAAGCTTATCAACATAACCTCAATCGCATAACTTTGCCCCAACTTCAAATACCTTCAACTTGAGTACCTACGTGAAGGCTTTCCAGCTATAGGGGTGTTATAAAGAACCTCGTGTTTGCCACGAAACACTGTGTCCATTGTGTTTTGGGTTAAACTCCTCTCACGGGCACAAAACAGGTTTTCATTAAACTCAGGTAGACGCTTCTATTAATATTTCTATCTTTGTCATTCATTGTGTACGCGTCCATACATAGCGTATTGCTATTTCGGCACTAATCATAACTGCCTCCGTGGCGCAATTGGCTAGCGCGTTCGGCTGTTAACCGAAAGGTTGGTGGTTCGAGCCCACCCGGGGGCGATTATTTTTGTTCAATCTTGAGTTCATTTCGGAGCGTTCGTTTTGGAGTGTGACATGTATTTGAAATTGCTATTGTATGATTATATGAAAGTATTATAATACGTCTACATAGATATTTTATGTGTAATTTTAAAAATAGGTCAGTAAATTGTAATATTACCTGATGTGTACCCCTTTTGAACAGGAGAAGCCAAGAAAAGCCCACCAAAGAAGGGTTAAAATAGTTTGTGTAGAGAATGATAGTTTTGAAATAAAGGTGGTTTGGACTTTGTGATAAAAGAAAATGGCAACTAAAGAAGAAATATAGCGCTAACTCAGTGAACTAAGACTAGGCGTTGGAAAAAAAAATTATAGCGATTGGACCGATAGCATTTTATAGTAAAATCAGTGGGTTTTACCCAGTTCTGTTATTTTCATGCAACCGAACAGCTGCTGCAACTGTAACACTGTCTCGGTGACGGTAACGGTGCAGTTGTCCAGTCCTACAATGGCTCACAAATTCGCAAAATCCCTACCAAAACGCTACACTTGGAGTATTTAACGCTAGGAAGTTACTCGCAGATCGTAGACGTGACAGTTCGGAAATTGCAACCCGTCAGCGGCGGCGGTGGCTGGCACGACCGGCGACCCTACGTCGAGCTCACGCCGCCACCCGTCAGCAGTCTGCAAATGTCGGCTGTATCCGTCAAACATCGGCACAACCATTTATTGCGTGCCTTGAATTTGTGATTGAGTTTTGAATTGAAGATGAAACTTGATTTATCAAACTACATTCAGAAGACAAGTATTAATTGTACTAGAATATAACTACCTTTTTACATAATAGAGCGAATGAACAGTGAATTAAAGCAGGTATAAACGATGTCTAAGAAAAAATAAACAGGCTTGAATTTTATGGTGTAAATTAATATCGATGGAAATTAAAATAATCATACTTTGAGCTTATTGCAACAATAAACGAACTCTCCACAAATAAACATTATTTTATTCAAAATATTATAAATCTCTGTTTTGGACTTTGCCGACTAGCAAAGTTTATAATAAATTCACAATGTGTTTACAGTGTGGCTACACAAACAGTATAAATATTCCATGGTGGAAAAAAAAACTATTCAACCGCGAACATTCTGCCACAATTTTGTGCAAACGTAATATTTAGTTTAGCATTACTATTGAACGCACTGTAGGTTCCTGTGCACTGTTAGGAATGTGTGTACAGCGGCCGGGCCGTGCCTGACCGGCCGTCATCCGGTCAACTGCATTATTCAACTGTCATACATACGGATTGTTAGTTTACATCACATGTAGTCCAGCAACGAACAAACACACACTAATAAAGCAAAAATTCGTATTTGCAATCCATTTCGCGATGGATTTTAAATTGACTAAATTATGCATAGACCTCCATTACATCCAACACATAACTTTTTATATCATTTTATTATGATGGCCGGTAATTTCGAGTGTACTGATACCTATTTGAAAGGAATTTAGAACTTTTGAAGACAAGTGAAGTCTTCTCACCATTTTGAATTCAGACAAGATGAATTAGCGCGTTATTGGAGTCCTGTCCAGCATGATTAATTAGTGAAAATGAGAGCACATTAACCTACAATTGCGCAATAACCAACTTCGGCCGTACCCGAGCATCATAATTCTAGCAAGGCGTTTATTTTAACAGATGTACCAATATTTCATGGCCTCTTAACTGCTCCGTCGACAAATATATGGGCTTACACAGTCTGGTTTCTGTGAACGTCACCATACATTAGTAAGATCTACTAAATAATTGTAAAATAAGAAGGGCCTGTATGTCTATAATAATTCTCTCGGTTTGTTTTCTTTGGTCCGGAGAACGCCGTTCAAAGTGCGCTGCTGACGCGTTAATGTATCTATTGATTTCAGTATATTATTTGGTCCCTTATTTATGGGTGTCAAGGTTAATGTTTCGTGTAACACTGCTCTCTGGAGGTTTAAACAAATAGTTTGCGTTCAAGATAACACGTTAACATGGGGTGCTTGGTGTTTCTCAATCGGTGATTAGATCAAACTCAAATTTTTCTAAAATTAAAATATCTATATCAAAAAGTAATCATTAATCTACCTAGCAACGGAAACATCGACCCTAAATCGTCGTATTTGATAAAAATAAAAAATCAAATACAGTTATCATTTACGACGGGCTCTGTACAAATATATGCGATTATATCAATCACTGTCGAGGGCCACTGCCGAAATATGTATGTTTGTTTGAGATAATATCGTCAATAACTGGATTATGGTCATTCTGACCGACACATCCCGTATTTGTTAACACGTGTAAACTGTGATAGCGACGGGTTAAGTAAACACACTATTTGTCGTTTAATATCTTCGGATTAAAGTGATCGTTCATGATTCAATATCGTCTACTCGCCATACATATTCAAGTGGTATTATTATTTTGTAATACTGTTTGTAGTGATTTGTGACTAACATTGTAATAACATGTAACCTACGGGACAACGCAGGACTGTGTAGTATGAAGGTATGGTCGAGTGTTCTCGTAGGGGACACGGAGTCATCATAACAAAGTAAAATACCAATCAGAGCCAAACAAATAGTACAATTAGCACTAGGGAGAAATAATCAAAGTCAACGTGCCGAAGACAACGAGTATGACGAGGGGCCCTCATTGTACTGAAATAAGAAAACCAATTAAAGCCGAGTTCTAAACGTCACCTAACCGTTGAATATGAATGGCGCGGTCGGGGCGACCCACGCACTCGGCCCGATGCGATCTGCCCGCAATTATACCACAAAAGAATCAATTACACGCCAGCCAGTCGCGCTCCCGCAAAGCGGAAAGAAAACAATATTGCACTCGCAACGCTTAAACTCTTCACCGTTTCTGTGCCTCACCTTGTGCCGCGACAGGGCTATAAGCCGACAGAACTGATCCGCTCACGCCGACATTGTTACATGGTTTTGGGAGCTTATGAAGTTTACATTAAATTTTGGTAAAGGAAGGTGTAATCGATGCTCATTGCTCACTAGATGGCATGAGTGATGTTGACTGACTTGATTGATTGAGACATGTTGATTTCAGTGTCGATGTGTTGTTTGGTTTCAATGGAGTCCAGTAACTTGTCAATAGTAAGAAAAAAATATCAGTGAAGAAAGGAGAACCCTTCTACTTGCCCCTAGCAATGAGCGTTAAAACAAAGGCCCTCTAAGGACCTTCATTGTGTAATTGTGTCAAGGAAGTAATTATTACACACTTTCCTCTAACTTGTGGATTCAAATAGTAGTAGGTATACGTATTATTTAAATAGTAAAATAAGCCAATAGTAGTATATATTTTGCAAGAAATGTTTTCATGTGTAGAACCGAAGCGAGGAGAAAATGTATGTCGTAGGTGTCTACGCAATTAAGAGTGTGACATGTTCTTATGGAGTTTGGTTGGCGTGGCGTGGCTGACTGCACCACACGACCGAACGTTTGCCAAAATCAGTTCCGCGTGAGTGAGCCGCGTCTAAATTTTTATCATCGCCTCGGCTCGTCTCGCGAGTTTGGCCCTCGTCTCTTTGAGGTGCAGATCAAAGCGTACGCGCTTCTATTAGCCCTGATTACAGCGGCGCACTCGACGCCCCCGCCCCGCGCCCGCCGCTGCCTCCCCCTCACGGTCGCATTGTCTAACCGCGACCGCCGTCGGGTTAAGTTAAGATGCGTTGTAGTGTCATTGCAAGTTTAATTAGCTTTGATAGTGATGCGCCGACGTTTGACGTCTCTAGTACGCGATAAGAGTGCTGTGCCACTTACGCTGCGATGGATACATAGTCTACGTCTGCTTGAAGAGTCTAAGTAGTAACAATTATCCATTTCAGAACAGAGAACATATACGATTATACGTATACATAGAAGTGGTAGTGCCAAAGGAAGTAGCGGTCGGATGCCTTGTGTGTGCTGTTTGATAACCTCGATGGATCTGTATCGTCTTCCGAGCTGATAGTCTAGTCTAATGTCTGCGCCACGCCGCGGTGATAAAGTTCTATTTTGAGCTACTACGGTACTGATATGAAAGAAAAGAAGCATTAACTGCAAAAAGGAGCTCATTGACATCTGACTGGCTAGCTTAGTACCTCAGCCTTACAGTAACATGTTATTCGTACTGGTGTAGTTATCAGTCGCAGTGAATGAATCTTATCAGGCTGTTATCGCGAGGCGGCGCGTCGTGCTACTTCGGTAGTTGGACCGATCGACCGATATTAGTCGATTTTAGAATATTATTGTTCTTATTGGTGTAGGTAGGGGACTGCATACTTATAGTCAAAGTATATTCTATATATAGGTAGTATATTATAAGTCATGTACATTCATATAGATAAGTAAACCTTTCGGACTGTGATGTGCTTCTACTACATATTATATCAAAAAGTAGCACTCGATAAATCCTTGGGTTACATTTCCATCTAGCCTTTTGAGGCAGTAAGATACATGGCCTTTTCGTGGAAAGTATGTATTGGTTATAATAACTCATAGTCTATGTATTCAACTTGGTAGGTATGAGTTTAACTTACCCTGGAATATACAGTGAAACTTGGTTAAGTGGGACCTGGATAAGTGAGAAATCTCCATAACTGGAACTCATGCTGAGGTCCCAACACTTTGGCACTGAATTACCTCTGTTAGTGGGACGAGGTAAACCTCTATATCTGGGATTTGTTCTTTCGATTTATCATCATAGTTACCTCTATAACTGAGACAGCGAGTAAATTTTATATGCATAAACCTCTGTAACTGAGATAACATTTTTTGTTTACGCATTCTTATTCTACCCACAAATTCCACACGTAATTTCAAGTCCACCTCTATTAATGGAACCCTCTGTAAATGAGACAGATATTCATTTATACCTGTATATCTGAGACACTGAGTAAGTGGAATACCTCTATAAGTGAAACTACATTGCAGGTCCCTTGAAGTCTCACTAAACCAGGTTTCACTGTATATATATATAATAGATCGCAATCCAAAATTAATGTCACAAATCGATTATAATCCAGAGACTTTGGATTGAAGTTGGTTGTTAACTGTCCCTACCGTGTGTAGTTGCCTCATTTGAATATAGTATAGATTAGAATCAATAAAAAAGTAATAAGTAGGTATCAGAAACACAAACGAATGTGAATTAAGTACTATATAAGTTGTCTGTAATTCTGTCATTGTGATCATGGCGTCGGTGGTGTAATGGTCAGCATAGTTGCCTTCCAAGCAGTTGATCCGGGTTCGATTCCCGGCCGACGCACACTTTTTGCTTTTGTTTTTACAATTTTTTTAGTGATAGTTTAGTGTTATTTCTTATAATTTATGAGAAATTTATATTTAGTTGAGTGGAGTGTTATTTTCAAGACCTAGTTGCCTTGTCGTTTTGTCCACGTCAAATCTAGACATTTTTTTCATGACATAAGGAGATAGAAATAGTATTAACAAAAATATATCGTAGTCTTTAAATAAACTTGTTTAACGGGTTTTTTTTTTGTCAAATATAAGGTGAATTCTTTTCAATGTAAATTGAGATTATTTATGATTTTTCCGAGAGAAACCAATAGATGGCGTTGCATGTTTCAAATGGAATTCATATTGAACATTTGCTTTATAAATGAATCTAATAATCATGTTAGAGTAGTTAAACCCTTGGCTGCACTAATTTTGATGCGGTTTTCAGAAAAGAGTGTGTTACAATTAGGAGAAGGTTGTAATATTTTAACTGACTTCAAAAAAAAGAGGGTTCAAGTTGCTTTTTTAAACGTAGTTTATAGACGAATTATTTCAACTATACTGTTATTGAACGTCTTCTAAATTAGTAACTTCCAATGCAGACTTTCTGTCTGTCTGGACACGGACTATAAGACTGCATAAACCTGCAGCTTCATTTGCAGGTAAGATAAGACTCCAAAGTGAATTAGCTTCATAAGACTTCGTCACACTATCAGCAGTAGCAGCAGTACAGTCGAGCACGTCTGCAATTAGGAACAAATTGTGTGGAATATCGTGTTTGCTCCTAGCGCCGGAAATTGTGTCTTCTGTCAATATTGGGGGCGACTGTACACCCACATAAAAATCATAAAAAAACAACCCTATATCCAAGCAATAAGGACGATTTTACAATTGATCTTAGATAAATAATAATTTCGCGTTAGTTTTCGTCAGTAATTGTTTATGATTGTCTTGTAGGCGAGTTATCGAGTATTGCGGGAGGGTGCGGACTAACTAAATATTGGTATCTGCGTTTAATATGTGGAAACTAATAATAGGCTCTGTATCTATTGTTGGGAGTTACTGACGACTACATTTGTGTTGCCTGGGGACGTCGGTTGCGGAAATTATTTTAGTAATGAAGGAGTTTCTATTTTGTCAGGATACTTGAGATAAGAAAGGTCATAGCAACACGATTTATTAAGTAATACTGAGTAACCTTTCTCTACAAAGCTACGAACGTTCCAGAAAAATTAAAAATGTTCCCTGAGGGTATCGACGATTTCCTATTCCACAAATCCGTTCCCACGCAGTATTTGCTCGAGCTCCCTCTGCGTGGGTTTTAAACGTTCATTCTAAAACAAAAACTTTCACTCGCATGTTCGTTCGGTTTACGGTTTTACTATCAAAGGGTTTTTTTTGTCCCTGTCGATATCGAAGGTCAGAGGGGACTAATTGGTCCTCTACTTCACTTGCGCCGATGGTTCCCATATTTGGCGACGAGTATGTGAGTGTTGGTGTAAGAGCCCACGGACCGAGCCGTGGCGAATGCCTGTACTATGCTCTCGACTTCTGGAAGTTTATCCTGCCGTGTTTTTGAGGTACGTTTACTTTATGGATCTACAATTGTACATCGCTCACGTTCAGGTCCATAGTGCAGTGTGAATGCCGTCTAAAGTCTGTATTTAAGTTTTTGATGGATTCGTTGTTCGTCTTTCATGATGTCAAGACTGCCGGTTAGGGCAAAATATATGTAAAGAAAAAGGTTTTCTTAATTTTTTAATTGACTACTTTGTCAAATAGTCTTTGTTTTTTTAAAAACGTCAATATGTGACTTTTGTATTAAAGAATTTATGGAGGAATAAAACATTAAATGTCGTTTCTTAATTTTACAAAGCAACACATTAGTTTTATTTCATTCTAAATAATACGATTTAGTCTTATATATACATTTTCGGTTTTCGGTGAATCTCAGCAGTATACGTAAGCTGACTTAGATAAATAACATAAATAGTACTAGCATCGACTCTTCAAAGAATAAAAGGAATGATCTGATGTACGTACCTATCGATATAATATGCACTAACAAAACAATAAAGCCACTTACCCATGCCATAGGCTGAACATAAGCCCATCATCTAAATATATTCCCTCATGTTAAACGCATACATGATCTTGTAAGATATCATCTGTGGAGTTTGAGCGTTCATTCGAGCGACGTCTCGAGACGATTGCGATGTCAAACAGAGATAGCACAAATGCGGTGAAAGCATGTGGGTCGCGCCCGCGGCTCAAGGACCGGAGACCTATTCCGGAGTCCCAGGACACCGTGAAGTGCTACCATTTAAATATTCGTTTAGATGATCAGACGGTAACTGTTGTGATCTTAAGCATTTTTTTACTAAGTAGTAAAACAGAAAAGTATGATAATTATAGAGATTATTTTGAGCTAAATCTAAATGTTTAATTTTGTCGATAGTTACTCGATGCTATCGACCTTGAGACTACCTAATAACTTTCAGTGTCACCATAGTTTCCAAATGTACTGAATGCAGAGAGATAGGTACATAGTGATGTTCCAATTAGAGTTAAAAGTTTAAAATTATTAAGTTCATAACTCTCCTGTTGTAGAATCCCTGACGATAAGATTGAACAATGCAGCAATGAGACATGAGACTGCAATAACATATAGTTTCTTACTCTTTCTTCTCAGCTGAAATCTGTCCTTTAGCACGACCACGTAACTTCATTAGACGACCATTCTACTTCAACATATTAAACGTGCCATTTTTTTGTTGAGAAATGAAATACTTTACAAAAGACTCTGAAGCAAGAATGAAACTTCAGAATAGTGGCGTGGTATAGGACGGTGCGAGCAGTAAGACGCGCCGCGCTAATCACCAGACGTAAACACGCCGCGTCTGTGACCACTGCCACCGCGGCGTTGCTTATTCATGACTGTCAACTGTAATCCGAGCACAGACTACCTATGTATCATGTATTATGTTGTTGGGTACTATAATGCTATATGAGTTCTTAAACTGGTTGTTCTTTTAGATTAGGTTTGTTTAGATTGGTTCTGGTGCTTTTGGGAACTAATAAAATATAGTCCGACGTAACGACTGCCTCGTTAGCCGAGTGCTGCTCGTTGTATAATATAGTCCGACGTAACGACTGCCTCGTTAGCCGAGTGCTGCTCGTTGTATAATATAGTCCGACGTAACGACTGCCTCGTTAGCCGAGTGCTGCTCGTTGTATAATATAGTCCGACGTAACGACTGCCTCGTTAGCCGAGTGCTGCTCGTTGTATAATATAGTCCGACGTAACGACTGCCTCGTTAGCCGAGTGCTGCTCGTTGTATAATATAGTCCGACGTAACGACTGCCTCGTTAGCCGAGTGCTGCTCGTTGTATAATATAGTCCGACGTAACGACTGCCTCGTTAGCCGAGTGCTGCTCGTTGTATAATATAGTCCGACGTAACGACTGCCTCGTTAGCCGAGTGCTGCTCGTTGGTCGCACGTGCGACTGCCGGGTTGGGTAAAATATTACTGGGTTTAAAAAAAACTCAATAGTACCACGGTGTCTGGAATTGTGCCCGATATATGGCAACAGGCCCCTGGGACAATTATGGGACTCATAACATAAAAGGTGAAAAGTAATTGTGGTACATTGTACAGTGGCATTAAGTGCCGTAATGTATCCTCCTATCGGGGATAAAAGGCGTGATGTTATGTTTAGTGAAATAAAGTTTACATGGTTATTGCAACATAAGGTAGAAGATAACATATCATTGTCACCATCACCTCGCTTCCGACTGCTGGACATGACGTCTTCAAGGTATTTTTTTTTTTTTTTTTTTTAAGGGGGGAAAATCATCGAATGACTGACCCCGCCTGGGTGAGGCGGGAGGGAGTGTCAGACTCTTACTGACTAAAAACCACCCCGTTCCTTCTCCTGCACGTCGAGCTGGAGCCCCGGTTACCCGTTAGGTTCTCCGCGACTCCGAATCGGCATCGGCCCTATTGGGCCCCATCTGTGGTGGTCTGATGGCTCTTTGAGGCACGCGCGGAACGCGACGCGCCGTACGCTCGGGTCTGTTTCTGGTCGGACGGGGAGCCACCCATGCTCGCCGTCCGCAGGCCCGCGCTTACGGTGGCCGGAGATCGTGTCTTCAAGGTATAAGATATTAGTATTATATGGAATCGCATCACGCAAAGAAATTTAAATATCTTTGAACCTATCTGCACAGTCAGTCATCGACAATTCCTCTTTATTGGGCTCTAACATTTCATTCCTCCCTTGAACCTTATTACATCGTAAAAACGCCAATATTTACATTAAAGAAAGATATAATAAAGGAAATTATGAATTAGAGTATCACGTATCAGAGGACGATCAGCTTCACTGATAGCGCTATGGTCTTGGGTTCAAAAAATTAAGATACGTATCAGTCAAGTGTAATCTGCAGCATTTTCGCAAGATGTCGACTAGGTTGTATCTCGCGTCGTTACGTTAGTCTCGCCCCAACTACTTGAAGTCGCCCCCTCCGTGCTCCCCACTAAAAAGCCATTACCGCGCCTTTGATCTGCACCGCGCCGCCTTTGATCGCGCCGCTTCGACTGGCCACTTATAACTATTGCCTGTAAGTCTTCAGCAAAACTTGATAGATCCACGGAATGAGATACTTTGTTTTGTTTTTAAAAGTATTCAGTCGTTAGTGGTGCGTTCTGCACGTTAGATATAAGGGCATTTTAGACGACACTCGAAATGTTTCATCATTCTTTAAGTCTACTTGTTTAATCAGTCACAAATCACACAATCATTTTTATACTGCCTTTACTTTAGAAACGTGCCGAGTATAATAGAAAACCCTTCTAGTATGTGTACCTATCTGCTGCCAGACAGAATACAGAGACATAAGACTTCTGATTAATTAAAACAAAGTAAGTTAATGACTAAGCGCAGACTACAAAGCTGACGCACCATTCTACACAATCACAAAGCATCAGTCGCTCCTAGACAAACATGATTCCCTGGTACCAAAGATAAAAGACTCCATTCTTCGGCACTTCATATTCACGTAGAGTGCTCCATACGGCGATAATTAGCCGGAGCTTTGATACACGGCGTGACGTCACGGGATGTCACTGCAGAATTAGCTCTCTGCCAGATCTCTAGGACAGAAAGTGCTCGTATTGACAGTTCCTTTCAAAATGATGTAAAGCCTCGTTACAAAATTACTGAACATTTTTGCAAGGTTAATAAATGATGGAGCTGACGTACTCGGTGTTTATATATCAGTCGTGTCTGTCTGTCGTTTCATTACGTCTGTATAAGGAATGTTGATAGAACACCCTGTCTACAGATGTTGAAATGGTTTCTTGGTTATTATAGTATTTTAAGAATACAAGAAATTGTTGTTCAAGGAAAATGTTAACTATACTCCATACTATTACGGAGAATTATAAAATCAAAAAGTGATTGATCCCTGCACTTCAAGCGTAAGTTACTACTATAGCCTTTATAGATCAACGAGGCAGTAAAAGGGTTAGTTTTGATGACGAAATGTCTTCGTGGAAATCTTTTTACATGTTTAAGGGGATGGACATATTGGACATATCCGGCAAGTTAACCAACCGTGACCATATCAAACAAATCATTGTATTTGTACCGTAAGTAACATCATACACTACGACAAGGACCTTCAACATAAAGAGGTTTAAAACATCAGTATACCCTTTGTGCCGTTTCCGTGTGATCTCAATTCCGCGACTTGTTCATTGATTTGGAAATTTGTATTCGTACGTCGTGTGCAGTGACGTCATTTATTCGTATTTGTACAATAAATATTGTCGAGTGCTTTCCTCCACGAGTTATGGCCGACAAATTGCATCCATTGCGCGTTTTGATTGGTATATGGGCAAAATTGTCAGTAATCAATGAGCATTGAACGAGTGCCAACTGTCTCTCATGAATTACGTTGTACTAATTTGTTGTGACAGGATCGCGATGTAGTGTGTGCAGAATTTATTAAAGTTGTGTAGCTAGTGATATTTACTGTCAGTTTATTCTAATGAAATCGTTTGTAATGGGGAGAATTACGAGTATTTCAATATCTAAATATTTGAGACAAGAGACAAGTTCTCGATACTTACTAGTAGTTATTGAGTCGAAATGAAACGGTTCTATTATTCTATTTACTGGTTTGTTTGGCATACTTAGACTGACCGACAGTAAGCTTGATGTTACAAATGAACATTATTCAAAACAAGATCTCAATAAAAATGTCTCAAGGTCAAAATTATGAACCTCTATTTATTTTATCATCTGGGCCATTTGTAACCAAATGTAACCTTAATCCATGAGAAATTTGTTGTGAGAGCTAATGTAAGATGTACCGATATCTTCAAAGATGGTAATTTACATGAGAACTCCTTGAAAAGTACCAGGAGTTCATAAAACGGAGATAGTTGTAGGGTGGCGAGTGAGCGCGGTGTGTGCCCCCGATCCGACGCGCGCTCATCACGGATTCCCTTTGCCGGAGCCGCGCGACCCCGCAACCCGCTCCTACCTCGACCCTCTCAAAAGAAATCCTTGCGATTGCTAACTAAAAGTACTCCCAACTGTTTGGATGTTCTTAGATCGCAAGTGTAAGATTCACTTTAATTACGAAGCCTCGAATTAATTAAGTATTGAGTCGTATTTTTATTTAATTCCACTGTTGTAAGGATGTTCAAACGCATCAGTTTTAGTTTAACTCGTCGAGTACCGGTTTTGTAGACACAATTATAGAACAATAGGTTGCGGTCACCGGTGACCGCTTGGTGTTTGACAGTTTAAAATTATTATAAAAAAATATTTTAGCATACACAGTATTTACCCATCTCCACTTTATATCGCCGAGAATATATCGATAGCCAATAAGTCAGTTAATAACAGCAATAAGCATGCTATTACGACCATAAATTGTCAATAAAACATCCGACTCAGCCACTTTTCATCAATAAAATACAAGTAATAGCGAACATCTTCAAGATCGATTCTTCATGGAGACCTGACGTTCCTTTTGGGCTTCCACATGCACCCCAATGTTACCTACCCTCCCGTCTCTTTTACACTTATTAAAACATCCATAGCACTCTCCTTTACTGCAAACGTCATTGCGTGGCGCATTGTCTGCAAACGAAATGTAAATTCAATTCTGACTCAAACCCACAGGCACTAAGGTCGAAATTGGATCGAATTTATGTCATGAAAAGGAAATTGGCATTTACTTCGACAGTGGAAAAGCTAGTTTTCCGCGGCAAATTTCGAAAATGGAATCCGAAAGTATACAGTGGCCAAGTTAAGTTTACCGTCGAAGGTGTTGTTTTTGTTCGGCCGTTGTTCGGTGTTTGGGTTTGACAAGTGCAAAATATTGTTGTCGCTTTGTGCGTTGGAAACACGCCGGCCGGCCGCATTCGTTGACATGTACCGGCACGCGAACGTTTTTGTTCCATTTTCAGTGTTTTAAAATTTGATTTTTATTCGAGATGTGACGTTTGACTTTAAATATTTTATGTGTGGCCAGTGCGTAGTTATGTAACATAGAGTTTTAGGTAAACAAAGAGGTTGTGTTGAGTCGGTGGCCTGAGAATTTGTATACGAAGTAAATTAAGGTTTTTATTCTTAATATAAGCAATACTTGAGTGATTAAAATAAATAAATAATTAGTTAGGCATATAGTTTGTAACTAAGTAACTATAGTGGTTCCAGATCTCGTGACCAAGTTTATAAATAAGGTATGTACTTAATGTTTACATTCACATTTATACCTCTATAATAAGCAGTAGAAGTTAAAACTAGTTAATAAATAATTAATTACCCATTTATAACATCTAACTATAAATAAAGTAGAGTGTGAAGTTAAGAAAGAGTGCAGGTTGTGCAGTGTTTGCGTGGGTCGTTGACCTCGGTTACCATGGTGACGGCGGCCAGCATGTGCGCGGAGGCTACGCCGGCGCTGCTACGCGGCTACGGCTGATTGCTACGATTGCCTACGAGATGCTTGACTAACCGACTAGCGGGTTAAAATATAAGCCCCATATTTATTAGCTGCTTTATTAAAGTATAAGCACATTAAGTAAATAAGGAATAAGACATTATTTTCATAATTTTTGAGAGTAATGTAGTGCGTACGGAAAGTTTGCCTGAATAACGGCGTAACTGTATGAAGTATCGCTTATCGTACAGCAACCAAATGAAAGTTTATAGATATTTTATATTATATTTATCGTAAGTTTAGGCAAACATATCCATAGTCATATCCGAATAACTAAAATATATTCAATACAAATTAACGAACTGAATTCTCGCGAAATTAACAGTCGAGTAAGCCGAAGGAAGTTACGAGTCAACGAAATAGGTTTTAAGTCAACAACAACCATTTGTAAATGTAACCCTTCGGTAGTAATTCATGCGTGATTTGCCAAAGTAAAACAAACTGTGAAGTCAAACAAATAAGGCGCTGTTTAAATTGAGGCTGTAGCCTGAGTGGCTGAGTGGCTGAGTAAACTCGTGTGAACTCAGCCTATGAGTCTATAGAGATGTGGAGCTATCGAGTTATGTTCCGAGCTGTAAAACAATAATCCGAGTGTTATTCGATTGTTTGTAGCTGTGGTACTGAGGTGGGGTTTGCGGCTCCACTGTCAGCTTAGCTTTGTAATGTATTTTATTAAAACTAGATGCGAAATATTTAAGGTGTTCGTCGTTCGTTGTGAAAGGATATTTCGACCTTGTCTATTTGTTTGCTTGCGTATCTTCAGTTTGTCACATCTCATGTTACTATGAAGTAGTGCGAAACTGTGAGTAATGTCAGAAAATAATAACAATGCTACATACTACGAATACGATGACTTTATAAACTTAATCAGTTTTTGAAGATCACACTTTACACTTGCTCTTCTTTTATATCAATCGTAGCAATACTACTATTAGTATGTTCGGAGACTCTCATTGTGCCGACTCCTCGACGAAAACAAACAAAAACAAAACTCGAACACGAAATCTCAAAGTCGAAAGATCTCTGAGGATACTTATCGGAGGATTCTGAGGCATATCAATTTCCCAATACATTAATGAAGATATTTTTACCGAGTTTTATTCGGCTTCATGTTTTATTGACGAGGGAACGATAAATCGTAGAAAAATATGATTAAAATTACCGGTGCCTGGATACATACTACACAAAGTATGCAAAACCAGTACAAACTGACCGTCGAATGTACGGAAAGATCATACAGAGGGAGACCGTGATAAGTTGGTTTTGTATAGCTTGATTTGTAGCCATGTATATACAGTCTCTTTCGTAGTAGAGCTCGCTCGCGCGCTCTCACGGGACATCGCACGTCACGGAACACGATTATGTAAACCTCTCACTGCTACTATCGGAAACTCGAACTAGTGTTTACACTTCAATAGGAATGGAAATATCCAGCAGACATAAGTATAAAATAAAACAATTAATTTGTTTTTGAACGCAGAAGTGGAATTCTTTCCACGAACCATATGAATTTATTTAGATTTAGAAGATAATTGACATCCCTATGATGTCTCTTTGTAACAAACAATAATTCTGTAATATATTACAAAGGAAAACAAAGCTAAATGTAAGACCACAAGCTGATACTCTGAACTACAATGGAAATCTTGAATTAATATCCTACTTTTTGCAGCTGTAACACATTCACATGACCGTATAAATAGGTTCACTAACAAGTTATTAATCTTCCATAGCTTGCAGTGTACTAGCAGTACAAGGCAGTGTGTCTAGGGGTGGCACTAACCCTTTTATTGTTTTATTGTTCGGCGCCGCGACCGTTTAGCTGTGATTTACAATCATTTCCCGATTTAAAGCTCTGTGACTCCGCACAAAGGAACGTCCCATAAAAACATCAACCGCTTTCACGCTTACATAATTTTTAATGGTTTTAACTTATTCATGTTTATATTTCACCGGAAATATATTCTTCAATTATTACCTACATTTTTTATTTTAATATTTTAATAAAAGCGTTGCCCCACATTAGGATTTTCTCCTGTATCGTGGGGGCGTTAACAAACTTACAAGTTTACATACACATGACACCCAGACCCGAAACAACAATCTGTGTTTGATCACACAAAGTGTTGTTCTGTGCGGGAATCGAACCCGCGATACGTTGCATGGCAGCCGGTTGCCCAGCCACCGCACCAACTGTGCTGTCAACATATTTAATAACCTGAATAAAAATCGTACTAAGTCAGTTTTTTTTTCATTTTCTGCGCATATGAAATCTGTTTCGACTTGCTAACAATGATTACTTGTGCTGATCGAATGTGGGAAGAATTTCTTTATAACATTTTACGGCGACTCGTTTCATAGACTCGTTATGAAGCTCATCATCATCATCAACAGCCTATAAATGCCCACTGCTGAGCAAAGCCTCTTCTCACACGGAGAAGGTTAGAGCGTTAATCACCACGCTTGCTCAATGCGGGTTGGCGATTTCAAACTTATAATTAGAAATTATAAGTCCAGGTTTCCTCACGATGTTTTTCCTTCACCGTTTGTCAGTGGTGTCTAAATAATCTTAGAAAGTACATATAACTCGGAAAAAGTCACATTGGTACTTGCCGTTGGTAGGTTTCGAACCCGCACCCTCATGCATGAGAAGCGAGCGTCTTAAACCTCCAGGCCACCACGACGAAGACCACGACGAAGGCCTCCAGACCACCATGAAGCTATGCTAGCTTTTTTATAGTTTAGTTTGAGAGGTTGCATACTTGTCGTAATATTTTACAACGCAAGCAACATTAGTTAGCCTCAGTTCCCAGTTGCGGCGAGGAGGTGTGAACGGTACGAACACTTGGACACCTCGCCACCTGTGTAGGGATTCCCGCGGGAATCGATCCGACGCTCCCCCGCTATGTTTCCCGACTAGTGCTGTATTGCGAGCGGGATGTGCAATCCCGGAGGTTTTACTACACTCGGAATTTCAACGTCGAGCTGAATATGAAGCAAAACTCTTTTTAAAAATGTTTCCGTTTTTAGTTTGTACCGCGTGGAAGATAATTGCTTTGTTATGAATGAGGTGAACCTGGGTTACGTTGGAATGCATTTTTAACTTGGATAGGAATGTTTTTGTAATTTAGAAGAATGAAATCACTGAATCTTTGTACGATTACAACAAGGTATAATAAAATAACCATAACCAATATGAAACTCAAAAATAATATTACAGTACTTATTAGAAATATTCCCGCTTTATTCAGTCATACCATAACTCATCACTAGCGCCACCTAGGTTTGCGCGCTAATGCCACGGCGCGCACCCTTTTACTTATTATAATTTCATATTAACGGCCACGCCTTTTAATGCGGCTTGCCTAAACCCCGACTGTTGTTGTATGTAGATGCCTTGAAAGGGATGGACCCTAGGTTTGGTGACTAAGACTCTTCGAAGCTATGTCACCCTCATACCCATTTACATTCTATTTGTATTTGAGTCACTCTTGTTTTTTCTACAGCCATTTTCGGCGATGTTAGTTTAGAAGATTTCAATAAAAGGTTCTTGGGGTTTTGTGTGCTATATGGGCTCATGTAGTTGATCTAATATAGATAACCTATCTGTATAAATTAGTATCATGCTACTCATTTTACTATCTGCTAGACTATCTCAACCCATATCGCAATAGTTAAGATATTATTGTCAATATAAGTAATAGACTCATGTCTAAGCATGTTAAATAATATCAATTTAAGAATCACCGACTTATAACATTTGAATATTCCAAATTTAAAATTAGAATTATTTTTCTTTTTTAACCATGAACCGCAATTTGATGACTCGAACCTTTTTAATCGAATCACACATAAATTTAAAAGAGATTAAAGAATTTCGTACCTACGTTATAAAATGTATAACATAATTATTATGCATCGCCACATAATATAGACTATAGAGTAAACAAGATAGTTTGATATTGTAATCTGTCAATCAATGCCTGATCTCACTTTGCCACGGGTGAGCACGTGCCGCGTGGAACAATCGAGGGGTTACTGCAATACAATAGTGTAACGTATTGTTCGTGTTTGATTTGGTTAGTAATCAATGCTATTGTTTGTTTAAGCAAAAACGTGTATCATTTGAATTTACTTAAGAACTATGAAATAATATGTATAATTATATATTAATTAATTGTTAGATTACATGTTTATACATTAATTAATCTAACCTTGGGACTGAAGTATTGACCCTGATCTGAGGCCTAGCGGATCCACCACTTCTTAAGTCATTGTGATCACGAATGAATCAAAATCGAATCGAATCGAATGAATGACTGACGTTCAAAAGTGCCATCCTGGTCTAATTGAAATAAATGATTTTGACTTTGACTTTGACTTTGAATCACCCTGTTGTGCACATGCTGAACTGGTCCCATTTCACCGCTGACTTGGGATATGAACATGTATCCATCAGTACCTACTAATAGAATAACACATATGTCACTTGTTTTTAATAAAGTCTTTTTCTTTCTTTCACCAAGATCTCACTTTAGCAAGCCGAAAGGTTTAGATATAAAAAGTTTACGTTTGTCTTTTAGTATGGAGTAGGTTTTTTTATATTTGATCGGCCGACGCCGACGCTGATCACTATCTTGCCTGGTACTATAGGTACTTGAATCTCTACTAGGTAAAGTAGAAATTCGACTGCACGGTTGGTGCGGTGGCTAGGCAACCGGCTGCCGTGCAACGTGTCGCGGGTTCGATTCCCGCTCGGAACAACACTCTGTGTAATCCACAAATTGTTGTTTCGGGTCTGGGTGTCTTATGTATGTGAACTTGTATGTTTGTAAACGCACGCACGACACAGGAGATAATCCTAGCGTGGGGCAGTTATATAAAAAAAAAGTTATATTAATAGCTAGTTATCCACTAGAGTGATCATACGGATCATACGAAGCTCTTGAGACGTGTATGTATCTATATCTACATATAATATGTATGTACGTGTATACACGTGACATAATATGAAGGAACGCGCTCATCATTTTCACGGAAATCGTTTTCCCTGTATCAACATCATATTTCCAATTACTTACTGTGTGCTGACATCGAGATTTAATATCGTAACAATTTACATATATGATATATACTACATAAATATATGTAAGTATAAACATACCAGTGTCGGCTAGAAGTAGTTTGGGAGAAGACTTGTAAAAGGAATATAAGATAGTACCTGGTAGAAGACATAGGTTTTTTGTGTTCTGAAACTGACCTTTTCATAAAACACTTCAATTAAAACTTGTTATGAATTCCTCTGAGATGTAAAACGTAAAATTTAACCTACAAGGTACTGTTTTTATAAAAACTAACGTGAGACAAACTAAATTAACTAAAAATCGCGGGTTACTTACGTGAATATACTGAGAAAACCTCTACTAGTTTCGAACCACGCACAGTGGGGTTCTACCTCATGAGCAGCGTGCGCGGTCGCGGCGATGCGATGTAGAGTAGGCTGTGCGACTCCTCTGTGGTTCGAAACTTGTAGAGCTTTTCTCAGTATATACACATGAGTAACCCGACATTTTTAGTTAACTACAATTAATTGTCCTTCGTTTCTTGATTAGTTTAGGTGATAAAACTTATTAGTTAGAAGCTATAGCTATTTCAATTACATTCATATTATCTGTTGCTACTGTAAAACTAACTCTCTTTGCTAATAAATAGACTGTTTTTCTTTCATTTATGAAAAAATAGGCCATCTCTGAATGAAAGCTCTTTGTTTGAGTAAAAAATAAAACCGCCAGCCATTGTACAATAGATTTAAGTAAAGTGTCTCGTCGACGTGACATCGGATCCTTGCGAGGGAGGTGTGAGAACTCTAATGTGTCACATTATATGCTTCACACCTCGCTCGCGGCCTGGTGACATACGGTCGGTTCTTAACCGCCCCTGTGGATATTTTGCTAATTTTTTTGCAGTCTTATAATAACTCTAGACTCAGTTATAACAGTAAGTACTTATTGTACTTGCTGTGCATCGAATTCGAGGTATAATAATGTCTATGCTACTGTGGCTGAGTAATATACACTATACAGTTATACTGAAGTCTTCAGATGGCCTTAGTACGAGTTTGTTTTACGTTTAAAGTAATCGAAACGAGACTGCGTCCTGGTTGGTTGGTTCATTGGAGCCGGCCAATCAGAGCGCCAAATGCGTACTTAATGTGTGTTCTTCGTGTATTAATTATATAAAACGGTGTGTCGTCATCTGAATATAATTTATGACATACCTTGAAATAGATTTTCTTTCTCTCATCGTTTACAAAGAGTCAGTTGGGAGCAGGGCGGTCGTGACGTCACGTTATCGGTTCACACCTCGGCTCGGTGTAGAATGACGGGCAGATGGTAAGTTGACAGTTATACCGGTGTCTGGTGTCTCCTTACCTTTACCGGGAAATTGACAACTTTTCATGTTCTTCTTGATGAACGAGCATTATTTAGGGTTGCCTGTTATTAAGATATTGAGTGTCACAAGTAGCGGTGTGTTGGCAATTACTTCTTAATCTAATTTTGTTCAATGTTAAATCTAACCTCTTTTGATGACGGGGCTCTTCAGGCGCTGGCTAACTTTGAAGAGGAATACAAGACAATGTAGGATCCTCAGTTATTTCACTAAGCCACCCACCACCATCTGCATCATCTGGGCCCTCTATCTACCTCTACACATATAAGCTCCAGAAATAAATGTTAATTACTATATCAAAACTAGGTACTATAATACACAAGTGTGTTCAACAAGGAAAATGAACCCTTAACATTCAGTTAGCGAACTCACGCTACGTTTACCGTGGACTGTACAACGTACATTGTGTAGTACGAGCGTAGAGGGCGGCACGCGATTCACGCGAAATGCCCATAAATATAACAAAACACCGTCGTAAACAAATGCTCGGTTTAATCTTCACCATAAACTGCTGATGGTACCTCGTTACCGCCACCAGAGATTTTGTAAAAACCTCTATTCTCTGGGGACGAGAATATATTGTCGTGTATCGTTCTTTTAAAGTACGCCGTATAGGCAGGCGTTTATATTTCGTTGTTAAGATGTGGTTCCTTGGAAGGGTAACTGTCACTTTGGGATTCATAAGGAGTTTGAGTTTTTACATCTTAGAACATGCGATACACACATAGATAAACGTACTCAAAGAAAGACATCGTAGTACACCCATGACTATGGCATAAGTCAGGGGTGGCCAACCGGTCGATCGCGAACATTAGTTCAGTCGATCGTGGCCAGGTAAAAATTTAAATAAATAGACCTGACTGCGCATTGCGCAACGTAGTATCACCACCTCGGTCATATTTCAATATATTTTATGATTAGATATATACTAAACGCAATGCTGTTTCATTTAAGATTTCAAGAAGTATGTAAGTAGTAGATCGCAAAGGGTTTCGTTAGTAAAAAGTAAATCGTATGTCTGATTAAGTTGACCACCTCTGGCATAAGCCATATATAAATCCATCAGCCATCTAATCGAAATACTATCGAGACAACTATCGGTAGCCATTAGCCATGTATTGTCAACTTCTGAACCGTCTTTACTTCAAATATATAGTCAATACTATTTCCTTCCTTAGTCAAGAAGCAGGTCCTCTTCAAACATCCTGTATGGTGAAGTGCCGGTGTACCCTGTGTAAACGAGGTGTAGTTTCCACGTGGCCGAGTGTAGTGGTTGCTGGTAACAATGCAGGACTCTCGGTACTATGTCAACTGTCCCGCTGTTTACGTGTCACTTGCTATGTTTGGGACAACTTTCTTAAAGGAATGGGATTGAAAATCAATCGCATACATGTGTTTACCTCTTAAAATTTGTATTGTAAATTCCATTTAAAATACATTCCAATTAAAATACAAAGATTAAGATGTGATAGGCCATGGTAAAAGGCCATCAAAAGAATTAATAAGAATAATATAATAATAATAAATTGTTTTTATTTGGAACAACATGGAAACCATTTTGTGTTAGTATGCGTCTTTTAAACTGCAGCTTAAACACTAGGGTTAGTAAGTAACAACATTGAACAGTACATTAATTAATGAGTCATGTACTTACGAGGCACTTCCTGCAGACAATGAAGCCGCATGAGATGCCTCAGCACAGGCGCTCTCGGGTCCTCAGCCACGGTTTTCAGGATGCTATTGCCATTCCCCTGAAGCCTCCCCACAAGTATAAAATAATGATTGTCAAACGTTTCACATAGATTCTTACAAATACAGATTTTATTGAAAAGAACATGTGAATGAAACACTTGCTTTGTCACGTAGGACGCCGATACAGAACACCACTCGATGAGATTATATCGAGTAATCACTCGATCAGTCAACATAATCGAATCGATACTCATAAACACAACCGCTCGGCTCGTTACTGCCAGTTAACCAACCAGTAACCGGTTAATATATTTGCTTTACTAAATTATAGGTTCCAACTGTTTCTCTTTGTAAATTACCGTGTAAATAATCTAGTTAAACGGATGATCCGGCTGAATCGAACCACCGATCGCTATAATTCGATACCTGACTAATTGGAATCGATTTACCTTTTGTAATCGAATTATTTGTAAATGTTTATTCCGATGTTTTGGTTGAAGATAAAATGGTTTTAATGAATGGTAGAGTACATTATTAATGTTTAGGATTTATTATTGTTGAAATTAGAACCAAAAATATAGGCATTAAGAATGTAAATCCGCAAACTTATGTGTATATACTATAATTCTTCGGTTAGTATCAATTTAACCTTCGTATAAATCCCACGAAGCTTGAAATTACATGCCTAGATTAGGCTCAGTGCATAAACTATGCACGGGAAGACAAATGACAAAAAAAATGTGGAATATTTTTTCTACTTTGCTCAAAATGCGGCTGCAGGAAAATACCCTACGAATTTTCTCGCACTACGACTATGCTACAATTTTGTCCTCTATAACAGTTTCCCTGTAAATTGTTCCTGAACACTAATATACATAAATATCGAGCTGTACTTACATCAGCTAGTAGGTACAGCTAAATGAAACAATATATCTAATTACGTTATTGTGTGTACTGTTCAACGACGCGAGATAACTCGATGAATGGCGCGCCCATTGTGCACTGACTGACACGCGGACATATTGTATCACTATGGAAACTCGTATGTGTTCATTATTGTAAATTAATTTAGTTACATAGTATAGACACGGTTACAAAATAACAATTTCTCCAGTTAATTGTCGATTATCTAAACCTCGTTTGTCCAAAATCTACTTCTAAGTACAGCGTAAAAAGTGTTTTAAGAACTTGGTGCCTAAATACATTTTCGCCTGCTTCCACGATTTAGTGATTATCATCTCAGTTTAAAATACGTTCATTAAAGTTGAAAATAGGCTGTATCCGCAAGTTGTAGGATTATCAGCACCATGATCAGCACTATAGGTAAATGTATAACTAAATAAGCCTCTATTTGAGGACACCGATGAATTTGTGTTTTTAGAGCTCATCATAACGATCATTACTTATTTGTACTATTGCCGTGACAAGTTTGCGTGTGACCATATATTGGCATCGTCTCAACATTGCAGTACAGTGACCGACAGTCGTTGGTAACCTGACTCCGTAATGTAATGGCGAGGCTCCTACGTCACGCTTCCCTGCGTTTTCGATTGTTTTGCTGTTTTTATAGCGGTGCCTGGTTAAGAGTTGTGTGAACGAGTGTACCGCATTCTTGTATAGCAGATGTAATTGTTTCAGGCAGGAGTAACCTCAAGTATTTTTAGTTATAATTATTCTTTTTGCTCACTTTAAATGGAGGTTTAATATTAACTATGTATCTGTGCCTTCGTCATATTGTTATAAAAGTGTTGAGGAGGGGGCTTTTCAGGTGTCGACTGATGATGTGGTTGAGGTTCTCAGGACAATGAAACGAGGGAAATCACCTGGGCACGATGACTTAAGTATTGAGCATCTGTTATACGCAGGAAAGTATATTGCTGATACCTTAACTTTACTGTTCAACCTTTGTGCGAGGCACCAATACCTGCCTGAGGACCTTATACGTACATTAGTTGTCCCTATAGTTAAAAATAAAACTGGAGATGCAACTAGCATGTCGAATTATAGACCCATTTCGCTGGCAACGGTTGTGGCCAAGGTGCTTGAGCGCCTGCTACATAAAAAGTTAGGTCCCGCACTTGTATTAAATGACGGGCAATTCGGTTTTCGTCGTGAAGTTTCAACGGACATGGCTATTTTCTCTCTGAAGCAAGTTGTAGCGCAATATGTGGAACAGGAGACGAGTGTTTATGCTTGTTTCCTTGATCTAAGCCGTGCTTTTGACACCATCAACCATGACTTGCTATGGGAGAAACTTGATAAAACTAATATCGCACCTGGAGTTGTTGGACTGATTAGATATTGGTATTCTAATCAGTTGAACAGCGTCAGGTGGGAATCAGCTAGATCCGATAGCTATAAACTATCCTGTGGCGTTAGGCAGGGTGGGTTGACCTCTCCGGACCTATTTAATATCTACATGAATGACTTGATTGAGGAGCTGAATGGGACTGCGGTGGGGCTTAGGCTTGGAGACAGGTATGTCAACAACCTGAGCTATGCTGACGATATGGTCCTACTCAGCCCCTCAATTAAAGGTATAAGGAAACTGATGACAATTTGTGAGAGATACGCTAGAGAACATAACTTGGTGTATAATGCAAGGAAGACAGAACTGTTAATATTTAGGGCAGGAAAAGGTCCACAAAACGTCCCACCAGTATGGGTAGGAGGTCAGCGAGTCAAAGTAGTAGAGAGGTTTAAGTACCTTGGCCATTTACTGACGTCAGACTTCAAAGACGATGCCGACATAGATAGGCAACGCAGAGCGCTGTCAGTAGTGGGCGATATGATAGCCAGGAGATTTTTTAAAGCTGACACTCAGACGAGGGTACATCTATTTAGGACATATTGTCAGAGTTTTTACACATGCCAACTCTGGACGCGCTACACGAAGAGGTCTCTGGATGGTATTCGTGTCCAGTACAATAACATCTTTAGGCAGCTAATCGGTCTGGAGCCTTACTGTAGTGCGTCAACTATGTTTGCAGAAGCTAGGCTGGATACGTTTAATGCCATCCAGAGAAAACGAATCGCCGGATTCATGTCAAGGGTTGGTTCGTGTACAAACAGTATTATCAAAGACTTTTCTGAAAGACTGTATACTACCACAATGTACAAAAAATGGTTACAGATTGCAGCGTAATATTTGTTTTTGTATTTTTTTAGTTTATTTTGTGTTTTTGATTTTTGGAATTTTGTAATAATGTAGAGAGGTTGGCGTTTTGGTTGTTTTTTTTTGTAAAATATGGAGTGTAATGATTCCGAAATAAAGATTTATTATTATTATTATTTATTATTATTATATTAAATGAGTACAAAGCCGACGAACGTTTTACCTGAAGCAATTTCTTTTGTTGGTCTTCTATAAAGTGTCGCAGTTACTTAACGTAAAGGACAGGTATGAAATTGCCAATTAACTACCACAAACAGTTGAAATATGTTTTGTTTCGATTGTATTCATAATGTTCACTCTCTAGTACTTCAATAAATCAACGTTACCGCCGCAAATTCTGAAATTAATATTCATATCAAGCCGTGGAAAACAAACCAATATTGCTATTTCCATTATACAATGATGGATTACTAAGTGCTTCATTGTTTACTTTGCTAACAAAATGAGCAATGGATGGTGAAGTGGTGGTGCAGGCAATTGTGTGGAATTTTCTGGCATTAATAAATCAGGGCTGCGACCAGAGATTATAAATTTAATATTCATAGAGTGCGATGGAACAAGTGGTGTACATTTGTATTCCGGCGGCCGCGCCACTCGGCCAGCCCTCACAGCCGCTCGCATTTTGTTTTTACTGCAGTTTTATGTCCGCCTCATGTTCCTGTGCGTCTCAGAATGGACTCCGCCACTGTCTAGCACACTGCTTATGATCTGTTAAAGATTCAGTCTCGCTTTAATAACTAACCGCTCTGCGTTGGACTGTTACGGTCTGAAAATCTAATAGAATGTTACTTTTGACAGCGAACAACATTAAAGTTGTGTTAAGCAACTTCCAATTTCACCCTCCTTACTTTCCCTAACGTGTTCCAAATAAAATAATTTACGTTTTAAATTAAAAAATGTCGCGTAACTACATAAAGGCGGCGCTTAAGTTATATGAAGAGAGCGTCGTCACACGAGGCGTCGCGTTAATTTCCTTGTAAGCCTAATTACACACCGGCTTATTTGCGCCTCGACTCGCGCCTCGCACCGCCTCGGCGAAGGTGTGAAGTGAAATTTGCCACAAAAAACCCTTTACAAATTTTTCAAGGGTAAAGTTTATACTTCGAGCGAGGCTAGCTGCGTCATATTTTGAGCTTAATTACTCGCTCTTTTAATTAGGTAGATTTAAGATGTGTGTGTTACCAGACGTAGCGTGGCGAGTTCGTGTGTAATGTGTTTTTGAAAAAACATATATTGTTCTTTGAATATAAGCTACTCAACGGTTTCTGAAGGTTCCACAAGAAATAAGCAAACGAATAATTTATCCAATAATGGTATTTATTCAAAACAAGTTCATAACATTATGGTCTTGAAATAAGTAACTATTTATTAATTTACAATAATCAATATAGGCTACGATACTACCTCTAACATAATATTTTATGATCAACGAGTATTAAACCCACGACGAGCAGACGGTGATTAATTTAATTATCAACAAACCCTTCATCGCGGGCAAAATGAAAGACGATTGTTCTAAAAATAATTATTATAATGAATATCAGGATCGTTAAAGTTATTATCGTTTAATCCCGACGGACCGACGCGACGGCAGCACGCCGACGGCGGCGGCGCGGCAGAGGCGTGAGCCGTGACGCAGTGGCGTATCAAAGCGACGGCGGATCGCAATTAAGGATCTCACAACGACATTAATTAAAGGTTTCTTTCGGAATTCCACAGCGCCTCGCCTCGCTTGCCTCGCCGCCGATCTAAACTAGCCTTTAGTGAAAAAAAGTGTTTTAATTAAGAAATTTGTGGGTACCGTGCGAGTTGTGAACCGTGCTCAGTGTTTGTAGGTCTCGTACAAGTTTGTAAAGAGCCTCCCCAGTCCGTGCTGGGGTTTGTTGACACGTACTTCGCTCCACCGAATTGTTAAGTTCATGTAATGAGGATTTGCATTATTCTGGAAGGGGTAAACACGTTCACTAATACAAAATAATATTGTAGTGAGAAACGTATTTACCATTTGGTATTACTATTTTTTTATTTATTTATTTATTTACTTTGCTTCTTCCTTGATCCAACACTGGCCAAGAATTAATTGTATTTTTCCAACTGCTGGTCCTATCCAGTTTAATTAACATTTATAAATGTCAACCTATCAGTCAGTATAAGTCAGTCAGTACTGTCAGGCGCTGGTGTCGTTAATGACGTAGTTTTTCTCAATAAACATTATTGCGAATATCAACTAATTGGACAATACACCATTACAACGGCCATATGTTATGTTTACAACTCAATGTGATCGATGACAGTATAATGTAGGTTCCGTACATAGCATCACACCTGTGATTCGATACCGCACTCGTCCAATTTCTTCAGGCTTAGTTGTCAGCAACTTATGTGTAGTGATGGATTCCTGTCACGTTAGTCTCATGCTCTTAATCACTTTAACCCTAACTGTTGATGATGTTCTCGGAACATTGTATTATAGCTATTGGCCTTCACTGTTACCCTATGAAGTCTCAGACAACTTTGCCCGAAAAAGGTGACCACATCTAAAGATCAGTCGGTGGCTGCTTCGAAGAAAATTAATTTCATTAATTAAGACGCTCGTTATAATTGAATGAAAACACTAGCGAAATGAAATACGGGGCATATCTACGTCTGGAATCTTTCCCAAAAAAAAGAAGTAAAAAGAAATACATTCACACATAAATAAACAAAGAGGAGACAGAACGATAAGAGACCCGCAGCAAGGGCGCGAGACTCGTCTGAACAAAATTAAGAAAAATCTTTTGTCCGTCGCCGGTGTGGCGTCCGTTAATTAAACAAATAACTGGCATAATGAGGGTCCCACAATAAGCTGTTACTACTGACCTTAGGCTACACTGTCTACACTTTCCCCGGGACTCGCGAAGACGGCCATTTTCCCTCATTGTCCTACAACCGCTTTATTTAAATAAGTAAGTTATTCTTTAAGCGGTGCCCGTCGGTGTATCATGGTGTTTAGGTTTGTGATTTATGAGGTTAAGTGGGTAATTTTGTTACGAGAGCTCCAAGAGATGGTATTGTTTGTGGTTTTTTGTTACGTTACGCATTTTTTAAAGTTAATGTAAGATTTTTTTTGCAAAAACTCCGTTGTATTTGCCGTAAGACAATTGCTGACATAGTTTATTTTTTAAATTATCTATTAGTGAAGTCATTTCAGCAGAGGATGCGTAATCGTCACTGAGCAATAATTGAGTGTTTGATACTAAACTCTGAAGAAATCGAAGTGAACTCGCTCGCGGTCCGCCATTTCATTGGCTGTGAGGATAAGCTCGAACAATGACGGGCGAGAACGCAATCGAGTTCACTTCGAAAGTTCAAATTAACAGTTACAGTTACTTAAAGCTTATCATACACTTTTGATACTAGCCAAACTAAATAGGAACTCATTTCAAGACGTACATTTTGTTACCAACAAACATGTACCACACAAAACGAGCAAACTATATCACCGCCAACACCAATAACAGGAACTATTCATCAATCATCCTCATCTCGTTTACACAAACCTTTATATTTTGACAAGCAAATCAGTTGAAAGTTTAATGAGTTCCAGACAATTTGGCTCGTAAAGCGGGAGTTTGACGAGCGAGGCGGCGGGCAAACAACTAGCGAAATGGTTTTACAACCGATAGTTATCACTCCTACTCCCGCCCTGCTACCCTGGTACTTGTAAACACGTTCTGTGGGGAAATGCTCGGGAAATCATTCGTTCAAACATTTTCGAGATAATTGGCAACGCTTTCTGGGTCAATGTCAGAGATATTTCAAGTATTTTGAGAGAGTATGAGATATTAGTGTGTTCTAGTTTGAGGCCATATAAAGTGCTATTAGATATTATAATATTAGAGTATTGAGTAATGTCTAACACGGTAACAAAAATGTGAACTTAGGTATTTCCATTGGGAAGTACTTAACAGTCATGTTTTACGTACTTAAACGAATTGATTTATTTCGAAAACTTGCCCAGTACGTAATAAATAATGATGGGAGCTATAGTACACCTCTGTCTCGCCTCTCCGGTCCGTGTCGTATCGCGTCCCGTCATTTGGCTCGTCGCCAGCTCATTTTCCACTTGAATTTCACATTTTGTCAACACTAGTTACAAAATAAGTAGATTTGCTATTGTGCCGCCCCACGCCCGCCTGCGACCAGCTACCATTCGTTTCCATCGTTTTGCTACAGCTGTGCAGGTCAGCCTGTATTTGAGAATCAACCTTTTATTCGCGTCTTGATGAACATATGAATACAGTTGTGTATTACGTGGAAACCAATGACTTCGTTTGTGTAGGTTATACTGTATAGTCACTTAAACTCAGAGAGAAATAATGTGTAGCCGAAACACAATAAGTTTTATAACAAAAATTCATGTGTCATATATTTTTCCTAGCAGCCATGCCCAGACGAAGCCTTTATAAGAATTCTGTTCTTGTTACAGATTCTATGAGTAAGCTGTACTTATACGAGGCAGGAGTAAGAAAAGGTAAGTCGCAATATTCAATTTTATAAAGTTAGAGCTAAAACTCTAGCGAAGTAAAAAACATAAGTTACAAACTATCTATTAAAATTCATGATGAATAATTCTATACTAAAACGCTGTTTATGTCATAAACTATTTTTCAAAGTATAATTAAACAAGAAACCAACTAAAATTAATATGAAACAGTAATTAAAGGTAGATTAGTTTTTGTAAAAATGTTGATACGACCATCAACCCCCTTCCAAGTAACCCTTATTACCATCAGTATGCCTTCGCTGTAATAATTTACATAAATTTTATTTTACTTTATCGCTCTATTATATCTAACGCATCGCTTTGTATGTGTGCTAGTGTAACGCACTAGGGGTGTCACCCTACTTCATTACGTCCCCTCAAATCGCGGGCCACGTGCGTAGCGAGCACAACACGGACGGACACCCCTGTCTCTCGCTGTAATCCACTGAAGGTTGACCTCCCCTGGCGCACCGCGTTCATTTTGTTAGTGTTCCAAGTGTAGTGTGCTTGATCTCTGCGCTGTAATTGTGAAATGATATAACGTGGAAGTAGACAAATAATTACATTGCCTAGTACCAATTAATTTCTAATGCCTGAAAAATTGTCTTATAGAAAGATGATATAATTATTATGTTTTAACGTCTCAACTGTTAGACTTATGCAAAAGTATGTTTCTTTCTAATTGTCGTCCAAGTGGTATTGATAGTTAACTTACCATTCATTTGTGAAAAAGAAATCAGGTCTTAAAACTTTATTTTCGAACGTAAACCACTTAAGAAAACGAAATTAAAAACCGATGTAACAGAATGTAAAGCACGTACAAAGTCGAGAGGTCTTCATAGCTTGGTCCCTTGTTGACACAAAGTGACGTCGCCCGGGTTCGTCCGGAAATTATTAAAATTATAACTGACTTGCAATTTTTGAGCCCAGTCAAATGTTTTAACACGTCACGATTCTTTGCACGCATGTGTCGAATGTCGGTGTAATGGCGGAGGGCGGGAACTTATTGATGACGTCACAAGTGTTATTTGATTGAAAAGGAATGAGTTTATAGATGCGCTTGCATTTTTTGTTGATTAGATTAAGATGGAAGTTGTAGCACTTGTAGCATATAGTTTTTTTTTATGAAAAAACCTTGAGATGCCGAATTACGTATATCTTACGATTTTCTTTCGTGACTGACTTGTTGACCAAGATGAAAGACTGATTTATGTTCAGTTGGTTTTTATCTGAGTCGAAACGTGGCTGTATTTGTGACATTGGTCTTAAAACACACGTGTCAGTTGTTTTCATAACATTTTCACACAAGTTAACCTGCTCTCACCAGTCTAAACATTCGTGACGCACTCTTAACAATGGCAAGCGATAATAAAAATATGGAAACATTTCTATATGGATTAAATCGGAAAACTGTTTACAACAAAAACTACAACGTAATTTTTCTAAAATAAGATGGCTTCTCAACCTTGAACACTGATTACTGAATGTTTAATTTAAGTACCATCATCAAAATCCCTTTCACTTGGATATATTCGATCCAGAACAACAAATGGGGATCAACAACACCTGTAACATGATTAGTTTTCGACATCAATCCATCTAAACTTTAATTACGGCCCTCAATTTGTGACCGAACACATCATCAGTGATCGCTCATGCGTTCTGACAGCGTCGCTGATTTCCACCGAGGATTGGCTCCAGGGACTCTCACGACACTCCTGCGTCATCCCCCAGCTGAAGGTATCAGGTACTCGGTTTAGAAGGGGAACAATATTGCCTGAAACGTGTTTGGAAAAATTTTAGTGTTAAGTTCGGGTCGGCGCGACCAACCAACGCCGGCGGAGGGGTTGTTTAATTGAAATGGTTTCGGATATTAAATTTATTGCGGGTAATTTTACATTTTAATATTTATTACAGCGATGGAATTTGTACTTTTACTTAAATTTTTTAAAATGTTGCTGAATTAACATGTTTGAAATTCAGTCCTAGGTGCTTGTATAATTTTGCAAATGGTAGTTAACTGTGTGTGTATGTGTCATATACCCTGAAAGTGCATTACACGAGCACGTCATAAAGGTCGCTCAAGTAATGACGACAAATTGACGTGTCCGCGTGAAATATCGCGCGGTCGCGGGTCGCCGGGGGTCGCCGGGTCGGCGCGACCGACGCACCGTCCGCCGGCGGTATATTCTCATTACCCCACTAATGTATAAAAATGTTTAAGATTACATACAATGAAGGATTTGGAGAGATTTTAGAGGTTGCTGAAGAAAGCGTTATTGAGTGAATTAATTTAACATTTTTTGTGATACTTACTTCAGAGGAGACAGTTAGAGCGAAAATGTTCTTTTCTTACTAAATCAAGAAACAAAATACAAGAAAATCACGCAAGATCCTGAAAATATAACACGTTCCTTTAATGAGTGACAGAAGGAGATATTAAAAGAAAACAAACGTAGAGGTAATTTACTCAGCCGGCGCAAGTTATTTGATTGGCTGCGAAGCCCAATGGCGCGTGTAACTCAATATTCCCGGCAAGAAGGTACACGGTGTACGAGACTAACACAAGAAGCCATTTAACTCGTAGATTTAACAATAAAAGCTATTACCACAGCGTCTTATCTCCGGCGCTCGTTATAACTAAAACAGTAAGTTTTAATTATTGTTAGCAGTTAGTAAAACTGGATTAACCGTTGTGAACTCGGATCAAGTGGGAGCCTATTGTTTAGCCATTTGTTTAATTAATTTCGAGCGCCATTGTCTTCCGTAATGACATTGTGATTAGCTTTTATCGATTCCAGTAAGCGGTTTAGTGGCTGCTAGAGGGCGAAGTGGTGTACGGTGGCATTTTTAATATTTAAACAGTTTATGTAATAGTAGGTGACGTTCAATATATGTTTTTCTAATGTATTCGTGATTGAGAATTTTCACTTTGGCATTTCTTTAATAATCTATTCAGAATTGAGATTTCTATCTGTCTATGTAAATAGGTAATCTAAAAGCGGAGCCTAAAAGCGGATTAAGTCGGCAGTTGTATCAGGTATAGGCTTGGCATCTAAATTCGCGTACAATCGGGAAGAGTAAACAAACGGGCGATGGCGCAGAGGCCGTCTACCTTCAGTTATGTAATTAGAGGAGTGTCCTTGTTTGCGGAATCTTTTTATTTCTCCTTTGAGCCGCCGATCAGTTTAATTGGTCTTCCAGCCAGCTCAGTTTGGCAAGTAATTAAAAATAAAGCGATCCGTTCCTTCAACGACAACGCTTTGATGAGTTGTTGCCAAGCGCGGATATAGCTACGAATGATTTTCTACTAAGAGTATAACTTGAATAAGTATATAACTTTAATATTTTTAAGTGTGGGAGAGCCATGCTTCGGCGCTACGACCGTGCAGAAGACCGATTTGAAACAACCTTGCCTTTGCCAATCCCTCAATCTCCAACAATCTTCAAATTCCAAATCCCAAAAGGCCGGTAACACACGGTGACGCCACTGGTGTTCCAGGTATCCATGGACGACGTCGATTGCTTACCATCAGGCGATTCGCCTCCTGGTTTATCTCATATTTTTTTTTTCATTAAAAGAACAATGACAATATCACTTCAGCAGAAAATAAGTTTAAATAACATCTCAATGTCGACGAACTCGAGAGCTCATTGTTTGAGAGAAGGGGCAATAAGTTGAGAAGGTTGTGCGCTCAAGTGTCAAATATATCCAGTTAAAATTACAAAACAAAAAGTGTTGGCAATACGGTGGAGAGCGTCGCGGCCGCTTCTTATAAATCCTTGAAGATAAACGCACAGGGCCGGCTTCAGGGAGGACTGAAGGGATGTGTGCAGTGGTGGAGGATGTTTATTTGATGTCTATAAATTAAAGACATTTATTTAAACGTAACTATAGACTTTCTCAGATTATATGTGTGTATATCTCTATAGAACTTCTACAGTTATCTGTATTTGATTGTCATTACGTAACTCAAATTCTGAAAGACTTTAATTAAAAGTCATTAAAACTTAACAGATCTAAAATGGCTTAATCCTTTGACTGTAGATAGAAAATATTCTAAGTGCAACAATGTCTAAGTTCTAAATCCTTCCCTGTGTTCGCAACTTTCACCAAGCGCGCGCGATTTGCATAATTTGAGCATTTTTATGCTTTATTCCTTGAGGTTCCACTGACGACTTATATTTCTTTGTAACTGAAATGTCTCTTCAGAGCGCTGAAAAGACTGCTGGGAGCAAAGTCGAGTGCTGAAAAGCTCTCCAAGCACTTTCGCAAAAATGTTCTTGATATTTAAACTTAGATAAAATCGTATTTTTGAACTGTGACAGATGAGCTGCTACTTTATCGACTCCCTGCTGTTGATTGGGTTTTTGTGTTTTGTATTGATGACAACTCTTCTCTGTCGATTGTCTTTTTAGTAACAATGGAGTCTTAAAAATTAAACCTGTTGTCATCTTAGATTAAGAAAATATTTGTTATATTATATACACAGATTTACAGCAATTTATATAACGCTTATATTTATATTATGCTTCTCCCAGCAATAACGTAACTGTATAATTATAAAGTAAACCCCGAACACTTACATAGTCCATCTTTACACCGTTGGTCCTAAACAAACAGCAAGTTATGAAGGTTGTTCTGAAATATGCGGGGCCCGTGACGTCATCACGCATTGCTATTACTTACAGGGCGAACCGCTCTGTATTGTAAGTACTCTCGTTCATAACCCGGTCCATGTAATCGTCATGATGTGCACTTATGTTAGCCAAGACATATTGTTATTGTGTCCTCGTCAGGCCATCAACACGGACAGACTAAATAAGAGGTTATTTTTCTGCTGTCTAAATGTAACACTTATACTTTTTGATTACATTAGGATTTTCTTCTGTGGCGTGGGTAAGAAACGCAAAAGTTCATCTACACCCGACACCCAGACCCGGAACAACAATTTGTGGGTGAAACAAAGACTTGTTCCGTGCGGAGTCGAACCCGCTACACGTTGCGCGGCAACCAGTTGCTGAGCCACCAGTCAGTCAGTCAGTCAGTCAGTCAGTCAGTACTGTTCTAACTTTAGTCGAATCTATGCATAATTTAATTTTGGCTTACACAAACGCCACTGTCATGTAGTCGCAAAAGCTTTATAAACCACAATAAGTGGAGATTTTCAATTTGACCACATTTTTATGTATGTAGTTTTCGGAAAGTTTCAAGGTCAACCAATCTTTTATGCCATAACACCATAAATTTGCGAGTCAATCACACACAAGCAAATAAAGTGTTGCATTACAAGATTTTATTAGAAGACATTAGTAGAAGCGACACGTATGGCTGTCTCCCACGGTGTAAGTAGTACTGGAAGTGATCGCTAAGTGCGTCGGCACACAATCCATCATGGCGCACAATGGGCTGCCGGCGGCCGCGCGGAGACTGTCATGTGCCCCGACACCTCGACTTAAAGTAAGAGCTTGCCTACATTCTGTACACACGACGACACAAGTGTTCAGCTCCATGGTATTTCTTTTTTTTGTGGCATAAGCCGGTAAACGAGCAGACGGATCACCTGATGGTAAGCAATCGGCGACGCCCATGGACACCTGGAACACCAGAGGCGTTACAAGTGCGTTACCGGCCTTTTGGGAATTAGGAGTTTGAGGATCGTTGGGGATTCAGGAATTGGGGAGATTGAGGAAGGGGAGGGTAATTGGGCCTCCGGTAAGCTCACTGACACGACGAAATACAACGCAAGCGTTGCGTCACGTCGGTTTTTTGTGAGGCCGTGGTATCACTCCGGTCGAGTTGGCCCATTCGTGCCGAAGCATGGCTCTCCCACATTTTGATTTGGTATGACATCACATACTTAGATGAAGGAGCTGTAACAGAATTCTATAACTGTGTATTTCCATTGTAACCTATAGGTTGGAGATTGCTGAAAATCAAGGTTTCGAGATTCAAAGTTGCATGTTCTGTGAGGCGACTTAATGTGGCTTTATATTAATTAACACACGATAGTTTATAGTTACTAAGAAAATAACGTACTGCAATAATTGTTAGCAATGTTTTACCCAGAACTAAGAAAAATAACAAAAGCGATGATATGCGCCTTTTATTAGGAATATTTTAAACCGAACCGTCTTCGCATAGTGTAGTCGTGTTGTACTCGAGTGTGAGTGTACACGTAACAAGTATTCCATCAGCGATATTGACGCGTACCTGCGCCACACCTGATCTACATACACACGCAAGAAAACACATGAAATATTGTTTCTTCAGTTACACCATGTATTTGTTCCTGAGGCAAAATAGCTGATACTTGCTAACAAAAATAAAAGGTTCTAAAAATAGTAAAAATATTTCTTTTGTAGTTTATTGGATTTTAGTATAAAAACTGTACTTTCTTCGTACAAATGCCATCTATACATTATGGAGGAAGACGGGAGCTTCATTTGGGTCATTATTCCCAAAATTCTCGATTTGCAACCTACACATAGATGATAAGGTTCTAATTCTTTTAAATAATAATTAAAGAACACACAAACAGAATTATGAATTCAATTTCATTTACATTACCTTTGATGCCGTATCTACGATGCGTATAGCATGCACGTAGCAAGCGTCTACGGCGTAGCGGTGCTACGTCGCCCTGGGACTATGCTATATCCAGATTCATATTAAAAATTCACGTGTCATATACAAGTATCACACCATATATTATAATTTGTTTGGGGTTATAAGGAAGGAAATATCGCTTATATATAAGCAATAACAGAATTATAGCTTTTACACTAAAAAGTATATAATAAAACACATTTGTTGCATATTTTGTTTTGCAAAATCACGTTCAACAAATCTCATTTTATTTAACTTTGTCTTAGTTCTAAAACCTATTTGATTAAAGTGACTGACACCCGTTTAATTAAATCTTTATGGAAAATAAATAATTTTCCTATTTACTAGTACCGACTACCACCACTGTGTGGCGAATGTGTAAAAACACTTCGCTATCTTTGGTTCCTGACATGTAATATGTAAACCTCTAACTTAGGATTAAAAGGCGTGATGTCATCAACAACACAGTACAATTTATTTTTGAAACAGTCTATAAGTAAGTCAAGTATTATAGAAATAAAATTATTCAAAATGCTCCTCTGTACCTCTAAATATGAATCAAAGTCTAATATTTTCATAATGATCTATGGACAGAAAATTAAAGTACCACTTGGTATAATTGGCTAAATTTGCCTAATATCTTCAAAATATGTTAACTAAAGTAACTTTGTACCCGATTTGATTAATGCTGCGGTATGAATTTTAATCACAGTACGTAAGCTGCTATGTACCTATGTATGTTATACATGGTATGTTTAGTAACAAACTAATTTAGAATCGTATTCAAATAAATTATTTGAAATGTTTATAATTGTTTCTTAAAATATGTCATTATTAGCTAAATAGGAATCGTAACAGGTTGTGAAATATTGTATTGTCCCAAATAATTTCGACATGGAACACGTAACAACTGATTATTAGAATCTTGGTTAATAGGTCCATCTTTACCCGATACTACAATATATTGTACTGGCACAGACGCTCATATTAAGAATTAACTAACAATCGCGGGTTACTCACGTGAATATACTGAGAAAAGCTCTACTAGTTTAGAACCACAGAGGGGTTCTTCCTCATGAGCAGTGTGCGCGGTCACGGCAATGTCACGAAGTCTACTGGCTTGTGTTGGCGCTCGCATCGGTGTTGCTACTTGCGTTGCAATTTTTAGTTCATTTAGATGTCTTACAATAGTTATTATTAAAACTCATATTACGATTTCCATTAAAATAAAGTTTATTGATTATAAATAAAAAAAATATAACACATGCCTTTTAACATATTTTTTCATTCTATTCACTACAACACTAACTTCATAAGGGAAAGAACCTATCAATAATATAACTTTATAGAACTTAACCATTCACAGAGTGTATCAAGTCGCGAGGTCACATCGCCATCCGTGACTAATCAGCACATCTCTAGCCAGCTCCTCTTTCTTTGGAACGTCTTGTACTCGTACATTGACTTGTGTCAGGGATCATGTGTTTTATGTCATCATTTTATATTTAAAACCTAGTTTTATGTCAGTCGTTTTACAAATAACCTCGGATAACGCGATAGTAAGCTAACCTAACTATTAATTAATAATAAATCATTAATAATAATAAAAAAAACCTCGTAATATTCTGTAACGCTGTCGATTAGGCACAACACAACTATTACAGTTATTGTTTCTTTGTCTAATTGTTATAAATATATACAAAATCTTTTATTAAAACCAAAACATTTTAACAATAATCAAAAGAAACATGACGATTGAAAAGATTGATCGACTGAAACCACAAAAATACTATTACATTTCATTAAAATGTAGAAAAACATCAGAAACAGAAGCTGTACAAAACACGATAAGTAAGTCCTTTCATTAATTACTTGTAAGAAACACAAATAATTACTACAATAGATCCATTAGTACTGAAATACAACACGAAAGAAAACATCTTTCAGCTCGGCCTACGCTTGTAGCCGCGTAGCTGCGTAGCCGTAGCCGTAGCCACGGAGTCTACGACTTTATTCCATTCGCTACGCACTAAATACTGTTTTGAATAGGTCGCATAATTTATTCGTCGTGTATTGTGGAGTAAAGTAATGGCCAGTACAAAGTTACGGTCACAATTATGGACCAAAACAGATACAAAACGTTCAACATTATTTATACAAGTTGGTTATTTATTAGTGAAATTTTTCCCTCCATTGTATTCGACCTTCGACCTTTGTAATATCTACCGGAATTTATGTGTATTTTGCTGAATTTAGCTAATGTTGTTGTTAATACGGGTGCTTACGTGCGTTGCTTACTTTGCTCTGAACTTTATAGGTCATGTGATAATCTGGCTATTATAATAATAATAATAATAAATAAGCTTTATTGTACACCAAGCAAGTAATTACACATATTCGGAAATTATAAAGAATAAGGAGGGTACAAGGGCGGCCTTATCGCTAAAAGCGATATCTACCAGGCAACCTTTGGGTGTATGGAACGATGGTTAATTTAAGAGGGTAGTCCAGGCATACATAAATATTAACCACTAACAAAAAAAATAAACAACCATATATATATACTAAATTATATACACATACATGCATACCAAATATAAATATATATATAAATACATATACATAACCATATATATATATACAATCTAAATAAGTATATAAAGGAGCTAATACGATTCATGACGTAGACAAATAATAATCTTTAACTTTAGATTTAAAGGAAGCAAGTGACTGTGCTTGCCTCACCGACACTGGGAGTGCATTCCACAGGCGAACAGCTTGGATCGTAAAAGACTTATCATATGCCTTAGTAGAATGCTGAGTCATCCCAAGCCTCAACCTCTCCGACGCTCTCAGGGATCTTGAATGTGTGTCATGGTGGAACTTGAAACGTTCTTTAAGATATTTAGGGGTTACAGGATTATACAGTATACTGTAGAGTAAGGACAAGACATGCATATTCCGGCGAAGGCGGATTGGAAGCCACTTGAGTTTGTTGCGATATTCGGAAATATGGTCATATTTGCGTAAACCAAATATGAACCTAATACCGAAGTTTTGGAGCCGCTCAAGCTTATTTAGCTGTACTTCAGTAATGTCTAGATAGCTGGCATCGGCATAGTCAAGGATGGGCAGAAGAAGTGATTGAGCGAGCGCAATTTTGGTAGCAGTAGGAAGAAAGTTCCGTAGTCTACGTAACGATGTCACCGAAGCAAACATCTTCCGACTGACCTCCCCCAGCTGGGGTCCCCAAGTAAAGTCCCGGTCTATAATAACACCCAAATCCTTCACTGAGTCGCTATACGTTAATGTAGTGCCATCGAATACAACCGGTGGGACCTGCGACCAAATTATTCTTGAGCTCAGTCGAGAGCTACCCACAACAATGAGCTGGGTCTTCGAAGGGTTAACCCGTAGCCCATGAACCTTACTCCATTCCGAAATTCGCGCTAAATCTGTGTTGATCATTTTAACTGCTTCGGAGAATTCGTGAGGAGGTGCCTGTGAATAAATTTGCAAATCGTCAGCATACAAGTGGTAGGATGATAGAAGGTCGTTGGAGATAGAATTTATGAAAATTGCGAAGAGTAAAGGAGAGAGAACGCCCCCTGCGGTACGCCAGCAGTCGTAGTAGACCAAGAAGAAAAGGAGTCTTCAATATGGATTCGCTGCCGGCGGCCACACAGGTGACTACGAAACCAATCAGTCACAGCCGGAGACATGTTAAGAGAGTTCAGTACTCCCAGCAGTATATCGACGTCAACGGTGTTAAAGGCATTGCTGAAATCCAGCAACGCCAGAAGAGTAAGATTACCGTTCTCAATGCCAGATCTAATGTCATCCGTAATGTTGACCAATGCTGTAGTGGTACTATGTCCCGGACGAAACCCGGACTGGAAAGGATTGAGAAGATTGTATTTGTTGAGGAAAACACTAAGTTGCTTGTGGATGAGGCGTTCAAGGACTTTTGATAGGAATGGTAAGATAGAAATGGGGCGATAGTCGGAGAAACTCCCAGGTTTAGGTTTTTTGGGTAGAGGAGTAATTTGTGCTTCCTTCCACAAAGAAGGAAACACAGAACTGGTCAGGGAATGGTTCTGGCTATTAATGAGATCTTACAATTTATAGCGGGTATTTGTACCGTTTTATTAATATAAAGGTTTCTAGACCTTTCGTTGGGTAATGAGATGTCGAAACCTGATTTAGTAACGGTTATTGTGGTTAGGATTGTTAGGTATATTTTACTTAATTACATTTTTTTTATGAACGCAAACTCCTTCAGTATTCAGCGCCGCCCAACACTTGGAGCATCAGAAGAGTTTCATTGTTTTTATATCCATACAGGGAATAGTAGGGCTACACCTAAATTAATTATATTTTCTTGGATACTTACATTAACAAAACTTATCAGGAACTGTTAAACTTGAAGTCAGTCTCCTCCGTCAGCGCCATTAAATCAACACCAACTACGAATTACTCCCCCCCCCCTCTCCCACGAGGCACAACTACTGCATATTTTAACATCCACCATCTTCATTATACACCCACACTCATATTTAAATCAACGGAATAAAGCTCATTTTAATATAATTTGGGGGTACTCATAAACTGGCTTGGTAAACTAGTTGCATATTTCAAAATGCGTACTAACTTTAATTTGCATTTGCGTCAATTTTTATTGTAGAAGCAATAAGGTTGATTATCAATTGGCAGGGGTGTTGTTAGACGTGGTGCTGAGTATAAAGCGACAGGCTTTGTCCCGCGGTCAGCAATAAGAGGAAACGGCGCCATCTGCCGGCCGCTTTCGTATCCGGGCGCCGACTTCCGGTCAGAGTTGGCTGAAATTTTGATCAGGATATAATGCGACTTATTATGCGGACGAATGGGGCTTTGTCTTTATTTCACGTGCATTCAGGTGGAAAGGAATTTTTATTTGTTTGTCTGTCTGTGTATTAATTTACATTGTTAAGTGACGATCGTGATTGTATTGTAATGAAGGCAATCTTTGTTTAATTGTGTTGTGTGGACTTGTTCATTTATTCGGTTGGTGTTTTTGGACAATTAATACAAATTACGTTATTTTGGAAATTGAAAGGTGTTTTTATAATAACTATCGTAAGACATACTAAATTAACTAAAAATCGCGTATTACTCACGTGAATATACTAAGAAAAGCCCTGTGCTTTTCTCAGTATATTCATGTGAGTAACCCGCTATTTTTAGTTAATTTAAAGAAGTTGTCGACATAAAAGGTTTTTTAATTAAAAATTGCTGCAGTTACATGACGTGGAATTATAGAAACTCTGCATTACTGACCTAAGTTAACAACCCACACATACAAACATACAAACCACTTCTTATTTCCGCAACAAAGGGTAAATAAAGTCCCCATTAATAAGATTCCGTTAAGCGCAAAAAAAGGAGCGTAGATGAGAGTGAACCTCCATAGTGAGAGTAGAACAGAGTGGTTCTAGCTAATCGAATCACTACCTACTGTACAGTACCCTGTGATAAATTTTAAGATAAGCCCATACAGACATACCTTTGAAAAGAGACAATGGGCCAAGTCGCCACTTGTACTGCTCATGAGTATATACCGCCGAAATGAAATGAAATGAAAATCATACCCCTCGAATCGTAAAGTTGAGCGTAATATCACACCAAATTGTCTATGTTTAAAAATTGATGTGCCATATTTACTGTCTGGTATTGTATCTCATTAGCTCTGTACCAGTACCTGGTCGAAGCGATAAACTGATCGTCCAGTGCGCAATGGAGTGTTTTTATAATTACCTCACCACTAGACCGCGATACAATTGTTTTTTTCAACAGAAGTGTCTACTTATTGCATATGCTTTGACTTCAGACGTTTACACAACAATTTTGATCACAAATATTTCTTATTATGGAAATTTGAAAACTATTTTCCATTCGACTTCCTCGATTGACCCTGGGGAACCGAGAAAGTTTGGTTCGCAATCTTAAGATCCCTTCAAGTCATACAAGAACATCTTTTCTATTTTGAACAGTTCGCTGACCCTCGTGTCTTGTAACATATTGTCGCTACAATTTAAATATTGGCACCGCGGTCGGGATGGGTTCCAATCAAACACTCGAGCCGGGTACCGTCGAGAGAGGTCGCCACATATGCGGTGCGGGGCAGTCCATCACGTCAGTACACATACTACACACGCCTTATTTGTGTACCAATCCGATGGAGGTCCAACCCTTTTACTACCATGTAGTACTTGTGTTGTCACGTGTGAAGAGGTGCACATACATATTTATACTATGTACTCAAGTATATAAAAGAGGTGTATACGTACTTACAGTTATCCTATTGTTGTAAACAAGAGTAAGGCCTTTCCCGATTGGAACAACAAAACCCTTTAAACGTAATGTACTACAGTTGCTATCTTTCGATGAAAATTAATCTTTTATTAGGCTTTTCTATTCTTCATCACACCCGTGAATCAAAACACGAACTTCATACTCATTAATCACGCTTACCCCTAAGAAGTCTACTTAGCAACAGGTTCGGCAGAAAATATCACACAAATCATACCAATGAACTGTCGAGTCTATATATGGCACGTCGTGGTGGGACAACTGCAACGATATTAATTACTCTATGTCACATTACAAGCATCCTACGTGCAGTACCTATAGGTAACGCACCCCTCGACTCAGTGCTCCGCGAGCCCTCATTGTGTGCGCGCGCCCCCGTCGCCTGTGCCACGTCTCCTGTGATGCAGCATCTGAAATAATCAAAATCATCAAGGTAAGTAATTATTTTCATTTTGGTCGCCATATTTGTACAAAATCGTCAATTTATAAAAGCGGTTTCGAAGCTTCGATAACATTTACAGGTAGGCTAAAAACTCGACGCCATATTGATGTATTACCGCCTGTCGTCGCGTTGTCTGCCTGTCTGTGACGCCCGCCTACATCATAAATAAGTCTCATATAAATCTCGATTATATGAACTGTAAGACTCATATAAATTAGATATTTAGTCATATTGTTTGGTTTGGATCTGAATTGTCACGTGTGTGCAACTTATAGAGTACGTGAAATTAGTAACAGAACCAAACGTTGTATGTTTGAAGAAGACAGTACTTATAGCGATATTAGTAGATTTATCTAAAGAATTGGAATTGGTAATAAAGTATGTATTGGTAAGTCAGTGTCATCGTACATCGCAGTTGCAACCCTATCCATTTTATTGATTGCGACGCAGCTCGTAGGAAGGTGTTTGCTCGCGCCCCCTCGCTCCTCCTGCGTCCCTCTCGCGCCTGGTGCGAGTCGTGCGACTGACCGCCTGAAACGCTCCTGCGCTTTCCGCACATTCAAATTGTCGACAGTCGAGTAGCCTGTCGCGCATCATTCGCACATTAGTTTTTGTTCATTATAAACCACTTCCTTTACTTTAAAATACTCATTTGTATACTTACTACATTATTATATCTGTTTGTTACAGGTGCTCTGAACCTGCGCAGTCGAGATGTCACATGGTTCGTCTAGCTGAACTGTAAAAGTTTTAAATAGAAGTTTAACAGATAAGAAAGAAGAAGAAGAATAGTATGAATAGAATAGAAGAATAGTATAGTATAGTTTAAGAAGAGTAATACAGAAGACGGCAACTATTTTCTTGAAAGAGTCTTATGTAAAAGAAAGGTCTGGAGCGCAAATGATAAAAAATAAATAGGCAGTTAAAAAAAAGGAAAGGTTGTAACAAAGTTGATTGGATGTAGACAGTACTAGCAGGAGAAGTAGAAGAAGCGAGCATATTTAAGAACAATAAAATGCTATGGTATCGTTGGCCATTGACATATCAGATAATATTCTGGTAGAATAGATGGACTCCCCCCCTACAGCCCGAGGCGCCTCATACGAGCGCTGTGTTTGCTCACGACGCGCGACGCGGTCACTATTGCTAGTTTCTGCTTGCCTGGTACCTGACACGACTTCCAATTTTATTTCTATTGACTAACATGGTTTTTATGTTTGTATGCACTTACGTATGTATGTTAAGGTGTGTCATTTCTTTTTTGGGAGTGAATATTATTAGTTCTTATCCCACAGCAAGTAAAAGGTCAACTGGCTCCAGAACATGCAACCACAAGCTGCCTTCACACCAAAAGGTGTCTGGTCAGGTTTTCTGTCCCTGACCAGACTCGTTTTGGTTGAGAGGCCGCTGTGGTATACTACATGCTACGGGAAATATGGTTAGACGAAGATAACGAAGAACATGATGAAGATCCTGCCAGCAAATGTCAAACCTCAATCCCTACATATGCCTGGTTTTGTATTCTAAGACCATGCATATTTCGGAAGGGATGTTTGGACACTTACCTTTCTGTATCTGCCATCCTGCGATCCTGCGAAGACCCGAACTGTCAATACATTGTTATACTGTTACCGTAACTGGTTATTGTGTAAATTAATGACGATGTCCATCCCGCTATTCATTTAAAATAATTTTAAAAATAGTCAACATTTATGTGATACATTTTCTAAACACTGTTTCATCAAGATGTAATCGATCTACATATTTATATATTTTTTGTGCTGTCACTTATTTATACCATTTTATTTTCAGTAAAATTGTTTTGTAACAAAAATGTGTTACGATATAAATCGATCAGTAAAGTTAGGTACTTAAAGCTAGTGGCAGGACAGCCAATAGGAAATATCGGTCCCAGGTTGGGCGCCATATTTTTACTTACCAATAGGTACTCGTTGTTGCTAGTGCTATAACTTCGTGTCATTGTGTGAAAGCGTAAGGACTATTTAACAATTTCATTTCTAAACTTGTACGTATGTCTTTATTGTCTTTTAGGTGTGGAGCGAATTCACTTGTGAATTAATCTTTTCTTTTTCAGTAGTTTTTCTATAACTACTGTCTATGAAATTGGATCATAATTGTATGCTTATACTGTATGCATACCTTTATTTTTATATTGTTAAATTATAGCCGGATACACGTATCTCTTCATTGTTGTTAAGATAATATTTCCATCACTATTATATAAAATTAAAAATACACATCACAGCTACCAATAACTGTTTTTTATTTCTTAAAGATCTTTAGTATTTCATCGAAATGTTACCAAAGTGTCCGGTAGATGTCGCCGGGTGTCTCAGCCCGGTGTCTAGCCAATTCAGAGGGTGAGGACATTTATCTCGACCCACTTTGATTCCATTCAATTGCCTGCTCCGTGCAGACACAAAGTTTTCTATAGACTGCCGACCAGTCTGCCCTGTAAGTTTGTACTCTAAAGGGGAGGGTTTGTAAAGGAATTAAAATATAATAATAATGTTATTGTGTATTGGGGTGTAAATAAAACTAGTTTAGCAGACGTTTGGTCGTGATTAACCCGTTGTGTGTATGAACGTGGACTTGAGACACAATGTATTTTCTATTTGTGTCTCATATGCAAGCATTCAAGCGGTTAAGAGACGGTGACTGCTAATAATGGGAGAATTGTACCTGCTGTCTGACATATTAATTTCCATTCGATGCGTAAAATGAGAATAAAGAACTTGCGTATTATTTATTTATTTTTAAACAGTTACAACAGCAGAAAATCCAATTACAGTAACTAACATATTTACAATAATAAAAGACAAGCAAAAGAAAAGTAAAACTTAATTGAAACAAGAGTTAACACCATTCATAAGTTTCTCTCGCAGTACTTCAAGCATTCTGATAAAACCTACTTCCATCCGTTAATAATCATTTGCTAAACTGTGTACGTATTTTATTGAACTTGCAAATCAAACCCAGAAACTTAGACAAGTGTAGTGTAGGCATAAAATATGATTCAAGAACATCAAATCAAAGTGTTAAAAACTTCTTTGATAGAATTACAAAGTTACAGTACAGGACGAGTTAACGCATGCGCCGTAATCTGCCCCGAGTCAGTCTGTCTGTCTGTTTGTGAACATATCTGCCGTCCTGTACTGTTTAAATTTGAATACCAAACTTTTGTAGAGGGTACTGCAGCTTAACGAGATACCACGAATCTTATATTGACGCACTGATTGGATTAAATTTTAAATAAAACTAACAACTAATGTTGTTTGAAAAATTTGAGGCTTAAGCACTTTTTTGCTGAATTCACACTAGTTATAAAGCATCGAGTGTTATGTAAACCTCATATAAATCTGTTGACTACTTTAACCTCCCAATCGCTAGCACTCTACCACCGTCTTTCCTCCGTCTACGAAGGAAATAAATTAAAAAGACTTGCCGTAACGAATTCGTTCCCGGCTCAGTAGACTTCATCTGCTACCTTTATAGCTGTGTCCCACACTTTGCAGCAATTTTCACTCAATAAAACGGTTCAAATTGAATCACCAGTACGTTCCGGGTGCATAAGCGAGTTAGTCCCCCCCTCCCCCCTCCCATCTTTTTACCCCGCTCGTATCTCACCCCTGAGGGGACATGCACTTAATGCAACTTTGTTAATTTGTAAGTTCGTTCCCAATAAGTGATGTTGGTGTAAAATTGGATAGTTCCGTGAGTGGTCAGGTTTTGAATGGAAGCTTTGGTTATTTGTTGTAAATTTCTTTTAATTCTGGGACTCAATTATGGAATTTAATTTTATACTATTTTACGTTAATGTGAATATTGACATAAATATGTAGTCCATGGGAAAATAGGAATCAAAGCATCCACGGCTGCCACGCAAGACGTAGCGGGTTCGATTTCCACACTCAGGAACTCTTCGTGTGACCCACAAATTGTTCTCGGGACTGGGTGTGATGAATGTGTATGTGAAATTGTATGTTTGTAAACGCACCCACGACCCAGGACAAAATCGTAGTGTGGAGCAACGTTTTTTTTTAATCTCAGTACAGTACAAAACCCTGCGGTATCATGACATAATACACATTTATTTACAGAACTGAACTAAATTATATATACCCATATTGGAAAATTCAATAAATAAAAATTGTGACCCCATAAATATCCCTTTTCGTATCAAACCTTAAGTGGGGTAAATGTAACAATTCGTCTTCTGAAAATAGAGACACGCAGTTATTTTTGGCGTAACCTATTACTGCTATATTTTAACCCTTGAAAAAACTTCGCTATCTCTTTCACTCGTATCGTTTACGTATATGTGTGTCCTTGTCTAGAAGGTTGGAAGTGACTTAATTATAAACGTGCTGACCCAAGCCGTGTAATGTTAAATTAACAAAGTACTTGAACCCTTTTTAACTGCAACCTTCTCGTATCAGGCTTCATTCCGACTGGTACTTTGTACTTGAACATTTAAGATTTTGATTGTTTTACCGTAGCTTGTATGTGTAGAAAGATACGTCTATTTTATGTGCTACCTTTTATGACTTCATAATTTCGTCATAAAAATAAAAATGAAATTAATTTTATAATAAGGTCGACTGTCGCGTTGGCCGAGTGGTCGCAAAGTACTCAGTTTTTAAAGAACATCTCGGTAGTAAAACGGAGTCTGGAATTGTGCCCAGTACATCAATGGCAATAAGCTGATTCGCTATCACATGGGACTGTGACAGTGGCATTAAGTGCTATAATTTATTAATGTGCACCTCTTCTTGTGCACCAAGCATAAAAACGCGTGATATTATGTTAAACGGTAATCTCATATATAAAGATTAATGTGGTAATCTCAATAATATTTACTGTGATCCAAAAATATAAGACAGGCATCTCACACTGGGCACCCGTACTTGCAACGACTCAGTAAACAATGTGACTATTAAAATCAAAATGAATCAATTATTAAAATCTAAATGTACAACGTCTTACGTCCACGACAGGTTTCTTTAACACGGCTTAAAAGTAATCAATTACTTAATCCAATACACTAGTACTGCTACGTCTATGTACACAAACAGGTAACAAAACCACTGCAGGCATCGCTTTTCACTCTATTGTCGCGATATTAGCCCCACTTTATTACACTCTAGATATAAGCCCAGTATTTGCTCTAAGATATAACACCCTGAGGTGGAAAATCCAAGAAAAGTTGAAGAAAGTTTGGTAGACTGCACCCCGGCATCAAATTCAAGTAGTAGGTGTATTAAAGAGTGTACAGTTCAAATATTGACGCGCCCGACGGACGAGATATTGCCACGGGCTTGTTCTACCCTTCGCCGACACTATTTCATATATTTCACAGCGTATGTGCAATGTACCTATAGTTACTTGTATTGAAAAGATGTACCCATACCTTTAGACATGTTTTGCAAGGACCGACTTTAACTTAAGCACAATAAGATGTATATTATGTTCGTCATTCTTAAGTCGGTATGAGGTTATGAACAGTAGTTTTACGTTGACTTCTATGGTAGTTACTTTTTCCTTCTACAATACTACAACTTCGTACTTTTTCCTTAATTTCAAAGAGAAAGAATTCCAATAAGAAAATTAAGAAAGGCCATCAATCAAAAAGCACGTCTTCCTCTAGTGGTGCCAGTAGGTACACACATCCTTCATACAACTTACGTATACATACTACATATATACCTCTATGTATAGCATGTAGGTAGGCTCATGAATTGGGTTCGATATGCGGTTATTATAGAGGGTGGCTCGTAATTGGAAATTTTTAGTTGGGGAGGGTCATCTAATCGAAGGGAAATTCGCTTTCCCATATAACTTTGTATTCCTGATAGGTTTTACGTTAGTTCGTGGTTGAATAGTGCACAGTTTCATCAACATCTATTATGTAGTAGACAGATTTATATGACGTTGTGTATGACAGTATGAATAATGACCCTCAAACCACCCAAGGTCAAACCCAGGGTTCTGTACAGGCGCTGTTTTGCGGGGATGGATGGGGAGAGACTTCGGGGTGATGCATCGACACTCGATTGGGGGCCGCTTTTTGAGGCGGAAACGGTTGACGAGAAGGTAGCAATTTTTAATGCGTACTGACGAGCACTGGGAGGCTTTTAAAATTGCGAGAAACAGATGTAACCAAATGGTACGTAATGCTAAGCGCCGTCATATTCTCAATAATATTTCTTATTCATCTCCAGCCAATATCTGGAAATTTTTCCGGACTCTTGGTATTGGTAAACCTCAAAATTCAGACCTGTCTATAACAATTGGTTTAGATGACCTTAACCAACATTTCTCCACTGTTCCTACTCTAGATCAACTAACCAGACTAAACACCTTGTCTTTTATCAGTGGTCTGACGCGTCCCAACATAAACAATTTCTGTTTCATTCCAGCTGATGCGACGGAGATTCGTAAGATTATCCTTTCCATTAAATCAAAAGCTGTGGGTTGTGACTCCTTATCCCGAGATATGATCACATATATCCTAGACCACGTGCTGTCACCGATAACTCATATTATAAATTTCTCCATGTTCTCCGGTGTATTTCCAGCAGTTTGGCGTAAAGCTTTTGTTCGACCCTTACCTAAGGTTAGTACTCCCACTCTGCCGACCCACTTCCGTCCTATCTCAATCCTTCCCTTCCTATCTAAGGTGCTGGAGGCTTGTGTCCATAAACAATTGTCTCACTTTGTTTACAATCATAGCTTAATAAGCCCGTTGCAATCTGGGTTTCGACCTGGCCACAGCACTATAACTTCCCTCCTTAAAGTGACTGGCGATGTTAGGGCTGGTATGGAGGATACCAAAGTAACACTTTTGGTATTGGTTGATTTTTCTAACGCGTTTAATATGGTTAGTCACGATATCCTTTTGGCAATCCTATCCCATCTTGCGATCTCTGGCAAATCACTGGAATGGTTCTCTTCATAACTTCGGGAGCGTCAGCAGTCTGTCCAGTATGATGAGAAGTTCTCTGACTGGTGTGACTTGACGGCAGGCGTTCCTCAGGGCGGCATTCTTTCTCCACTTCTTTTCTCTATTTTTATCAGCCTTATCACTCCTGAACTTCAGTGTGCGTACCATTTGTATGCGGACGACTTGCAGCTGTACCGTCAGTCTGGGGTGGACGATCTGCCCAGTGCTATCAGTAAACTTAATAGTGATCTAACAGCTGTTCAAAATTGGTCGGAGAGGTTTGGCATAGCTGTAAACCCAAACAAGTGCCAGGCCATCATCATAGGTAGCTCTCGGAATCTTGGATCGATTGACGGTGCAGCACTGCCTCCTATTTCGTATAATGGTGTGACTGTCCCGTTCAGTCGGGACGTGAATGATTTGGGCCTGATTATTGATAGCACATTGAGCTGGCGTGCTCAGGTCGCAAGTGTTTGCCAAGGGGTGACTGGATCGTTGCGGGCTCTGTATCGTCTGAGGAACTTTCTTCCGTCCTCTGTGAAGACGCAGCTTGTGCAGACCTTGATTTTCCCGATTATTGATTACGCTGATGTCTGTTACTACGACCTGAATGCAGATCTACTCAACAAGTTAGACCGACTTCTAAATAACTGCATTCGATTCGTTTTCAACTTACGTAAATATGATCATATTTCTGCACATAGGATGCAACTGAAGTGGCTGCCCATACGCTTGCGCAGGCAGCAGAGGGCTCTAACCACTTTATTCTCTTATCTTGACTCTCCTTCTTCACCTACTTACCTTGCTTCTTACTTCCAATATACGTGCGCAAACCACACAAAATTTCTCCGTTCGTCTCAAAATCGACATCTTCAATGTATCTCTCATCGCACTGACTTCTTTCATTCTTCCTTTTTCATTCAAGCTGTTATTTTGTGGAATGCGTTGCCCAAGGAGATCAGAATGGCAACAAGTCGCAATTCCTTTAAATTTAAAGTCCGTGAGCATTTACTTAAGCATTGGCAGACTCAAAACAATTGAGGAAACTATTCTGACAACGTTTTTTTTTTATATATATATATAATATATTGTAGTATTTATGCAGTAGGTATAAGTATTTGTTTAGTAGTATGTATTATATGGTATGTATATGTCTATACTGATTTATAAAATATTGTATTAATATATTTATTCTATAGGTTATTTATGTGTGTAGTATACATATTACATAACTTTTTTTTTATTTTTTCAATTGTGTTCTGGCTTCGCATCCACCACTTCATTTCTCTGCACTTCCCTATGGTTGACTGTAAGAGAATGCCTTAAGACATTAAGTCCGCCATTCACTGATGTATTTTGTGAAGAAGAATTTTAAATAAAAAATAAAATAAATAATGCTATAAATATTATATCGTAGGGCGCATCAGCGCTAGACAGTGGTCAAACGTCGACCAACATTTTATTTACAGGATTTGTTAATTTAAACACTTAGAGAAGTTACATTCATTTAATGTTCTATTATATTCGGAAAAAATCATTATAATGCTACATATCTAATCCATTAAAAATACACACAGAGCTACATATTATTATTTTCGAGGAGATATAACAGTCTCTCGAACACAAGTTAATGAGTGTCGTGTCGATCGACAGATGGAGCTAATTGTGTCTCCGCTCTAATGACATCGCCCTCCGACTGGACGACTGCCGCTGACGACAGAGCCGTCGTGTGGGGCAGCCCTTGTGTCTGATGTGTCTTGACTAAGACCCATTTGATTGTAAACATTATTTTCAACGCAAGAAAATTTTAGAATCAGAACTATATCCGCAACAATCAACACTGAAATATTTTCGAATTAAATATCTGTAGTAAAAAGTAACAGCGCGACAAACTTTCACAAAATAAATTAACAAAATGGCGGACGCAAATGAAATGTAAAAACTGTAGGTAGAGTTGTGGTGTACTTCTGTAGCAGTAAGCGAGCCAACTTGTATTCATTATCTGTGCCCAGTGGGCCGAGAAGTGTGAATCGTCTGAACGAATAAAAGTCCTCATAAAAACGAATATCGCCGTGAATCGCCGGCGATCGCAGATACGCGCGCCCGCTCCGATGCACGCCGATTTGATCCGATAAGGATTTTACACTATTTTGCCGTCGAAATATTTTCACGATTGTGAGCTTTTCCGATATCTCGCTTGGCCGATACGATATTCCAGTTGAAAGATACATTTTTGTGGATAAGGGAGTGCCGTTTGTATACGGTTCCTGAGTGTAGTATAAGTCTTGTCACAAACATTACAGATAATTGTGCAATAGATAAAAAGAAGCAACATTTTAAAGAACTTAAAGTTACTTACTAAGTACCTTTTCACAATAACCTACTTATTCGAACTAAATATTTACACAAAATGCATATGTAGAGATGTCTACATCTAAGCTGCCAATAACACTTTTATAATTTCTAAATAATATTTCTCGAGTGAAACCACGGCAGACCGAATCCCAGCGATAATCAAATTGTATGTAGAACTTGGTCGGCGGCGTTACGGTGGAGCAAGTTTCTAGAAATTTCCAATTGTGTTCCAACAACTCTTAGCTATGTTCACAGATCTCTTTTCAATCCTTCGAGCTAAGCCTTCATACCAACCGGTGGGACTCCTTAGGTATTAACGAAGTTTTAATGTAATATGAAATGGTTTTTTGAAGTTGTTATGGCGACATTAGAGGTACGGCCCGTTTGATAGCAAACGGTCACCATAGCTAAACTTGCAACACCTAAGGCATCATCATCATCATCATTAGGAAATAATTTAATCAAGTACTGCAACTTTACATATGAAATTGACAAATTATTTGCATAGAAACGCTTTTAACTGATTTAAGTCATAAATGTTGGAAGCCTATTGTAGTAACAAGATTTTTTTTTTTTTTTTTTTAAGGGGGGAAAATCATCGAATGACTGCCCCCGCCTGGGTGAGGCGGGAGGGAGTGTCAGACTCTTACTGACTAAAAACCACCCCGTTCCTTCTCCTGCACGTCGAGCCGGAGCCCCGGTTACCCGTTAGGTTCTCCGCGACTCCGAATCGGCATCGGCCCTATTGGGCCCCATCTGTGGTGGTCTGATGGCTCTTTGAGGCGCGCGCGGAACGCGACGCGCCGTACGCTCGGGTCTGTTTCTGGTCGGACGGGGAGCCACCCATGCTCGCCGTCCGCAGGCCCGCGCTTACGGTGGCCGGAGATCGTCCCGCGATCCCCGACGCCCGGTGTGTCCTTCGCGATGGCTGGGTTGCGAGGAGGCAGCGCTTCGCTGCCTCACGCGTCCCGCCTCCTCCTTAGCTAGCATGACTGCTTCGCAAAAGGAGGAGACGGCATCCCAATCCCCCTCGCTCCGCATCATGGCCTGCACTAGGCCCGGACGCGAGAGGTCGCCATCGCCGATCACTTCCCTGAGGACACGGCGGTGCTCAGCCCACGAAGGGCATTCTCCCACCGTGTGTTCCACCGTGTCCTCAGGGCGGTCCTCGCAGTGATGACACCCGGCCGTTTCCTCCCGCCCCATCAGACACAGGTACCTCCCGAAACTTCCATGTCCGGTGAGGACCTGTGTCAGGCGGTAGGTGAGGACGCCGTAGCGTCTCTCAAGCCACTCCTCAAAGAGGGGACTTACCGCTGCGATGGCAGCGAGCCCAAAGGAATCAATAGCAGCAGTAGCAGTCCATAGAAATACGCTTATTGCCAGTTCCTAAAACCCGGTTATTTATTGAAAGTGGTATGTCCATAAAATAAACGAGCACACATTGACACGTCCCCGCCAATCAGCGTCACGTGTTGTATTGAGTCATGCATCATCATCGTAATTGGCACAGCGACAGGCGCGATCCTGTGACGTCATCAATTCATGTATATATGCATGTCATCATTGTCGGTAGCCAGCCTGAATGACAGATAGGCTATTGTTATGTATTCGATGTTAAACAATAAGTGTCAAGTTGATGAAATACAAGTGCCACTAGGAGTTGCTTAAAAGATTTTTGAAGTACTTATAAATTTGAAGAAAAGAAAGCAATATGTAGTTTCTTTTTAGTATAATGACGTCAGTACATCACAATCTTAGAACAATCAAGCCAAAGAAAACCCAACTCTCATAGTTAAACAATAAAATAGATATTTACTTTTCGCAAATTGACCGTAACAATCACATAATCCAACATCTGGAAAGTTCTATTCCCACCTAAGAAAGCAAATACATGAGCAATCGTCGATCGTGTTAAATGCAATCGTCATCTACCATTGCCATACCGTTCCAATACTCGACCAGACCGAATTACATAGCAGTCCGCAGTCGGCAGGCAGTCCCCTGGGAACAGGGGTTCGGGGCGGACAAGCAAACAGCCGGGGGACTATTATGTGGTGCGAAATTCATTATATGATAACACCGGGTTATGTTACAGTACCTGCTACATGCTAGGTTGACACGCCGGTGTTTCATTTCTTAATGGTATTGTAGTCAGTATTTATTTGTCACCAAATTTCAATTTAAAGCTCTGTGATTCAGTGCGCAAGCAAAACTCACATTGAAATCATGTTTTGTTATCAATATTACTTCCTTTGTAACGTACGATTCTTTCTCGGTGACGGAAGGTGTTCCATAAATATGTATTTATGAATGGATCACACAATATTATCAGGCGATACTTTACGTTGTCAAGTTACGCTCGTAATATCGCGGCGAACGGAATCTGCCGTCGAGTCGTAGTCGAGTCGAGGAATTACAGCTCCGACGCGCGACACTCCACCGCGCCACCAGCCGTCCTACTAGACTTGCAGGGGTGCTACACGGCCTTTAGACTCTGACGGTATGTTTTGGGTACAATGTGTTTAAAAAGCAACAAATAATATGAATCATACGAACTTATGCCAAACCTCGATATATTTAGCATAAGTTCGCATGCAATGCTGCTCATGAAGATGAGCTTAAGTCAATATTTTCTGAAGTAGCAAAAAAAAAATAAGATATGAACATTCCTAAACTCTGACGACGATTAACAAGTTTTATTTTACGATAAAACTTAGTTTTATTTTACGATAAAACTTAGTTTTATTTTACGATAAAACTTGTTAGGTAAGTACCTATATAAAATAGCATTGTGTATCATGATTAGACAGTCATTCATAATATTCATAATCACTTTAAAGAGTACCTACTGAAGAAGTATTATTATCGCATTTGCTCCGCAGTGGCAGCCCTGAAGCAGCGGGCGCTCGCTGCGATTGGTTTACTATTTACACACTACACGGTGTGATTGCAGTTAGAATTGAAGTGTCCGATGTAAAAGTGCTTTTTCAATGGCTATGTACATTTCCACCCGTGTGGACCGACGCTGTTGAACTTCGATACGTATTGCTTCTGTGGCCGGCTGTCTACCCATCTACTAGTTGTACTAGTACGATAGGCTTGTATTGATTCTAAAAAATATTGCTAATCTTTGTTTAAAGATCAGCAATATTTCATCGACAGCTAACTAAATCATATTTTAATATGGTGGAAATTGTTAACTTATCTATTGTCTATCATTAGTTAATTAATACATATAGCTTTTCACCTTTTTTACTTTAATACTGTAGTTTTCATATAGGTTCTTCTATTCCTCAGGTATGTCGATTGGATCAGCGAAAGTGTGATAAATATACTAATCAAGAAGGCCTTATTTTTGTTTTCTGTAAGAAAGTTTACCAAAGAAATATTCAATCACCTTCATACCTTCGAGTTACTGTTGCTTACTAAATAGTAAGCTAGCGTACGTCAGCGTAAAACAACTTATGAGAGAAACACTGATGTGATTACTAGAAATGTGATGCTCAGACACTGAAGCTTTTCCACGTAAATTAATGAAGATGAAAATCGGGTATTGTGTATTTACCTAATAATGACTTCACATTATTCCTTAGGTTAATATTGACGTAGCCTATAAATACGTACTAGTCTAAACTAAAACACCCTGATTTTGATACTCGAGTCTAGTGAAAGTCATTAATTAGATTCGTTTCTTGAGGAATTCTCAATTGTTACCCACATAAATGTTTAACATCCTAGGGAATCATACACATACTAAGATACTACATGAAGTATATTAATGTTTTGAGATTATAGAGGGCCTACTTACCCCGCTAGAGGATACAACACACGTAGTTTGTGTCTGTTGTGCAGTGGAACTTGTGCAAGTACCTATACCGGATAGTTGGTCGTGTCGGTCGGCCAGCAGTGTGGTTGACGTCGTGGGGTCGGCTTGTTTCTCTTTGTTGTGCGAGCCTGCGTCCACTTGACAGCGCAATTTTTGCTAAAGAATTGTTGCATTCTGGATAAGACATCGTAGAACGATTTAGTTTTGAATTGTGAAACTCAAAAATAATAATAATAAAAGAGACAATGCCAATAGTAATAGTCTTCAGTTCCAACATATGACTAATTCTTGACAGATTTTGAAAGTTATTAGCTGTCGATCTGTTTAAGATCTATGAGAATATGTGAATGAAGTTGATTACTTGATAAATCAATCATAGTATGGTAGATAGCATTAGGCCTATATTATCTAAGTATGACAGTTCCAGTACCTACTTACAAAACACTCCTCCCTTTCCCGGGTGTCCAGCAGTAACTAGATAATGGGCACGTCGCGTGCACTCGCCATGTTGGGTCGCCATATGCCCGCCGCCTAACTTGCTGCACTGGTCTGTGTGTGCAGCACAACTCTCATTAATAAGGGTCGGCTGATCTTGTTCCGTTTGTTTCATTTTGAGGCAATAGTATTGTTTAATTAAAATTGTAGTTGTTGTCTGTCTCGTTGGCCGAGTGGTCGCAAGTGCGACTGCCGGGAAAGCGGCCTCGGGTTCGATTCCTGGGTCGGACAAAGATAACTGTTTTTTTTTAAATTCACAGTAGTTTTTTTTTATGGCATAAGCCGATAAACGAGCAGACGGATCACCTGATGGTAAGCAATCGGCGTCACCCATGGACAACTGGAACACCAGAGGCGTTAAAAGTGCGTTACCGGCCTTTTGAGGATTAGGAGTTTGAGGATAGCTCACCCCCTATTACATGGGACTCATAAATATAAATAGTGAAAAGTGGGTGTTATATTGTACAGTGGCATTAAGTACCATAATGTGCACCTCTGCCTACACCTTCGGGGATAAAGGCAAGATATTAATATGTTATGTAAAATTGTAATATTTTGTCTGTCTCGGTTGTACCAGGAAGCCTGCGGTCCAAAATAACTGACATGGGTGGTCGAGTTACCAATGTTAAGAGTGAAACGACTGAGAAGAAGGGTAATCTTTGTCTTCTAGACCATTCTTCCAACTGGTTTGAAGTACACCAAGCTTAGCAGATTTCGTTGAATATCAGTGTCTCACAAATTACGTTGCATGACTGTCATCTACAAAAATAGAGTTTTTGATAGTTGCGAATTAATTTTATATAAATACATTCGACTCTAATTACGCAGGACAAAGTCAATGTAAAAGCATTTATTTCAATTAAACCATATTTTGTTACTTTTGAAACGCCAATAAATACAATATAAATAATAGTCTGTCAGTCAGTCCGTCAGTGAAGGTAGGCGAAGCTAGGTGCTCATTTCAAAATGTAGATTCCAACGGAGAAGAACGAGCAAAACACTCCATTTATTATTTTAAAAAAGTATGTTCTACTATGTCTCTGATACATATTCCAATACTGTACGTATATGTGAGAACAATGCAAAGATACGCTTGACTCATTATATTATAGGTACTAATTACAAACCTTACCTATCAAATAAAAAAATCTTATAGTCTAACAAATATGCGGCACGAGACACGTGAGACAAGAAAAGATCAGCCAAACCATACATACCAATCACATAAAACAACGTTACAATTGACGACAAAACTAGTCTACAACATATACACCCCACGCGGTAAGACGTCTACAAAGTGCAGCCCCACACCGCACGGCGCGGCGCACCCCGTGACATATTTTTAATTAAACGCCACTTAGATAGACGCGTGGCAAATTCTACAATATACATTGCAGCCTTTAGACGTTATGATAATGTGGTTACACCTTTATATCATCGTGTCATGTGTCGCCTTTGTAAATTTGGACCGCTGATAATTTGTATAGCAATACCGACGGGAAGGATTACGTTGCTGTTGTTAAAGTGGCAGGCGTTCATTATTAATGATTTTGTTTTATTATGCTAGTAATGGTTTTAGCGTTATGTTAAACGGTGGTTAAAAGTGTTTATGGAGGTTATAAATATAATTCACAAACAATAATAATTTTTATTTCATTTTCCTCGTTCAATAAATTCATTATTCCAGTTACTCTAATTGGTTTTTTTTTCAACCGTTGTGACTGTGTAAATATTGTGTAATATTTGTTCAAGTAAATAAATGTTATAACGGTACTACAAAATTGTTAATAAAAAAAATTAATTATTAAAATTATGAAATATGCGCAAAAAAACATCAAGAAACTCCAAAAAGGGATTGCATCGACCGGGAATCGAACCCGGGCCGCCCGCGTGGCAGGCGAGCATTCTACCACTGAACCATCGATGCTCATACTATGTAATGTGAAATAGTCGCTCAGTTACAACAATCTAACTGTTATCACGAGTGATAAGACCAGAGACTTGATAAAGCTATAAATAGACTAACCGATAGTAACGTAATATAGAGGTATATAAACAGACAGTAGCGCCGTAACTAATGGATTTATGGAACAATATGACTCCGAGTCATATAAAGCTGATGAAATAATATAAGAAGTAAACGTTAGTTCTGCTTTACCATAACGATACATCTATTAATCTTGATGGAGTAGGCAGAGGTGCATAGATTATATCATTACACACATATATAATTGTTCACAGGACACAACTCCATAAGGAACTTCGTATTGCCACTGTGATATTTTGGAATAATCGAAAAATAGGTCTAACCTAAAACTATGCCCGGGGATGGTAGCCGACACTCCATTTTAAACAGTTGTACTCACAACCACCCGTGCAATGATGTGGTTGTAAATAAATATAAAATGTCGTTAAACACTAACAAACACATAAACGAAATACATATTATTCCATATAATCCATTTAGCAAGCTTCCGATACGGTACCGATCTTTACCGTACACCAGCCGACTGAGCCACGGATACGGTCGCCACGGCTCGGATGCGGCAGATAGCGGCGCCGGATACCGGACGACCGGCGCGTACGGCTGATAACCAAGTAACCACTGTGCACAGTGCACAAACATAATGTATAGATGTATGTGTGTTTAGCCGTGTTAGTTGATTGAGTTGCTTATCTTCACGCGTTGTGACTCGGAATGAGTGAACAGGAATATAAGTTGGATGGGAGTACGGACTGATGCAGTTTGTGCCTGTGGTATGTGTGACTCTGTGTTCATTGTTTATGTTTCTATGTATTGGAGGCAAACGTGTAAACGGTTTCTTATTATATCTACTACTAGCGGCCCTTCCCGGCTTCGGGGGGACTTAAGATTTTTTACATAGTTTTACTTTTTATTTATATTTATTCTCAGTTTATTATTTTTGAAATAGTAGGTAAGTACTTACCTAATAGGTATCTTTTGGATGAATTAATAGTCTTAAGGTAACCGATTGAACAATTCAAAAGTTATCTAGAGCAAACTTTTATGAGGATTGAACCATTCATTAAAACGATTGTTATGGGTAAACTATAAATGGTAGACATATGCTCTCGCGGACTTTTTTAAAAATAATGTTAAGATGAATAATTCATCAGAGCATTTTTGTATAACTTCAACTATATGCTCAGCGTACGCCACGGAAGGCCTCAGAAACGATACTTTTCCCCCGTTTTTAAAACATTTTTGGTTACTGCTCTACAACTATAGGACCTAGCGTGATATTATATAGCCTATGTTACTTCTGAATAATGCAGCTTTCTAATGGTGAAAAAATTATTGCAATCGGTCCAGTAGTTTTTGAGTTTATTCATTAGAAACATACAAAAATACAAAAATACAAATCTTTCCTCTTTAAAGAGGTAATAATATTAGTATAGATATAGACTGATGGATGTTTCAGGTTATGGATTCTGTTAAAGTTTTTATGAAGAATTAAACTTTAAAGCTTCGGATATAATAAAAAACTGTATTGTGTTGTGTTGTCACATACTTTTGAATTCAACCCTACGTGGTACGAGTTACCACGTAGGGTTGAACGTACCTATAGGGGTGCGTCTTTTATACCGAGGTATAAAAGACGCACCCCTATAGAAGCAGCGCAAGCACCTCTTATTGGATTATGGTGAGCCCTAAAATGTCCATGACCTTTATACCGTCGCGCGCCGGGCTGGTGTCTCTCAGAACTTAATCACAGTTCGTGCTCACACCGGCTGCTTCCACTCCCAGCGCTCAATATGCAGTGTAAACAGTCCGGGATCCCGCGCAGATGCGATCCCGCGGGATTAGCGCCGGGACGCGTGCGCCGTAATCCCGGGGCGCGGGATTAAGGCGATGTGAAATTAATTGCTCATAGAGTTGGGTCATGATTGTGATTAATTTGTAAGGATGAACGTGCGAGGTGGGTGGACTTTTATATTCTGTACTCTGTAACAGGCTGTGACTGATAAACCTATTCTAGCAGATAGAAATAGCACTTAGAAATAACCTCTAGCTAATTGATTAACTATGCAAATACTTAATATTTCAAATGTAAAGCTAATAGGTTAACTTGGTTATGAAGAGCAGATGGCGGTCGACTCACCTTCATTACATCTACTTGATCCAGAATAAAACTGTTATACCTAACTGTAATGGCTATCTAAGTATCTACATAATTCAATTACATTCTAATATCTTAAAGTAATTACAAGAGGATTGGGTTTGTAGCTCAGATGCTACTTCAAACTTGCTTACATAATCCTCACTCACAAACTTACAACAAAGTCCAACAGTTCAGTGACTTTGTCATAGTACAAGCGAACAATGTTATTGTAAATGAAGTACAGTAAAAGATTTCACTTCACCACCGGCCGCGGTGACATTTTCACAGTTTTTCTACCGTCAACCGGCAATTATTCCATAACGCCATAAACTCCCCTCATCGTACACACGGCGACACATAGACTTATACAAATCCAGTTCATCATGGCCTCTCTTTATATGATCTGTCCCCATATTCAACGGTCAGCTTATACTGGTTTATTGTAGCTTGATGTGACCCACAGGAGACAGAGGAACAACGCCATGGTTTATGGGGTGTCGTATACCGTAGCGTGGCCCACCATCGTAAATTAACACTCGTATTTGTTATTGTGCATGTATAACATGAAATTGTATGGGTGTAGCTGGTTTATGGCGCCCTAATTGGTCGACTGTAAAAGGTTTTATTATACTTTAATAATATTATCGTTACTTACTTACATCATGGTGGTTGTATTGTATAATGCCTGCTCATGGCTTCCTCATGGTGAAAGATTGTTGTTAATTTTGGTCAGCTTCGCGTTAAATCGGAGACGTATTATGGCTATTAATAGCTGTAATATGATTTAAGATAGATTTTAAAATCTAGTCGGCCATTAATTGTATAAGCTAGTTTGTCCTTTGTCTATCAAGAATAAGACAGATACCAAGTATATGTAGCAAATTACAAAGCATGAATAAATACTTCGCACATACATTTCACAAAATCTCAATATCATCGAGCAAACTGTTTGATGATAAATAGCACCTCGATGTGGGCAACAAATAAATAAGTCTGTAAATGTCTGGGCACGTACGGGAGCTGTCTATAAAGTTTACTAGTGCGTAAGTACTTGTGAAGGGATCTGTTTGAAGGGCGCGCCGCCTTTCAATCCGCTCAGACGGCCGGATTAGTCACCGACTGTCCTCCTCATCCGGACGGGTCAAGTCTAGGCCAAACTGTAGCCAGACACATTTATTGTGTAGGTAACGACATGTTCTATATTAGTCCTCAGACCCCGATTACTGTTACCCGTACCTACGACCTTTCAGGATTAATATTGAGTCCAGATCAGCAAAAATTTATCTCAGTCCGCTATTCAAAAACATGATTATCCTCTCTTGAGCTCCTTGTGTATTCTAATATCTGCTGATACGATTTTTCTTTGAATCTTGTTTATTTCCAAAGGTCTTCATTTCCCCAGAGGTCTCGTCTTCAAACATATTAACTTCAACAGTATAATAAACACGAGCTTCCTCAAACAATCGACATTCATTCAATCGCGAATGAAAGAATTTGAATATAAAACACGTTTCAAATATAAAACGAGAAATTATTTTTTCATAAAAACAGCCGAAACATTTGACGGCGGCCATAATGCGGGGAAAAATAACGAATCATCAGTCCCCCCCCCCTCCACATACCTTTTCGTAAAGAGAGAAAAACTTTGCGGAATGGAGAGAGTCGCATTGTGCGCGCCGTCAACGCGGACTTTTTATTCTAACTCCACTTAAAAATTTAACAGTGTCGTTTGAAAAGGTCGCCGTCAAGTGGCGCAACAGTGGCGACACTGAAAGCCCCCGGCTCTAGTGTAAAGGAAAATAAAAAATTACATATTGAATTCAATTCGTGTTGCTGAGCGACACCGCGACACCTCGCTGCTCGCTTTATTACTGTAACAAGTAATGCGCTTATGTTCCGCTGACAACTACGATACTGAGCTTTCAAGAGGTCTGCTACTTCATCGGGTTCCCAAGTCCCAACACAACTACCTGAATACATCTGTGATAATATTGGTACGTTTTTTCAGACATGAATAAAACTTAATAGTAGATATTAGGTATTACTTGGTCTCTCAAGTAACGGAAACGTGATTGGTTAGTAGTCAAATTAGACCTAATTATATTATAAGATACCTACTGTTACATGCACTAAGATTTTTTAAGGGGAGAAAATCATCGAAAATTGCTCCCGCCTGGGTGAGGCGGGAAGGAGTGTCAGACTCTTACTGACTAAAAACCACCCCGTTCCTTCTCCTGCACGTCGAGCCGGAGCCCCAGTAACCGGTCAGGTTCTCCACGACGCATGCACTAAGATAGCATATGCTAAAAGCCATTATATTCAGTATGCTCAGAAATGTTCAAAACTCGAACGAGTCGAACGCGTGTCGATTCGTAAACATGCCTGAAATGAGCTACATTCCGACACACATACTACTATGTGACAAGTGATCAATTGAAGCATGCTTCGGTACTTGAAATTAATATATGAAATTAACCTTTACAGATATGAATCAATGGTGATTATCTTCGTTTTAGAGGACTTTTATTTGTATAGAACCATCCCAAATAATGTAATCTGAAACCATCCTCTTTAAATGTCAACATAACATCACGCCTTTTTATCTCCGAAGCGGTAGGCAGAGGTGCGCATAACGGCACTTAAGTGCCGTTATGCGCACTGTACAATGTAACACCCACTTTTCACTATTTATGTTATGAGTCCCATGTAATAGGAGGCAGTCTTTAAAATTCTATACAGATTTATCAAATAAATTGCATTTCAATACATACGTATCGTATGTAGATACTACGTGTGGCAAGACACAGGGTAATAATGTGATTAGCATGTAGCGCGCCTGTAATCCAGGCACAAAGCACGGAGACTGCGAGGTAACGAGTTCTCTCCCGGGCTGATTGATCGAGCCAGCGGGCGGCTGACTGTATCGACTACTGAGCCACTGATAACCAAATGGAATTGCTGTTGATAACACACGGCTTAGTATTGACTACTGTTATATTGTATGTATCTACTGGTCTACGTGTTGGAATGAATGATACATAGGTATGTATTTAGGTACAATTATAAGAAAGATTTATTTAAGACTGCCTCGTTGGCCGAGTGGTCACATGTGCGATTGCCGGGCAAGGGGCAATACCTGGGTCTGGCAAAGTTTACTGCGTTTTAAAAATATTACTGTGTTACATTGTACAGTGACATTAAATGCCGTATTGACACCTATGCCTATCTCTTCGGAGATAAAAGGCGTGGTATGTATGTATGTATTTATTTCAAACATTGACTTGGACGCTTATAATAAAAATGATAAAGAGGTTTATGTGTAGCTGCAGAGAGATCAGTGTTAGCTGAGCTACATTTTTATTAAAATCGTGAGCAAAAAAATATAGGGAACAAAGTAAATATTTTATGTTCAAAACCTCAAACAAAGAGCAAGCTGATGTAAGAAGATATAAGTTAAACTAATAAGTGGTTAATATTTAATTGAAATGTCATATAAACTAAAAAAAATCTATGGAAGGGTCCTTCTTCTATCATTATGAATTATCTAGAACTCTAGATTATATTAATATAGGATTAAAAGTGCTAATATTAATCTAAATTTTCGCAGAAAGAGGCGTGTCAATTTATTACAATTAAAATTATGATGGATTACAATAAATCCATTACAACGGCAATAAAACTGCGAGTTACTTGTGAGTAGTCACTCGTCGTCTATTAACAAGTGTTAACTCAATCCCCTGGTTAATGCAACACTCCGCAATCATTGCCGACTGTCGACTGTTCACTAGTGTTGCCCCCTGACCCCGCTTAACTTTACGACAAATAAAAATTTTTACGACTTTATTCAATGGATCGGTGTACCTATTAAATACTAGTTGTAACTTCCAAGGGGTGGGTGAGGGGAGCTTTTTCTACTTTTATGACGAATAATTATTTCAATGTAGGGATCTAAATGTATGGCTTTATGGTGTAGTAAAACTAATGAGTAAACAAGTAGTAGATAAACGGTGAAGTGTATTGACTGGAGGGAATTTTTATGGGACTCATGTAGAGGTTTTATGATTTCAAAGAGGGTGTGAATTAATTCGACAATGAGAGTAATGATGGCTAATAAAGCTCGCTTATATTAACTTGTACAAACGTAGATTCAAGTATATAAACAGTGTTATTAATTCACTAATATTAATTAACAATCTATCTTCCATTACTGGTGGTACTAGTACTACAGCAAGTACCTACGTAAGTAGTGGAGGATTTAAAGCGCGGCCTGCGAGCGCCGCGCTCACTCGCCGCCCAGTGACTACGGCGCCCGCCCGCGTACTCCGCCCGCCCTACGATACGACACGATACGCCGCCGAAAATCGACGATACGCGTGCGAAAATGGAATACGACCAATAAAATCACGAACATTTTAGTGTTATTCGAGTAGTATCTTCTTAATAGTTTTAGAATTAATATTATGATATCGGTAGTGTATTAGTTTTTCTTGTAATCTATTAAACTAACTTATTATATACTCATAATAATAAAATTAACTAAATCTGACTCCCGTATACAAGTAATAATCATAAAAATAGTTTTTAAAACGTACTGTTTAACGATAAAAATAACTATAAAGTTAAACAATAGTTTGGTAGTTGTTAACTGGCGATGTTTGGACAACACAAACAAACTGTGTGCTGATGGACTTATGAGTAGAACGGCGTCGAGGCTAATATAAACTGTATGCTTAAGGGTGTAGAGTGTATAGTCGCGTGTGTTGATTCTAGGTAAGGTGTTCATGTAGAATATTTACGAGATCAGTAGTGTTAGTCTGACGGTGTCTGTGTATGTGTGTGTGTTGGGAGGCGATCAGGTAAGTTTATAGTTTCGCAATAAAATAAATTGTTTGTTTCTGTTTTCTGATTCCAGAATGGTTTTATTGTTGTTTAAATTGTTTGCCGCTGGACTTCATTCAAAATTAGATTTTAATAAAGTACAATACTTAACTAGATCTTTCTTGGTGGTCCCTTTTACAGTTGGTAAAATTCCGGGATTCTTTTATTTTTCGGGCAATTAATATTATAGAATTTTCAACGTACAAGTTGACATTTCATTATTGCGTCTATTGTTTACGTGTTTTTAAAACGACTTTTTTTAAATTACACAAGTGCAATTATTTATTTGCATACTATAAGTATTGGATAATTATTAAAAATAAAAGTTTAGTTTTTATACTTGCAAACTAATTATTATAAGCACCAGAAATCACCAACTCACAGAACATTAATCGCACTAAAACATAATTACGCTGAAAAATGAAAACAAGTAACAAAAGAACTGAAAAACGCAGCCTTTCTGATCTGTTTACAGACTGTACAAGTCATTAGTGGTAATTGGCTAAAAAAGAAAAAACCAACATCCGGTAGTGTATGTGCATTTTTGTAAGTTGGCAACACTGCGCCGGATGTACTCACAAAACACAAACGATGTAATGTTTCCTTTATTTGTAACGTTTTCGTTAATTAATGGTTGGGAGTTAAAATATAATGTGATGCTAATTTAGTTTACAATGAGGTACAAGTTTATGTAGTCTTGATAAGATGTAAATAGTCTGCGCGTGCGACTGCCGGGCAAGGGGTCTCGGCTTCGATTCCCGGGTCGGGCAAAGTATTTCTGGGTTTTTAAAAAAATCTCAGTAGTAGCACGGAGTCTGGATTTGTGCCCGGTATATGGCAATAGGCTTACCCTCTATTACATGGGACTCATAACATAAATAGTGAAAAGTGGGTGTTACATTGTACAGTGGCATAATGTGGACCTCTGCCTATCCCTTCGAGAATAAAACGCGTGATGTTATGTTATGATACGATGTGAACTGGCAATATTATCTTTGATCTGTCTACCAGGCTGTACCTGTATACTTAAATTTCTTCATTAATTACAATTGTTTCGTTCAAACTTCATTTTATTTGTTACTGACAAACATTGCGTGTTTCAAATATTCTAATGATCGTTTGTAAATTAACAGCGATACCAATAATTTACAACAATGTAAATTCCCAATACCATTCGATATATAAAAAATCAATCCAAAGCAAATTGTTTTCTATATCCTTTAAGTGTTGTGGGTAAATTAATTTACGAGTAAGTTCCCGGCGCATGTGGTGTGCTGGCCGGGATCCCGGGACTCGGTGCGTGGCGTCCCGGGATCGTCTCATTGTGATGCGGGACCGCGCTGTCTTAACAAGCCCCTCTCGTGTCAACCGCTTTATATTGTCCTTTATTTCAACACCGAGTTGTCGATTGTTTTTATTGATAGTCCCTTACTTTATGGTGACCACACGGTCGCTGGCGTTATCTATGGAATTGAAGAGATATGAAAACTCACGACTCACTCACAGACTTGTTATTTTAAGATAGTGATGGGAATCGATCTCCTGAGGATTGTAGAGAGCTCTTTTATTTGACGATTGTGTAGGTATAACAGAGGGCCTATCTACGCAGTTTTTGCTATTCAAAGCTAAAGTTAGAGATTCACCAGTTTCTCATCTACCACTACATTACGATGTTCACAAAAGTACTGTCGTTCTACCTCATTTCTTTTTTAAACCTAAGAAGAAAATTTACCCGAAGTTCACTTATCCATGTATGATTTCCTAGCGCGAACTAAAAAACATTATCAACACCCAACTGCTCTAAATAACACAACATACCACAAATTGATAATAAGTAACACCGAATCGAATCAAATGACCCGACATTACAACACAACAAGCCACTGATTCCAATCAAGGGTTGATATCAAATCAGTGGTTTTTGTGAAGATATACCGACACCGACATATCCACAGAACTACATGTAGCCACCAATACCCACCACATTCAGTCTGTCAGCATTTAGGATTCCGTAGGCAGCGTCCAATCACGCAGCATTGTGCCCGCGGCCGGCACAATTAAATTACGCGGGTTCCGTACGACTACTGAATGCGAAACGGGCTGGACGATGCACGTGTGTAATGATTTGTACCCCTTGTCTCGGTAGGTCAATATTAGAACATTTTACATGAACATTACATTATCTATGACTTTCCTCAGAATAATTAGGCATACTTAGTGCATTTATTTTAAAAATTAATTCCGTTGCTTGTCTAACAAAATCAAGCAACTGATAATTGTAATAGATAATATCTGAAATCACTGAATAGAGATGTTATTTAGAAATTAAAAAGTTAAAGAATACTGCTTGTGTTAATTGAATAATCATCGCTCCATTACTGGATATTATTATGCCTGATTACTTATAGAAATTGATAAATACATACCTATTTGTTCCAAACATAATTTCACGCCTTACTTTGTAAGACACATACAAACCTATCGTATATAGCTATTTGTTTTCCTTCCAAATTGAAAAGAATATCAAATAAAATAACCGGCTAAAATAAACACAGATATTTTAACTGTATTTCCATTGGTACAAAACCTTTTGAATCCCCAAACCAAATAGGATTATGTGCATACATACATATTTCACCGGCCGTCGTCCGCTCGGATAGGGTTGACCCAATATATCTCAGTACGCGGTACTGGGGGAAAGTTAATTTTGTACAAATCTGTCGATATTAACAAAATGAGCAACGGTGCAGCAAAACGCCATATGCGTTATACAAATCAATGGAACCATTGTCCTGCATTTAATATTTCTATAATATAATAACGTTTCGCACACAATCGATATTGACAACACATCTGCGAGCACCATACATCATGTGGACTGTTCTTATTTATTTACACGTACAGTTTGTCATCGGATCTGTCAATCGAAGTATGATGAATTAACTTAAAACTTACCTTATTACCATTGGCCAAATTGTATTTTGCAAAGTTTGCACAACTGTATCGAGTGAGAAATGATGAATTAGTGGTCGCAGATGTTGGCGCTTCGATCGAGCGGTGTCGGTGGATGATTGATGATCGTAATGACGGCTCATTGCGAGTGTACACGATACACCGCGTTGATACTCTGTGGGAAGGGAAATGGAGGGAATCAGCTGCCTATCTCAGAGAAACAGGGGAGAAGGGGGACTTGGATTGTAAGTTAAAAGGGTCATAGGAAAAGATGTAAAGCGACACGTAAATCATTTTAAAGAAATAAATACATAGTTACTGCATTTATGCTTGTAGATAACTTGTTATATCAAACTAATTCTGTTTTTAATTTAAACAGAATTAATTCTTACTTTTGAAACACATGCGACTTGTTGCGGTTCATTTCATTTCGTCTTGAGAAAAGCCGCCGTACGCCGCAGTTATTATTTATCAAATCCTTGGACTTTAATAAAACTATCGAACATTTGTCTCTATTCCGCCAAAATAGAGTCGCCCCAGCGCCTCCAAGATTTATTCAGCCAAAACCAATTGCATTCCAAAAAATAAGCTCGTGCGTTTCCACCGCCCTCCCTCAGGCTCCCTTACTTTGGGGACGCCATGCGCCACCTTTATTAAACCGAATAGACCAAGAAAACCGCTTCAAAACAGAATCCAACTTATTATAATATAAATGGAAAATTCACCGTGACGTGACTGACAGGCACATTCACGCCGGCAATTAAAAGGGGTGGGCAGCACCCTGCCATCCATCACACTGGATTATCTGACGACACTATTATTATTAGCAGTCGCCGATAACCGGTTTAATCCGCATTTTGTTCGGCTATTTTCGACAGACATCGGGTTTTTGATCGGCGTGGGGTGTCGCGCACTTTGTGTGGAGAACAGCTTTATTGTGCCATTCTGTACGTTTAATATTTAATACATAACACATCTATGGATTCCAATAATATAGGAAATTTACATAAAAATGGACTTCTTATCGACACGCTTTTGTTGTGAAAATGTCATTAGCTAATTGACAAGTATGAATAGGAACAATTGATTTAATCAAGAGATTGACGTTCTCAAAAACAAAGAATAGGCGCTGTGTATTGGAGAATTTGGAATGAAAATAAAGATGAACAAAGAAATGGCAATAAATATTTATAAGGCTGGATGTCCAGAGACAATTATCGTGAAGGTTTTACAAAAGGTGAGTGACGCTATGGTACGTTTTATTTCATTATCATGAAATTGTCGAGCTTCATAAAATTATTCTGTCATTGTCCCGGGACGTCAAGTGTTCGAGGAATAGAGAGTCAATCTGGGAAATTATTTTTTGTAATTCTTTAACGTTATTTCTTTTACAAAGCGTTTCAATATCCGTTCTCATTCCAGTTGAGGCGTTTATTAATTTATCATTTGTTTGTTGGACTTCAATTCGATATTAGTATTAAGTAAGGCTATCATTTCTATTGGTACTAATTTGTTCATACACTTAGTAAACGTTTTTAAACCTTATTGTATGCACTTAGAATACAATTATGGTTGCTTGGTACTGTTGAATTTTAGAGTCAGACAAAGCTCAATTAGAGTATTCACTAAACACGTGCTAATGGTAAACTAATGCAATTTCGACTGCATCTCCCGCATAAATTGCTTCAAGGCAAGAGAGGTGATTTTAAAGTAGGCCCTAGTAGTGTGGGCACACTAGGATTTTCTCCTGTGTCGTGGGTGCGTTTACCAACATACAAGTTCACCTACATATCATACCCAGACACGGAACACCAATTTTTGGATCACACAAAGAGTTGTTCCGTGCGGGAACCGAACCCGCGACACGTTGCGCAGTAGTCAATTGCCTTGCCCAGTCACCGCGCCAAACGTGCAATCAAATATAATATAATCGATATATAATAAAGTCGACTTCATCGTTTGCTTGACAAAATTGACGTGTAAAAGTGCTGCCTTGTAGCCTATTTGCTGAAATAAATTCACTTGTTTCACTTGATTTTTCGAAATAGGATAAAAATAAAAAGATGTTTATTAATATTTTAATAATATATTGATTTCGTTTTCACATCTCGTATGTAATGAGTAGTTGTCTCTGGCGGCAATTTGCGCGTCATCAATATCTCGTGCGACAGCTGTCAGTGGCACGAGTGGTAGTGGCACGGCCATCGTCGGTGCTCAGTGGATCATGTCGATGTTGGGTTAATGAGATGCACTTATTATTAACGCATCCGTTTGTAGCAATGATTAATAATTTAACTAAAACCTAGTTAATTCGATAAGTATTTATATAACGGTAAATGGCAGTAGAACGAAGTAATATAGTTTGGTCACATATAACAGCAATAAAGATATGTAATATGTTAGTTATTATTAAAACAACTGCTTATGTGATTGCTCTGTAAAAAGAGAAACAACATTAAAAGCTATTGTTTCAATATTTTCCTATTATTTTAACAAAAATTAGTGAAACTGCAAATTTTCACACATAATCATAGAGTAGTACAGGCTTGCTGTCCACAGATAGCATATGAATCCAATGCGCGTGAAATTCAAATTTAAATGAAGAACAGAGAGCTTCATTTAGGTACACACATATTACCAAATAATTTGAGGTCTCATAACCAACATACTAACAATTCACTAATATTATTACAAATAGCATACCATTATAACATCACACTTTTTTATCCCGAAGGGCTAGGTAGAGGTGCACATTACGGCACTTAAGCCACTGTACAATCTAACTCCCACTTTTCACGATTTATGTTATGAGTCCCATTTAATAGGGAGTGAGCCTATTGCCATATACCGGGCACAATTCCACAGACTCCGTGCTACTAATGAGATTTAAAAAAAAACCAGTAGTACTTTGTTCGACCCAGGAATCGAACCTGAGACCCCTTGCCTGGCAGTCGCACTTGCGACCACCCGGCGAACGAGGTAGTATTATAAATAGCTACGATGATATTCTCAATGTTTAATGACAATAAACTCACCTCTTCTTTATTAAGGCTATTAATACATCAAGTGTGCAATTCCTGTAACGGTTGGTCCAGGTTGGGTGTAGGCGTCTTCTCTCCTTTGACTTCACTGACCTGCTTAGGTCTTACATACTATTTTTATCGATTTGTCTAATTTAACTGTGCATACTACCCAAGAGTGTAACACGATACATAGCGTTGTAGTTGTTAATGCTAATGGTTGACACCATTTTTCAAAAGTTGAAGGCATTATAACATTTTCAACAATGGCCGTAGTCGCGTTTATAATTCTGCTCCGTTTACTGCGGGCCAGTTAAGAGTTAACCGTGAGTTATGTCTGTAGCTGTTAACTGATATTCATGGCGGTAACTTTAACTGTTTCTAGCAGTTATTTATTGTGTCTACTTTATCCTTGCTCTTGTTTTTCTCCAAAGGGAAAATTACTTGAGAACTTTATCGTTCTAATTCGTTAATTTATTAAAGTGTCAACCATCTTTGGTTTTTGTGACAAGGATTAGTCAGAGTGTAAACATAAGATGACTAGTACCACTAGTGATTTTGCAACTTCCAGTGATAGGAAACGAATTTCGAGTGACTAAGTATATTGTTATTAGGAAAGCCTAGTCTTTATCTTTGTGCTATTTATTACATAGTTAAAATGTATTCTTTATTTTAAAAGTTGAACTTGTGTTTAGCTTTCACTAATTACCTGTACATACATACATACATACATACATACATATCCCTAATATGTTTACTTGAATATCTTAACAAACAAATCATCATTATTTACTTTAGCTAACGTAATACCTCGCAGCATATATAATATTTGCAGGAACCTGAGCTTGGAGTAACATGAGCCACAAAATATGTAATATACACAAACAAATTACATCAATTTATCTCCAGGAGTCGTGGGTGCCTTCGTGGAAGCTAAGCGGTATTGATGATCAGGTCGGGAGCCTGGCCCCGAGTTATTTATGTCTTGTCTTCCCGCCATCCACCATGCTCCTCATCTCCAGCCAATGGGGCGGCCTCATTTGAATACGTGTGTTTTTCTCCCCGAGCCTTATTTATTGATCTGATTTGTGGCTGATTTCGCTCGTAAGATTTTATGATGGGCATGATGTAGTGGGCTACTAAGTGCCTTTATTTGATGCCAACTATTGACTGCTGTGAGGAGGCTTTGTAAGTTATTGAGGCTGCCGATGATATTTTTCATTGGAGTAGGAAATTTTACTTCCTCGATAGTCCGACAGTCAATCGGTTTAGATGAAGTCACAATTGCAGAGTTTATAAATGCTCCAACCAACACATGTAAAGAAATAATTAGATATATATATCTCTGCCTACAGTTTCGTAGTATCTATAGACCTATATACTACACATGGCTAGTGATGTCTGCGTATTTTTATTAAACAATTACGCGGAGCCGCTGCGGATTACTCTAATAAGACGTCGTCGATGGAGCGTGGACTAGCGAGAATTGCTTCATTTATGAACCTCCTCCCCCCCACGCCCCGCGCCTCGAGACATCCAGTAATTTCCGGACTACCCTCTGTTCAGTTATTCCCTACTTTTTCCTCCTCTCAAATCTGCTAAGAAGGTATTAGAAGATTAGACGGACCGCCAGAGGCTTCGTGAACTCCAAATTATATTGATATTGTATGTGTCTCACGTTTTTCTGAGAAGTGAGGCGTATCACCATATCTTACGGTCTCTATTGGAGTTCTACGTGAATATAGTCGGTGGTACATTTTGGTAAGATATTTCCCTGGTAATAATACAAGAGAGTTACTGCACATAATTGGAAGCCTTGTTCACGTACTCAAACGCAGGGAAGCGTCATCGGCAGCGATACGACGTTGCAATTCTCTCCGAGAGAATCCATTGACGCAGACATTTGATCAAACGTCTGTATGCTTGAACACTATCAAAGCAACGAGCATCATTTCAAATTTGGAACGCGCGTGACATGTTCGGTGTGATCGTGACGTCACAGCTCCCGTCGAACAATTCCGTTTTGTTTGATCGCGTTTTGTTTCTCCACGTTGAGTGGATGTTTTTATTTGCGTTTTATTGCGATGTTTTGTTTCATCGTTTTTCTATTGTTTGTTCGATTGGTTTTCAGTGGATTAAGTGGAAAAAGTGCAACACTTTTTATTGGTGTTGAAGGGCCGTAGATCATATCAGCGATTGATTTTATTCTGAAATGATACTGGAATTGTTTTTACTAATTGCACTGTTCATGTGACCTTCGTAAATGCACATTATGCCGACTTCATTCACAGCCATGCAGCCCCAAATCATTACAAGGCTCCTGCCGTGGTTTATGGTTGGGACTACGCAATCTGAGTGATATTCTTCGCCTCTGCGTCGGCTCACAAACGTCACACCTGGTGTTCCAAATACCTGAAATGATAAAACAAAATTGACACAATACAAACCTTTATAACATTTGAGTTTGAAGACTAATGCAATAATAATCGTTGCAATTGTGTTATAGACTCAATTAATAAAACTTACCTCAAAGTTTGATTCGTCGACCATAGTACATTTGACCAATCCTCCTCTGTGAAATGTTGGTGTCTCAGAGCCCAATCAAGACATTTTCTTTTGTTCTCTACTGTAAGCCACGGCTTCTTTCTGGGACTGGAACCTTTTAAACCTGCTTCTATTAGCCTTCGTCTTGCAATCCGAGCGCTTATGCGTTTACCAGTCTCTTCAGTTAAAGTTGGAGCAAGCTCTAAAGTATTTTTTTTTTCAATCTTTGATACGCTCGCAGTTATGTTTCCTATGCTGGTGACTAGCAGTCACGCTTTTTCTGCCTGTTTTTGTTTTATTCGCATCAGTCCCAGTTCCAGCAAAACGTTTAATAGAAGATTGAACTGCGCATCGCGAATATTTTAACAACTTCGCAATTTCTTTCTGGGTCTCTCTTTGCTAATGTAAAAGTTTGACTTACAGACGATTTTAAGACTAATTTCGTTTCTCTTTAGCATTTCCAAATAAATTTGTTCTCTATTTGATCAAAAAACTGCAAATGTTCTGTCTTTATGCGAAGACTTCGAAATACAGACTGATCAGACATTAAAAGTAAGTTTTGTAAAAAAATAATATTTCGTTATTGATGCACCAGATGTATACAACCACTCAAATATTGCCGCCCAATATCTTAATTAGCGGTTTATGACACCGAGATCATCTTTCAAAAGAATAATTACTCATTGTTTAAATAGCACGTGTGCATGGGAACTTTATTGGGGGTGCCTAATACTTTTGGCCAAGGCTGTATGTATGTTTTAAATTCTATAGTGTTTCGCTAAATATGTATAGCGCTGAGTACAAATATTAATGTTGAATAGTAAGTAAGTAGTAAGTAAGTAAATAGTAAGTAAGCTTACAAAAGTAGTCTTCTTAAGAAAAAAAGATTTAGACCAAAATACTTAACTGGCTGACTCCTCCGCCACGTCCATTAAAGCAATTCAGCAGGCCATACAATGGATAAGGAAAATAAATATCATTCAGGGTATAATGGGCAGGTACTGTTTGAGGAAACTGAAGGAAATCCGTGGGAAATCGAGCATTTGTGCTGTGTAATAGCGGCGTGTCATGATGACCACGTACAACTGACACCGGGGTCCTGCGTCATGCGAGCTGTTAGTGTTGCCACATTGAAATAAATGGAAGAAGTTTGTTTGTGGTCTGAGGAATTTAGTTCATCTTTAAAATTGACGGTGGGATTAGAAAATAAATTTCTATAGTTGCCGTCTTGTGTTGAAATATCACTAAAGAAATTTATTTTGTCTCGCATACATATTTACAAATTTCAGCGAAGTTCTTAGTTTAGACAATTGACTTAATTGTAAAGTTACATAATCATCACTCATCTGACCATAACGACAATTGTATGGAGTCAATTTTATGTATGTACATAGAAATTGACTTTCGTAGAGCGAACTTTTCTTATTTGTACCGAGTGGACCTTCGCCACCTCTCTACTGCGTGTCTGGTCCGTCGAGTTTCACTTAGTGCGGGTACCATTAATAACGCAAAGGTTACTGAAAGTGCGGCGCTGCCGTTTTTCAACTCACCTCATGTATTTGAGGATCTGCTTGCTAATGCTGGAGATAAATACAAGTGATCCGATACCTGCTACCCATTGCGGGGAGGGGGTCTTATGCTATGTTAAAAAGGAATGATAAATTGAATTAAAATTTTGTGAATGATGTTTTTTGGGACTGTTGCTTGTGTCGCTTTAATGTAGACTTTAAAAAAGTAAAATATATCGACTGAATATAAACTAATTAATGCTTCTACCGGGCTTCATCTATGAAAAAATGATAAGGGAAGATAACTTCTAGTATACTATAAACTACCGCAACTTTACTTAAACTGTCAAATACCAAGCGGTCACCGGTGACCGCAACCTATTGTTCTATAATTGTGTCTGCTAAACCGGTACTCGACGAGTTAAGAATAGTAACTATTTTCATCAATCTCCTTTAAACTAACACTTTACTAGGAAAATGAGGAAGTACTTAAACTAATCCTCCTTGTACTGTTAAGTGTTATGTAAAAGTTGGTAAAAATAACAATATTGTTAAATATAACCTGTCTCAGCTTAGGAATTCCTTAAAAAAATAGGAGAAGTTAGTGGAAACGGCCAGGAGATTCTCAATTTATTTGAAGTCCCATGAATATGAACATAATATGTCGCATTGATCGTCTTTTCTTATTTCATACACGTTCTCAGTAATCCTGGCTTTTTCAGAAGGCCTTGAAGAGAAGGTCAGCACGTTAGAGGCATTATGAAAAAAATGTATACAGTAACAACCATGATTACAGGCTCCTAGTAAATCCTATCTCGTTGCTTTAGTTTACGAGTCAGACAAAATGAGCGCCATAAACAAAACGTGTGGTGAATACTGCCAGGGTTAGCACGACGTGTGAACTGTGGAGCTGGTGGACGTGGAAGGTGACGTAACGTTTATTATCTGGTATGATGGGATGGTTAATATGTGTAGTGTCAAGTAAATGCTAGGGGTACTACGACTTCTGGTGTAAATTATAAGTAAATCTTTTTAAATCTTTATTCATTATAAGAAATTGATCATGGTACAGATAAACATCTTAATTTAAAATCAGAGATCTCACTCACAATTGAAGTGTAACAGTGGATAATTGAAAAATAATCTGTTATTTTGGTAATGCGGTTTGGTTTTCATATACCTTAACATGTATCTATTGCGTTAATCTTAATAAATTATAGTAAAAATAACATAACATAACATCACCCTATTTATCCCCGAAAGGGTAGGCAGAGGTGCACATTATGCCACTGTACAAATGTAACACCCACTTTTCATTATTTATGTTAGAAGTCCCATGTAATAGGGGGGAGCCTATTGTCATATACCAAGCACAATTCCAGACTCCGTGCTACTACTGAGAATTTATAAAAACCCAGTAATACTTTGCCCGATCCGGGAAACCCGAGACCCCTTACCCGGCAGTCGCACTTGCGACCACTCGTCATCGTAGTAAAAATAAGGGTTAATTAACAAAAATGAAAATTACGGAAGTTCTATCAGTCTCCCCGCACTCGCTTAAGTCAGCGCTTTTAATAAAAAAGAGTTTAATAAATAGAGCACTCGAGAAAATCCCAAAAATTTCCCAACTGCAATAACTTCACCACAAAAATTATGAAAACCGCCCGCGCTGGCCAGTCTTATAATCCTTACTAAAAAATAATCCTGGTAGCGTGTCGGGTTAGGTCAAGTCGTTTGTCATCCGGCCCGGGTCCCCCCCCCCACGCAGGCAGCTGGTGGGGGTTGAAATATGCCACGTTTTCACTTTTTTTATCCACTTCCCCGTTGAGTAAGGCGTGTGAATAATTTAAGTGGGCTTTTGGCCGCGGTGCGTTTAAAAAATGAACCCACGTCACTTTCTGTTTCAGTGGTTACGATAAAAGGGGTCCTCTGTATACTGCGCGGTTACTGATAACTCCCACTGTCCATCTTCTTAGATAATTCGCGTGGAAATTGATAAAAGTTACCAACTGTAATCTAGTTAGGAACACTTCAAACGATATCAAGTTATAATAGTTTTGCCGAGCTCAATTGTTTTTTCTTTCTTTTGATATAAAGACTCTTTACTTGATATTACGTATCATTTGATATAGACAAATATCAGGTGTACTTGTAAATACGTAACATTCTTGTTATGTAGCAAAGAAAGCGTTTTTCCAAAACGTTGTAATTGCTATGGCTTTTAGTGTCTGCCAATGTTAATCAGTAACTTAAGCCAGTATACCCTCTTGTGTGCTACATGTGTGTTTTCAGCCATAAAATCAATTAATCTAGTCTCAACCAATTGCAGTAAAGATATCGTTTCTAATAAAAATATAAATCATTTATAAATCTCTAGGTTCTACGTGAGCATCTGGCTTCTAAATAAAATATTATACTGAAAAGTGTCTGTAGGCTACTTTAGAAAAGTGGCTAATACTACGTTTGGGAGGCAGGAGGCAGGTGCTCGGTTGCTTTAAAAATATAACTTGGTGACGAGACTTCGAGCGAGGCTGTACTTTCCAAGTCTATTTTTAATTTTCTGTCTCGTAAGAGAGGGTAGCGCACTCTGTGACCTTTTGCGTGAAAATTATTATGGTTTTTAAAAAGTTTCTACGTTAAACTCTCGTTACTTATATAGCCACATCTCGGCCTCTTGTCTTCTGGGAACACTATAAAAACATATTGTTATGTATATTTGTGTGTGTTGCGGGGTCTGGCTACAGTCTACACATATTACAAGGAATAAGAAGCCGTGTATAAGTGAAACAATGCATTAATTACAACCAGTACACTACCTGTCCTCCCCCCCCCCGTCCCGAGCCCCGCGTGCCCCCGGTAGGGTGTCTCCTTGATTTACGGCGCTCCTACCCTGGAAAATTATTCTCCATTCGTGATTTACTAGCAGCGAGTTTTTACCTGCATTATTTAACGGTACTAAACACATATTACACTCTATACCGAAGACGTTAAAGTTGATTTTGCTTTGCGAGTATTAATATGTAGTTTAGTGTATTCTGTAATTGCATACGTATCGTTAATTGTTGTGATTGCGGTCGTGTTGTGTGAGACACGAACGCTCACACGGACACGGGGGCACGCACACAGACACGTGCTGGTCGTAAAGACGGAATCCCGAGCGAGTTTGAAGAGATTTTATGAGATTCTGACATTGATGACGTAAGCAGTCGTCTTTTGTTTATGGTCTGAGAAGCTGCCGCCCTTGTAGTCGTGACCTTTTACTGTAGTTGTAGTACATAGCTAGTAGATGTACGTAGAAGTACTATATGTTAGCCGCCTTCCATTGTATTACTCTACAAAATGGACGTGAAGGTTTAATTGTCTTTATAATATTTAGAGTAACTGCGGCTATCCTCAGTTAGTAGCTCTATAGCGTCGAGACTACATTTGTGTATTTATAAAGTAATGAGTTCATGGTTATTTTCGCACAACCTCTATATGAAGAGATTACTAGCTACACTCTATTTACTCCTACAAAGGCTTCTAACACCGTTCATACTGACACTGGACGAAGCGATCATCCGTACTGTAAACCACATAATATCATGAATGGCCTCACTTCCGCTACTAAACGCACCGTCACACGATTAATCGCACGACGTCGTCCAGACACCGGCAGTAAATACACGCGTCTGGGTCGCACGATCGATTCCCGTGCGGTGCACCCCAAGCTTTGTACCGGCGCGACAGGTGGAAGAATCGTCTTTACCTTTTATGTTAAGGGACGGAGGCTTTTTGTGAGGAATTTTACATTTTTTTCAAAAGGTAATGGTATTGGGTTTTAGGTGTGAAAGTAAAAGACAAGATTTGAGTGGATTCTGGGTGGCGCGCGCTTGTATTTATAATGGATTAGAGTTATTTCGTGTATTTAATTTGCGGGGAGAGAACATTGATTGGTATGCTGATTGATTGGTTAAGTATAAGGATCATCATGGATTGTATAGCGACAATATATCAGTCAGTTTATAAAATTGAATATCAACACATCTCTCGATTGTTGATGGCTGTATAGATGCACTCTCGTAGAAAATGTACTTACAGGTACGCCACACGAATGAAAAAGGAACAAAATAGGAATACTGAAATCCAAGTCCCAACCGCACCGGACAATACGCGCAAACAGAAATATTTTCGACCGATTTACCGCGCCGTAGCAATATATCGTAGCGCTACGGCGTAGCACAATGGACTCGTAGAGCGCGACGTAGTGCGGCGTAGCCACGGCACGTGAAAGCTAGGGTAACATTTGTTTAGAACATCCCGGGATACGGTAAATTTATTACTCACATTTACCAGGTTTGTAATAGAATTATTCTTTAAATTTTTATCGTTTCACGGTACACAAATGGAAGTGGGATTTTGTGTCGCCATAATTTAAACACAGAAGCGATTCTCATAGAGGTTCTGTTAATATTTAATGGGTGACCTCGCTCCTGATTGTCGGTCGTAAGTACACTTCATATTGTCAGTAGGTAGTCCCTAAGACAATTCATGTGTATCCGCACACACACACATACATACATACATACACGTGTGTTGTTACAAATGATTGAATCCACGAGTATTGTCTGAATGAACAGATATTAATGAACTGCTTACACATCATTGCGCTTATATCTAAAGTTAATTCAGCATTCATTTGATTTTTCTATCAATGAGTAGAATGTATGGTAAAGTCAGACAGCATGGTGTCCATAGTAGAAGCCTGCAGCAGCCTCACGAAGGCTCCATTGGACCGTCGCCAGTGAAACTCGAGCATGACCGGACTCGCAGATCAATGGACAAAACAAAAAAATTAGAACACTCATTGAAATGAGGCAAACTGGAGTACTGCTCTCATCTTTGGGACGGCTCGGCAAAATATCAGCTGGACGCGTTAGAGCACATTGAGAGGCGTGCCAAGAGGCTCATCGACGATGATGCGCTTGTGAAGGCTCGGCTTCAAAGCCTCGAGCACAGGCGTAAGGTTGCAAGCCTTTCGGTTTTCTACCGGATACATTTCGGTGAGTGTGCAGGGGAATTGCACAACTTGATTCCCCCTAGTCCTTTCAATCATCGTACCACAAGACAATCGGCGAAGCGTCACCGATTCATGGTAGATGTTCCGCCCACACGCACGAAGCGCTTCGCTTCAAGCTTCCTTGTGCGTACTGCTAAAGAGTGGAATTCTTTGCCAGAATCTGTATTTCCTGAAGGGTACAACCTGGGAGTCTTCAAGGCCCGAGTGAATAGGTTGCTTATGGGACGACGTGCTACATCGTAGACCGCATCATCGCTTACCACCAGGTGAGATAGTGGTCAAACGTCGCCCCATCAAATATAAAAAAAAAAAAAAAAAAAACACCAGGACAATCACATTTTTACTAATTTCACTCACAAACTTGTGTCGGCGGAGGTCGTCCAATCTACTCTCATTGCTGCATTAACATTTTTGTTAAATAAAATTAGTTTCTTTACTGTTATGTGTCTCGCTCAGATCGTAATTTTATTAGGGAATACAATTTTCCAAGTAAACAAAATATAATCCGCGCACATAATCCTCGTGTCCCCGTGTTGCCAGACGATTAACTACCGTCAATACAATACCGACATAATTATTCAGAACAATTTAATTCCATAACAAATAACAGGGATAGCTTCCCATGATTACAGAGTATCAGCGCTATGGCGCGCACTTACGCTTTCTACCTCTATAGCTCCGAGATCAATCTAAAATGTATCTTATTACTTTAAAGATAGATTAGAATTATATATCGGCAGAAGTTGTGTAGCAGGTCTTTCGCTCCTTGGGGAAACCGTCAAAGCGTTCATTAGACAAGTGTACAGCGATATGAATGCGCACAGACGGAGGAGTGCCGCAGGGCGCTATCCTAGGCACGTCACTATTATATATTGATACGGTTTTCAAATTAAAAGCTGCACTTTGATGTGACGCTGAATTGAGAATTTGTTATAACTGTTACGTTTCGCAGTTATTTTCATTTAAAACGTAGAGGTAAAAAGGCTAATAATCTTCAACAAAATATGCGTTAAATAAGCATAACAGTTTTATAGATTTAAATTCAAAGGATATTAAGCAATATTAGATTTAATATTTCGATTGAGTATACTGCTTTACCTGTACACTTGCTGAAGCAGTTAGATATAAGTACACAGTGATTAGTCACTTTGTACCGGTAGCTTTAAATGGTGGGTTCATTGTTATTGGTGAGTTCGCTGCTCCTCAATATTTTAATGGTTAAGTAGTTCGTTTGCTTTGTTTCGTTCACAAACGAAGCCAGTCCTGAGACTTGCTCTCGATTGCTCTGCTCCGAGCATTTGCTGCTTTCCTTTGCTTTTTGTTTTGTTTGTTTTTACTTCGAGTACTAAGTTGGTAGGAGTTTTGTATAAATTAATGTTATAAGTATCCGACTGTGGCCAACTATTTCCAAGTTTTAAAAACAAACAGAGTTCCTTGTTGAGAGTTCTTTGTTTTGATATAAAAGCGTTCGTTGATAAGATTTCTTCGCGAAACTTTTTAGTGTTCATTTTGTTTGCTGTTCTCTATTGAGACTGCAATCCAATTTGAGAACGAGTCTTATTTTTTAATATAAAATACTGTTCGTTCGCGCTCCGGCATTTGTAAGGCTTGCGGAGCGAAACTAATATCCTCCTTATCTGAGATTTCCCCTAGTTTTCTTTGTCTGCGAAAAGGATTAAGGATTCTGGAATTGAAGAAATTTATTGCGCTTCGTATGTGGCCAATAAAATTGGAAGATATTGGTCCGTCTAGTGTAAATATACAGATTCTCATGAATGTCACCATAAACAACGATCAATACTTGGACATGTTTACAACTTCGTGTTTGTGAGTACAGAGACCTGTTTGCGATATAAACCTTATTCGCGGGTCTAACTATATAAAAATGTGCGCTGTATGTGTGTGTCTGTTAACCAAAGCAATCAATCAGGGTGCACTAGCACCGCTTTGTGGGGACACCGCACGAATATCTAATTTTGTTTGTTACCTCGCTACCCCCAGGCAGCAGCGGCACCCCCCAGCGGCCCCCAAGGGCACCGCGCAGGCGTCGAACACCCCAAAATCCTAGCGGACGTTGATGGATCACCCTTAATGACAAGCACCGAAGGGGCGATAGGGTTGTGCCCCTTATCGATACTCGTTATCGATAAAGTAGCTGGTGGAAATTGGTTCGATAACATCTAATTGTTTGTCGGGGTGGTATCGAGGTGAAATTGATTGGTATTATTTGGGAAAGATTCTCTGATAATGTTTCGGTATTTTGCCGATATCTTTGCATAGCTTAACATATCCAAAAGTGCCCTTTATTGCAATACTTTGCTTATGAACAAAATAATTTTCTGTTTCCATAATTTTATTATTTTTTTAGTTCATTAATTAATTTATAATTTACTTTCATTATAAGATACGAATACTATAACATTTATCTCCATTACTGAATCATACTAAATATATTTTTACAATACTTTAATATTAATACATCAATGACTACTTTTAGTGCAATGCGTTTACACATTACATGTTATCACTATAAAATTAACACATTTATCGATACCCACAACACATCCTTACTGGCCTAACGCACCCTTCTCAGACATTGCAATAGTATTTCATTTCGCGCATTTTCTCGTCCTTTTAGTTCCACAATATCGACATCGATAATGTTTAAAAGTGTCCCGTCACTAGAACATATGCGCCCTTCGCGTGGTCTCGATACAATCGCATTAGAAATTAGCGATTCATGCTTTTATTTAACTGTACTTCTTGTTGCTCCTGTTAACTTTATGGAGGATTTTAACTTGGAATGTGATCCGCATACTAAGTGGTAATACACGGCGATGTTGCAAGGTAGGTGGGGATCAATATTTAGGTATAATGAGCGACGTATTTGTTGATTAATAAGTAAAGAAAAAAATATATTACGATTTGTATCACCAAATTAGTATTTCTCATAATATTAAAGCCATTTAAAGACTGAAGTGAAACAAGGATGGCATATAAATAATTGAAACGATTAAAAAGCTTTTTTGTACAATCATTACACCGACCTTTGTAGGTAGTGAAACGGTATGCACGCATCCCGACCCCTAAGTATAGTGATAATGGAAAAATGCCCCCTAATGGACCTTTGTACAACAGAACTGCTTTCACCTGAAATATAAATGAAACCGCGTAAATAAATAATTGTAGAATCCGTATAATATTGTCCGAAGCCTAGGGTGAACGTCTTTATTAATAAATAATAAACTCATACGACTGTATCGATTAATATCGAGTACATTGCTGGTTTTGTGTTGTAGTTAATGATTTCAGTCACGGAATACAGTTGATAGAAAGCAATTTCACAACGATTCCCCATCGATTGCTGGGGGCCGGTCGTTGGGGGCCGGAGCAAATTGTTTTACAGTTTTATTATGGTAGTGTTGTTGTTTGTCGTGTCGCTATCAATTTAGTTATCGAGTTATTATATATTGAGAATGTAGTGTTCAATTGGATTATTACATGAAAGAAAGTGGCATTATTTGAAGTAGAAAATCATGGATCTCGATGTTACTATAATAATCATAGTCTACAAGCAATCAGTACAAACTTTCAAACATAACATAACATCACGCCTTTTATCCTCGAAGGGGTAGGCAGAGGTGCGCATTATACGACTGTACAATGTAACACCCACTCTTCACTATTTATGTTATAAGTCCCATGTAATAGGGGGTGAGCCTATTGCCATATACCGGGCACGGTTCCAGATTCCATGCTACTACTGAGAATTTTTTTTTAAAAACCCAGTAATACTTTGCCCGACCCGGGAATCGAACCCGAGACCCCTTGCTCGGCAGTCGCGATTGCGACCACTCGGCCAACGAGGCAGTCAAACTTTCATTGTATACTAATACTAGACGTTAAACCACTACTTATACTGTCATTACGAGGCGTAGTACGCAATGAAAATAAAGACGAAAGTCACACAATAATCACTTGGAAATCAGTTCAACAAACACGAGAACAAACCAGTAGCAAAGGAAACAATTTCTCTGTTTTGTCCTAACAAATACATTTTCATACGTACTCGGAATGTTCTTATAAAACATTATTCCAGTCTCAGCCTCGAGATTTTCGTGTATTTGCTCACAAACTCACAGTGTCTCGCAGTAAACGGACTTCAAAAGGTACGTTTTGTTTTCTCTAAATTCCAATATTAGTCTGTTTGCCTTTATTTTTGCGTTTGGGAAACTACTTTACATCTTTATAGAGCCATAACTACGCCGCGGCTCACCCACAGAAGCTGCGGACTATTGGGCTTGTGGATCTTAGATGTTGTATTTGAGAGTAATCTTTTGTTTATTTGCAAATGTTTTGCAGCAGGAAAATATAGTGAATTGACGTTTTGATTGTTTTTTCCAAGGTAGAGTCGGTTAAATCGGGTTTAAAATAGCACCACAATAAAAACTCCAATGAAATTAAACTTTTCAGTCTCAACATTTATTTATCCATTTCACATCCCACACATGTGTATTCACGAGCCTCCTAGAAAAAGTGCCATCAGTACTAAATAAAATGGGCGTCACACGAAATAGTTGCGACGCGAACGATTTGAACCGCAATGTATAACGAGTTTTTTATCGTGACAAAACTGAGCCGAGGCTAGCCAACAATATACGTTTTTGTTGGTTTTTGTACAATACAATAATAAAACCTTTCTGTTGTTTTATCGTCCCTATAATATATATTTCCGCAAAGCAATTACCCGTGCGCTTATGTGGAGCATCCATCTTATCATCGGTGGCCACTCGACCGTTTGACCCTGTACCCTGTGCCCTGTACTCTGCGCTCTGTGGCTTGACCTCCACCCGATTGCCATGAAAATGAAATAAGGACAATATGAAGTATGTTAGAGTATCACTCATATTATTATGTCAACAGAAATATGTTAAAGAGAAAGTAAATGTCTATTGACAATAGGTAGTGATGTAACAGATAGCGGGTTACACATTTTATGGCAACCATAAGAATAATCAGGCTACATGAATGTAAACTGTGCACGTCACATAAAACTCGTCACACGAATGTGTCGTAAATAACTCGACACACGGTGACACACGGTGACACACGGGGCTGTACAAAGCTGCTGCAACAATATCACATGGCTTATTGCTATCAAAAGGAACATTTCCTTTTAACTCACTTACTGTCGGGAAGACATTTGCTATCTTCCCAGTTCGTAACATTAGCATAATCGACTTTACCCTTTCATGCAGGGGACCCGTTTAAATTACCCTGTAATACCCCCGCGGAGTTGGGGGCAGGGTAATTATGCGTCAGTTAGAGGCTCGCATAGTGGACGGTAGTGCAAGCTTGTAATTACTGCTAAGCTAATTATTGACTTTAAAGATCGTGTGTGGCTTTCCTAATGGACATTGTACTACAATTTTAAAGTTTTAACTTCCTTTTACATGGTAGCTTAGTCCATACTTAGAAATAAATTTTCATATAAACAACGTAATGACTCGTTTCTCCTGAACTATGTATTTCTAAAACACAGTCATTCATTTAAGTTTGGGCGAGCCATGCTTCGAAGCAGAGTGTTGAGCAGGCGCTCAACCGGAGTGATAACATCGCCTCACAGAAAACCAACATGAAACAACACTTGCGGTGTGTGAGGCTACCGCAGGCCCTTCAAACCTTCAACAAAAGAGCGTACTCCTTTTTAAAAGGCCGGCAACGTACCTGTGACTCCTCTGGTGTTGCAGGTGTCCATGCGCGGCGCTGATCGCTTAACATCAGGTGACCCGTACGCTCGTTTGCCTCCTATTCCATAAAAAAAATACCAATCTCCCCAATCTTTGAATACCCAACAATCTTCAAATTCCTAATACCAAAAGGTCGGTAACGCACTTGTAACGACTCTGGTGTTTTGGGTGTCCATGGGCGACGCCGATTGCTTACCATCAGGAGATCCATAGAATCGTTTACCGGCTTTATTCCATAAAAAACCAATAATTTAGCACTTATTTAAACTCCATGCTTAATACACTTAATTTCATTACTGATTCTACGCCAACACAAAACCGAGGATCATTCAATGCGTTTACTGTTATGATTGTATTCAAAAAAAAAATATATAATAATAATAAAATAATTTTTTTAATATACTGACATTTGTAATGTTCCTGGAATAGAGATATAATTTCAAGTTATGTGCTCATGCCAGTCATTATATAATATGTATGTATATAAAGCTGACACTAGTTGACCTACTACGGAAGTTCCCATCTATTTACTTGAAGTTCCACCCAACTTAGTTTGACGTTTAATAGCTAAAGTTCATGGTAATTATATGGATAGAACTGTGTGTGTGTGTTTGTGTGTGTGGGGTTGTGTTCGTGGACATTTTTGTGCATGCATACATACACAATAAAGAGGTTTTATCTAAACTTGGATAATTGCAGACTCGAAATTTAAATTGAAGAGCTATTTTGATGAAGTCTGCACTTGACTTATGTGAAAGAAATGAAGAAAGAAAGATCATTTATTTGTCAAACACGCGTTTACATACACTTACTAGTCAGGTATGCAAGGTAATAAATACATATACGTTTTGTGCGTCCATGTTTCGCCAATAGTGGTTCAGTAATCCAAATGAGAGAACTGTAATTGAAATATTAACAGAAAATAAAAATCAGATTCTAAGTTTTTTACATCTTTTAAAACAAACATTACATCAGGCCTTATATCCCTGAAGGGGCAGGCAGAGGTGCAAATTACGGAGCCGCTAATGCCAATGTACAATCAAATGTAACACCCACTTTTCACTATTTATGTTATGATTCTCATGTAATAGGGGTGAGTCGTGCCATAATTCCAGACTCCGTGCTACTACTGACATTTTTTTTTAAACCCAGCAATACTTTGCCCGACCCGGGAATCGAAAACGTGAGCTTGCCCGATAGTCGCACTTGCGACGACTCGGCCAACGAGGCAGTCACATCTTTTAAACCATGTAATTCAGTTAGCTTCAAGCTTTAGAACTTTGATTGCGGCCTAGAGTAGATTCCGTTGTTTAGAATAGGGCATACAATGAGTATTTCAGAATGTTGAAAACATTAGAATTAACAAAACATTGAAACAGTTCTTATTTATTTATTTAGAGGATCACCGACATAAATACAGCAATATTGCACAATGAAAATATTTTTGACTTATAAATTATCTTAAGACTATCTGTATTCACAATTATAGGTAACCACAGCATGCATATAGCTTTTTAATTTATATTATTATAAAAGAGATAATAAAAATTCGGAAAAATTTAGTACAAAATAAAATTAAAACTAAAAACATTTTGTCAACAAAAAAAAAATTAAAACTCAGCAAAGGAAAAAAAAAATCATAAAACCACTAGGAAACGTCAACCTCAAGCTAAGGTACGCCACTCTCTCTGATCATTCTCAAGAACTTAGGGAGGTGCTGAAGGTGAATGTCAATCCCAAGCAATGTACTTGTCAGGTCATTGTACAGACGAGCCAAACGAACAACCGGCGAATTGCGACCCATTCTTGTTCTACAAAATTTCCCACTCCTTTCGTGATGTCTATCTTCTTCAGTTTCTTATTGACATCTTCAGGGCTGAAGTGAGGAGGGTTGAGCACATCCTGAATATTTGGGCTCAAGTGAACTGCAGGATCAATCGTATAATTATCAAGATCACTGCCGCCTGCCTCATAAACCGAAGAAAAGTGGGTGGCAAACATGTCTGGAATTCGATGTGTGTCCGAATTCACAATGTTATTCAGTGTCATAGTACTGGGATAGGATGAGCAGTTTTTTCTTAAATTTTTAATATGAGTCCAGAAGAACTTTGGATTTTTCTTTAGATCGGATTCTATTGCTACTATATACTTTTTATAACATTCTTTTATCATTCGGCTGGTATCGGCCCTTAAATAATCAAATTCTAATTTGTCCAATGGATTTCCATATTTTTTAAATCTTTCATGATATTTAAACTTCATTTTAAGTAGCTTAATTAATCGCGGTGAATACCATACAGGATAAGATTTAGGACGGTTATTTGTCATAGGTATATGTTTACCAATGGTTTAGTGTATTATTTCGTAAAATCTTGATACCATTTCGTTTATATTGTCATAATGTTTTAGTTCTTTTCCCCAATCAACATATTTAAGATGATCATTAATAGCGGAATAGTCACCCTTGTGGAAATTTTTACGCTTTATTTTAACTGATTGCTTTAGTTTTTCTATTGATAGCTTTAATTGAAACTCTAGCGCGGGATGATGCTTATCAAAATCTTTTATAGGATTCTGGCATTCTCTAACATGCATAACAGACTCTCTATTACATAAAATTAAGTCAAGGGTCTTATTATTTATGTTCGTAACTTTATTAAACTGGCCTAAGTTACTCAGCATTAAAAAGTCAACGAGTCTACAGAACAGCCCACTGCTACCGTAACCGACAGGGGTCATGCCCAAGGTATCACTGTCACTATTTTGTTGCCAAGTTATGCCACCCATATTGAAATCCCCCGCAATCAACGTACACCCTTGGTCGGAACAGTTCTGTAAAATAGTATTGGCTTTATCTGTAAATATCTTTACGTCACCGATTGTGACAGGTGGCGGAAAGTAGATGGCGCAGATATTAAGTTTAGTCGCTTTTTTACCCGATGCCGTGGAGATTGTAACCCAGACATCCTCGCAATCGCCTTCGTATTCTTTAACCCGTGCAGATACAAGTCGATCCGACACTGCAATCAAGACACCACCGCCCCTAGGTTTAGTAGAAGCTGTGGTCTCTCGGTCACGTCTGTACACACTGTAGCCACTCTCGAAAAATTCACAGTCAAAGCAGCCTCCGTTAAGCCATGTCTTTGTAAATATATATACATCGTAATTGCTATTGCTAATCTGTTGACGTACTTCAGCCGAAACCGTTCTAAGTCCTCTTACATTCTGGTAGTATATATTCAAACAATCAATTGTCATGCAGTTTCTTCAACACCAATAGAACAATTAAACAATAAACACAATGTTAGTTGGTACAGTCAAACATCAAATAATCAAATAGTCTGATAGTTAAATAATCATATAATCAAACAAGCAAATAATCAATTAACCGAATATGAAGAGATATATATATATGTTATAAAAGATAAGCATTTAAATAAGCAATGAAACTATGAAATTATCAAACAAAACAGCAATCAAATAACCAAATACTCGAACAATTAAGCAAAAACAATCAAGTAGTAAAATATTAAATAATAATCCAGTCAATCAACAAATCAACAGGTTACTCGGAAAGATTAGACAAATCTTGAATATTTTTAATATTTATGTATTCTGTCGATTCAGTTTTTCTTACATATATCTTACCTCCCCTGACCCAAACAAATTTGTAGTGTAGTTACTTTGCCTTGGCACGTGCTGCGGCGTGTAAAGCCTTCTGTGCTGGCGCCAAATGTTCAACAACGAAAACTGGCTTCTTATCACCGCCGATACCAAGCTGACTCGTATTTAGTTTATCAGTTGGCCTTTTGTTTTTCCTGTTAAATTGCAACGCTGCAGCCAGAAAGCCGTCTCGTATTCTTTGCGTGTTAAATTTTACTATTATTGATCTAGGGCGTTGGCTCTCGTTGTTAATTTTGGCTATTCTCGTACACTGCTGTATGTCAGTTTCTTCCAATTTGTAGCCACTTACTGTTGCAATCTGCTTGACTACCGAGTACAGATTTTCAGTTTTGAATTCGGGCACGTTTTGTATTTCTAAATTTGTGGCCCGCGAATATTGTTCAGATCGAGCGAGTCTAGATCGGAGATCAGCTATTGATTCTCTGAGTGAAGTGTTTTCCGCTTCTAGTGTATTAATCCTGTTAGAGTTTAAGGTGACTTCTTCTTTTAAGTTAGCTTGGTTTTGCTCAAATATCTTTAATGCATCCGATATTTGGTTAAAGCGATCCAAGACTTCCTGAGTTCTACGTTCGACCTCCTTTAATATACTAACCTTGAAATTATTGAACACGTTTTCCAGTTCTTCCTTAATAATTAGTCTAATATTCTCAGTCGTTACACTAGGTTCATGTTGATGCAGTGGTTGGCCGCCTCGTCTGTTGTTTACGTTAGTACTAGGTTCGTTCAATTGATAGCAGGTTGCCGATTGGCTACTGGGCCTTATGGGTGTATTAGTGTTATCAACCTTCGGCAATTTACTGTGACATCCAGGACAAACGTACTTCAGTTTAAAGTCTTCCGTTAAATCCTTGAGGGGTCGCTGTATATTTACGCAGTTTAGGTGATACCTGAATTTACAGGATTGACAGTGTAAAAAACCCGTCGATGATGACTGACGTTCACAACATCCAAATTTTAGTTTTGCTTGAGACATAATAAAAAAATTTCCCAATGAAGCAAAATTATCAGTTATCGTCTGCAAACAAATTATTTAATCCTTGTATCTATTTTTAATGCTTCAATTATAGTAGCAAGAAACGCTTGATATGGAACGCGCCCTTTTTTATGTTGGTAGCACTGACAGCACACTTGAAATGTCAAAAACAGATGGTAGATGCAAAAAGTACAATAATACTATTTCACTTTATGACTTCTCTTGCGAACCAAGTCTCGAAAATAACACGGTAATGTTTTCAGTGCGAACTTTTAGAGTTAGAATTCAATTCCACAAGTTTTAAATAGTCCACCGTGTTCACATCGGACATCAAAAACAGTAAACAAAGTAATTAAACACTGTGTATTTGCTTCGTTATTTATGATCATAACACGTATTTCTATGGTTTGCCAACAATATCACTGGTTTAGCTAATATTACTGAACACTCTCGTATACTTTTAGATGGATAATATTGCGTGAAACTATTTTAATTGTTTATTTAATACGGAGTTAATTTTTACACTTAATGAATGAATGAATGAATCTTATTGAATGAAAATTATTATTACATACACTTCAACCTTCAAAATACAATCGTGCTTCGTGACACAGGGTGATTCAATTCGCATGTCCACAGAAAGTTGAGTGAAATCAACCGTTCTAATTAACTACGTTGTAACTTTAGTAAACCATGATTGTTATCAGTTACTAGTCGTAGTATACTACAATACAAGTACTTGTGTAGACGCACATCCAGTTGCTACAAAGTTTCAAATATCTCCAATCTATTTTCCACTTTACCCTTTTTTCATTAAGTTTAAAATTGCATTGGCAGCGTAGTGTACCTCGATGTGCAGTTGTGTACTTGTTTGACCTTACTTAAAGCTGTGCATAACGAACGGTACAACCAAGTAAACTGAACTTCTTAACATCTGCGTTTAATAGCTTGTTCTACTAACTTCCACTTTTGATAAAGCACCTACTTTACTGCTTACCCATTTCTGTGTAAACCCTGTAAAGGATCTTGTACTGCTACTGATTTATAACTTAGGATCTATTGTTTTGACTCGATTATTAATTAATTGCTTTGTTTTTGTTCACAGATTAATCTGAGTGTCCCATATTTTTGGTAAGTAGTCATGAATAATATTTTAAGACATATTTTAAGAACATTAGCACACATTTCCTTAATTAGTGTAGTAAAACAGTAGTTCATCATACGCACTCATACAATATACGCTGCGCACATTTCTGCCAGCCTAAGTTTATACTAAAGATAATGATAATAAGCAGAATATGAAGCAAATGTTTAACCAAAACAAGTCTCAATGTACTGGCAAGTGCAGTGCATACACAAACACATACACAGAGTATACACACATACATACAAACACGCGCCCGCGCAAGACAGGAAACGGAAGCTCCGCGATCGGTTCGCTCGCTGTAAATCGCTCAGCGCGCGCATTTTGCTGTCAGCGCGTACGCAACTAGACGCTAACGTAGGATGCGTCTGATTCATATCGGACGAAGAATGTTTTTATATTTTTTTTTTTGTAAATGTGGAATATATTGGACAGTACCAATGAATGAGATGAAAAGAATCATAATCTTATGAATTATTGTGGAAAAACTGCTGAAAGTTTAATTTGTAAGAAAATGTTTGATTTTAGTGCCAATCTACTACACGTGCCAATCGAATCTTAGAAATAATTGAAATTTTGCTCAAATACTTAGATAGTTAACATTGCATACATATGATTTGATATAAAAAATTATGCAGTTGCCATATCTTATTACTTTAATTATAATTCTTGTAGCAAGTAGCAAAATATAGTACAATAAATAACTAACAATAAATAAATAACAATAAATAATTGTGAACCTGATTGAAAAAGAGTAACCTATGGAGTTTCTTGCTCGTTCTTCTCCATAGGAATCTACACCTTGGAATGAGCAAATAGCTTCACTTTTAATATTAATTTTATTTTGACGTTCAAAAGTGCCCTTCTGGCCTAATTGAAATAAATGATTTTGACTTTGACTTTGACTTTGAATATAGTACCCGTACAGCAGTTGTCTAGAGTTTCTTACTCTATGAATGGTTTCATCTCAGTGGAAGAGTTAGTTTTTTTGTTTGTTTGTTTGAACCCGCTAATCTCCGCAACTACAAGTCTGATTAGAATAATTATGTTTGTGTTGGATAGCGCATTTATCGAGGATGGCTATAGGCTATGAAACATCACACTACGGCCAATAGGAGCTGAGCAGAGTATGTGAAACCGCGCGGAAGTAGCTAGTACATTGATAATAGAATTGTTATGAAATAAAATAATGTACTAGATACCAGCAGATTGTTTTAAATATACACACAGATTTCGTTTGACTTGAACGTTATAAGTCACTTTCACAAGTATCACCCCGAGCAGGACTTCTGGCCTTCCTTTCTTTCTTATCTCCCAGTTCGCGCTGGGTGGCCACTTCGCACTCCTCGCCGATAATTTTTGCAACATTGTCTTTACACCCTGTAATCACAACGCCATAAACAAATCACAACCTTACGATAACCCGATTAAGCCACATTTTACGGTAATAGCCATAACTTAATTGCAGTACTTTATGTATACAAATATTAAATGTTTCAATTTAAGCCCTCATATAATATACCCTTAAACGAGAAATATTTACTGCCTTATATTTATCGCGATAAGGTTTGAATTGCTTTGAACTTTTTGGAAGTTCTTAATTGTAATACTTTGTAGAAAAGTATTGGTAGTTAACTTTGTTAATTAAGCGCTTAAATATTTGACTTGAATATATTTTCACATTATTCCGAGTACAACTATGGATTGAAAATTGTTTTTACTTTAAAATGCGCTTCCTTTCGCCTGTACTTCGTTTTTAAAATATGTTAGGTACTAAAACAACTTATCTATTCAAGAACGTATGTAATATTGGAAAGTATTTGTAAAAGACAGCTTTGATAATTATGATATCGTTTACATAAACCACTCCATAATAGGCAATGTGTAACAGTGTTAAATCATCGTAATACCTTGATCCGTGCGCTCGCGCCGAGCGGTGAGCGAAACCACATGTACGTCCTGTATTCATAGCCCAGCTCTGACGAACCACTCATTAAGTGTTAAATAATTATAAATAGTTATAGTAAAAATATTGCATTTGTTTAATAATTAACAAAGGTACTTATTTAAACAAACAAAGCTCTATGTACGTTTAATAACATTATAAACCAACGAAAGCTTTATATGTTATAACATAAAATGTTTAATAATACACACTTTCCAGATTACACTAAAATGAAGCCACATTTCGCAACATTTCTTTATGTTAGTCTAAGCTGAGCCAAGTGTAATTTACATCTAGGCAGACAAAGCGTGCGCGGGCCTGCGGACGGCGAGCATGGGTGGCTCCCCGTCCGACCAGAAACAGACCCGAGCGTACGGCGCGTCGCGTTCCGCGCGCGCCTCAAAGAGCCATCAGACCACCACAGATGGGGCCCAATAGGGCCGATGCCGATTCGGAGTCGCGGAGAACCTAACGGGTAACCGGGGCTCCGGCTCGACGTGCAGGAGAAGGAACGGGGTGGTTTTTAGTCAGTAAGAGTCTGACACTCCCTCCCGCCTCACCTAGGCGGGAGCAGACATTCGATGATTTTCCCCCCTTAAAAAAAAAAAGGCAGACAAAGCGTAATTTAAACACTGCTTATTTCTTTATTATTACTAACCCACCTTTATTATTTGTTACTTTTTGTGGACTCGTAAAACTGCTTTTGTGTGAAAACAAATGAAACTCATTTTTATTTTATAAGTTAGCAGGAGCACAATATACGGAGGAATTTAATTGGCACACAGTTTTTATTACTTGCTCGGCTATTTTACTTCGTTGCGTAATAAAGAGCGCTTCGTAATAATGGCCATCCTCTCTTTTATTCCTCTGTAATGACATTCTTAAAGGCACATTACCTTTTGTGAGTTTAGATAATTTTATACGTTCAAAATTACTATTTCCTAGTCTTGTTCCTATTTTCGTAAAATAAAACCTAATTCTCAACTCTACGATACGATATTATTATTCTGTCCAATTCTAATCTCTATATAAAAAGGACTTCATATAAACCTACGTTTCCAAGTAAATTTTCATCCCAACAATTTTTAAGTTACGAAACTTAATGTAACAAGACTATGAATACGACCCATGCATCGTGGGCGTATGTAACTCGAATCCGGCGCACACTAACTCTTTGAGCCTGTAGCCTCAGTACTATTGCAGTATAATACTCCAGAGTATAGTAGCACTCTGTGTGATAATGAGGGATTAGTATTGAGTAACAAGAGCCTCTCTGTACGTCTGTCTATCACCTATCTCATGTTTAGATCCGAGCACATTTCCGTTTGGCGACTGCGTTGTGGAATGCTTGATGTTACTCATGCGCAGTGAAATGATGATATCCTTACTTCCGCTAATGTATAATTATAATTACATACTTTGATTAGCTTATATATGATTAGATAGTTACTCTGCCTCGTTGGCCGAGAGGTCGCAAGTGCGACTGCTGGGCAAGGGGTCTCGGGTTTGATACCCGGTTTGGGCGAAGTATTAATGGGTTTTTTAAGAACAATCTCAGTAATAGCACGGAGTCTGGAATTCTGCCCGGTATATGGCAATAGGCTCAGCCCCTATTACATGGGACTCATCTATACTAATATTATAAAGCTGACGACTTTTTTTTTATTTGTTTGTTTGTGTTAAATAAAAAGCTTGAATATTTTAACTTGACTTTTATTGTTCTTCTTTACTTTTATTACACTTTTATAAACTTTTATTTAATACGTACACCGTTCACACTCGCAGCCATTATTCAAGAGAGGGAAAAGTTTTTTTTTTTCTCTTTTCAGATACAACAGTCATAGAAACTTAACGGTTTAACAAAAAACACTAGCATATCTTTGCACTGCCTAATGATCTCGTTGGCGACAAAAAGCTAAAGTTCTCCAAAAATAATAAAATTGTCGCATATCTAAAACTTTTGCTCAATCAGTGTTATCGATAGTTTTTGTGGCGCTAGTGTGGGGCGCGGGAGGGCTCGCAGTAATGCTTCACTCAGATAAAGATCTCAAGTGTTTGATATATGACAGTAAAGCGGACCTGCTAGAGATGTGCTGATGTTGTATCGATATTCAGTCTGGTAAGATTTTTTATGTAAAGTTAAAAATATATTATCACGCTTTCATCGTCCACATGATTATATTACTATGTGCCTCCAATGCGACACCCAGTTTTCACCATAAATAACTATGCTACTAATTATGTAAAGGGCGAGTCTACTGCCATATATCGATCTCAAATTCTAAATAACTAGGAAAGAAATTTCAATAATGCCAGCCCGACCTGGAAATTGAACAAAAACCCCTTGTTTTGCAATCACATTTGCAATCTACCAATGAACTGGTTCTGTCAATTAAAATACTATTTAAAGCAACTAAATCATCGATATATTTCTAACCCAAAACTGGTGGTCGCAACTCTAAAGTCTTAAGAGTGTCTGCTACCTGCGCGCACGCACTTGACGTCGCCAACATGGCGCGCAAATGTCGCCCAACGACCTTTTTTTAAAAACAATATTGTACCAATTGGTCCGTGGCTTGTTGAATGATAAACAAGTTAATTTTGTATCGGTTCACATGTTTTCCGTGACTTGATATTTATTTTATTAAAAAATAAACAGATATTTGACGCAATGATGCTGATGCTGATGTGCTCAGGTGCATTTACGAGCAAAACATATCTGGCAAGTTCCCAGAGTTGACCATGGAGTCCTTTTTAACAACTTTAAAGCTAAGTCATAAATCTGGCAAGAAGGACGCGCCGACATGTAATTACATCATAGAAGTTCCGGCCAAAATTCGAAAAGCCCTTATATCGCAAGAGAGACTATATATAAACTGGACGTCTTGTCCTGTCAGAGACTTTATGTTAGTAACGCGTTGCTATAAATGTCAGCAGTATGGCCACGCGGCAAAGACATCGGACCTCAACACAGTGTGTGGCCATTGTGGAGAAGTAGGACACATTACATCCGTTTGCACCAAGAAAATAGATTTCCCTAAATGTTCAACATGCTCTCGCTTTAACAAGCCCAACAGTCACAGGACAGGAGACGCAGAGTGCCCAGCCGGGACGATAGCTTAGCAAAGATATATTAATTCCATCACAGAACATATAAAGGAGGATTCCATCGACTATGAAGGCACATAAAGTGACATACTCTAAGTCACGCGACTTATCGTTCCTCGTTTACTGCCAGGTGGACCAAAATTCCACAACAATCAATTTGGTTTCACTGTAGGAAAGTCTACTGTCGACGCGGCTCTTTCTGTCCGATCCATGGTAAATTCGTCTGAACACAAGTATATAGTAGGCATTTTTCTGGACATTTCCGGTGCCTTTGATAACGCATGGTGGCCAATGTTACTCTTAAAACTGAAAGGTCGTGGCTGTTTTAGTAACATATATAAATTAATATACACTTATTTCCTTCACGGTTCCGTTAAACTGAAGCTTGGTCATTGTTCTCGGTCGAAGTCGTTATCAATGGGATGTCCTCAGGGCTCCGTTATTGGCCCGTATTTGTGGAATTTAGGATTTGATGATTTGCTCGCGATTCCCCTTCCTTGTGGCTGTACTTTGACTGGATATGCGGATGATGGCCTTTTGCTAGTACAATCAAATACCCGCGCCGGACTGGAGTATTTGGCTAAAGACTGTCTCAGTAGGATCTCGCGATGAGGCGAACGAAATCGCTTGACTTTTGCACCCCATAAAACTTACCAGCTATTGCTTAAAGGAAATCTAAAGTCATGGCCGTCTATTAAATTTAACAATGTTTCCATAAAACGAAAGGAGTCTGTTTGTTACCTTGGTCTAGTATTGGAAAAAAACTTTTCTTTCATTGAACATATTAAGGCTATTAGTCAGAAAGCCAAAAATAACTTCTATGCGCTGACGCGAATTTCCAAAGCCACCTGGGGTCTGTCTTTTCTTACGCTTAAGATCATATACGGAGCAACTTACCTAGGATGCGTGTGCTACAGGGCACCTGTCTGGGCTGATAGGGCCACAATAGGCGCGGTACGGCGAAAACTTCTCCAAGGCCAGCGTCTAGCCTTGATTTTCCTGTTTAAGGCCTATAGGACGGTTAGCACTGAGGCCCTACCTGTGCTCGCAGGCGTCCTTCCGGTAGATCTTGAGGTGCAGCGACGTGCTGCTATGTACTACAGTGCGAGGCCTAATTTGTCAGCAAGCTTTCTAGCACAACGTGATAGAAATAAAATTGATAGATTGTTTAAGCCAGTGACGGACGTTTGGGGCGAGCTTATAACCGAATGGCAGTGTAGATGGGCATCTTCTATTAAGGGCCGCCACCTGTATCAGTTCTTCCCATCCGTGCATGAGCGGCTGGAGAGGACATGGTTGGAGGTGGATCACTGTGTTGCCCAATTTCTTACTGGCCACGGCAACTTTAAAAGCAAATTGTTCTCATTTAAACTTATTGATTCACCATGGTACCAATGTTCGACAGAGGAGTTGCGATACGAGCAGTCGGCCCATCACATACTCTGGGAGTGTGATCTCTGGCAATATGAACGTAACACTATGTTAAATAATTTAATTGTTTCGTCAGGTGTAGTTTATTATACGGACCTTGTGGAATCTAGAACGAATTTCCGTGCGTTTAGGCGTTTTTGCCATACCTATTATTGGAAGCAAGTATAACAGCTCACACATAGGACCCACTTAGTTTTTAGTCAAATTTCCGTGGTGCTTGGCGACTGGGCTTCACCCAGTTGTACAGTCTCTTCTTTGTGCCTTTAGGCTTAATTCATTCTGTCTCCTGCAGTAATTCACCGAGGGAAGTGAAAACCATAGTTTTTTCTTCTTCTGTTTTCTACCTACACGTTAAAACTTTTTCTTCGCCTCTTATCAGTTGTGACTACCCAGCCAATAACTCTCATATTTCGTGCATCATGCACCAGGCACGTTGACTACCTGTGACATCCGTTGTACCAGGAACATGATACTATCTCAGCAGACGAGACTGCGCGAAACATTACCCACACATCAGGAGATATGGGTTCGTTATCTGTCGTTAAATTTTTCGTGATAGTGTTCTGTGAAGTTTAATCATGTGCTCGAATAGGAGCCTCGATAGAAAACCTTGTATAAATATTATTGACTATAGACATATTCTGTAAAACACAGAACCCATTTTTGAATAGGATGTAATAACACTCTTTGTTACCTATAATCAACTGAGATCGTTAATTATTATGTTATCCGTTTACTCCGTGACACACGAGGTGGCGACTGTCGCAGCGTCGTGTATCGCGGAATGCTGCTTATGAATATGAGCCTCCAGCATAGCTAGAAACTAGTCGAGTTCCTCGTCAAACATTTGAGTAAGCCTCATGTTAGTTGTTTATAACTAACATGCAATAATTTCTTACTGTGATATTACGTGACGTAATATCACAGTAAGAAAATATTGCAATAAAAATAATAAACAATGACACGTAGGTACCTTCATAGATCTCTGTAAATAAATAATTACAGGCACCAAACATAGTCACTAAATAACTGGTAGAATCTCCGTCAACAAACTACAAACAAAATAATGAATTTCCAACACAAATATACTGAAATTCTCTCTAAGTTTCCTACAGCAACACAAATAAGTTTGACAGAAAAATACCCAAACATTACACTTACCTATTTCCATGTGAATGTATTGGCCAATAATTCTCCGATATCTTGCATCCAGTTCATAATATACTGTAGCAGTTAGTCATGACATCCGTTGTTTCAAAAATATCATTCTTATCTACAAGCGGAAGCTCGCGAAATATATAGACGCTAGTACTCACATCGAGTATCCTATATTGGAAACACTTTTCAATCAATTTTCAACTCTAATTCAAACAGTGAGGTTAGAAATCTAATAAAGATTAGGGTAGTTTGACGTGCAACCGAATATGGAACGATGATATTCAAAGGAATATTAAATCATTGATATGAAAACCTTGAAATTCGCACTTGAAATGTTTTAGTCTTATAAGAGTTTTACGTCGCCTCTAATAACTGTCTAAGGATAACAGTTAAAATTTATTATCACTGAATTGTTTATGAAATGCTGTAGATGCTGCATCACTACACGAATACCTAGTACCTTGCCAATGTCTGCCAGGTCATACTTCGTATTAAGAATCGATTCATTTCTCCAGAACCTTAACCAACATATTAGCTACCTGCAAACCCTTCAACATCCGCTATTCAAAGAAAACGTTATCAATCACCGCGGGATAGGGAACACTATCCCATCGCAGGCGACGCCGGGCGACACAACTCTCTTATCGGTTGACAAATATTTTTTGCTTACGATGCGTGGGGCATATTATTGGCGCCATGCAGTGCAAATTGTGAGGTCTGGTGATAACTGGGACGAAATAAGGTCCTAATGCATTCTGGGTACTTATGCCTTTACGTGACACTGGCCGTTTTTGTAGTTTTTCGAAGTAAAAGATTACGTGTTTGGATATGGAATCAACGATTATTTTCGATAGTAAACGTGAAATTTTTAGGGCTTGTAACTTCTACCCAAAGGGTGTTCAAAAGGTGTTGTCTTTATGAAAGTGTAGTTTTCATCTCTTTACAACAAAACCTATCAAAGTTTTATAAAGAAAAGCAATAATTATTTATCCAGCGAATAAAGTGTGTAGTTTCTTTACACCTCAACAAAATAGTAGCAAATCAAAGAGGTTTCGCGTCGACTCCCTGCCCTGCCATTCGGAAAATAAGACAACAGTAAAACTGTAGAAATATGTTCAAAGTTTGTCGATAAAAAGAGGTACAACTTCACAGCGCCTTTATTGCCTTTACTTTTTTCTTATATTTTATGTACCAGTACATAAATACAAGAAAATTGTGACTTAAGTTATTTATAAACAAATGATGCGGGGTCGAGGTGAGGTCGAGTGGTTGCAACTTAACAACTACCAACCGAGCTCTTAAGTTCGATATCCACATAAGTTGGTATTAGATTGCTTTTAGTTTAAACTCGAATTTTGTCCTTTACATTACTATTTGCAACACACACAAAGAAAACAAAAGGAGCTAGCAATATATCGCTCTATATTGTTGCATTACCGTTCCAAAGAGTTTTATTGTCATTCCCACCTACTTTACGCACGTTATCGTGTGAAGGGCGGTGTAATGGTGGATAATATATGAGAAATGTTTCCTCTCACGTGAGACATACACTGACATACATACATACATTTTATGTGTCTCTATACTACAGAAAAGGCCTTGTATTATAGCTCTTATTACTGTTATAGCAATTTTCATTTCCCTTCGTCCAAGATAAATGAAACAATCAGTCAAACGCCTAAGTGGGTGCCGTGATTTGGGTCCGTGCCCATTGTACCGCGGCACGGCATTGTGCGCGCTGATTTGTCATGCTCTTTTGTGCTGTATTCTACTTACGCCTAATGGAATTACATAATCTGAATATTTGAACGCTCAATACATTTTGTTGAATACATTTTGATTTGTGTAAATATTTTATCGTAGAGTTTTTTTGGTACAGTCGTTGTTAATCTCAAAATAGGTACTTATAGTGTTTTTAAATTCATTGACTGTATTTATCACATACACTAAAGAAGGTATTTTTAATTGTGTTTTACCTTTACTTTGTGACTTAAACACTTAATTAGTGGCTATTCATGAAGAAACTGTGATACAATCTATAGAGAATGAATACGATAAATGGTTAAGCGCAGTTCAATTACAATTTAACAATGTAACACAACCACTTAACTAATGAAACGAGAAACACAATCCTATCACGTTTTATGATCGCAAAACTGACGAATGTATTCGCCCCGCCTCGCCACTCAAATTACAATCACTATTAATTACCATCATCCGACATCCGTCAATGTTCGTTGTCGTGTCGTATCGTGTCGTGTCGTTCGTCAACGGGCCCGCGGCGGCACTTAGGCGTCGAGTTGCATCGCCTGCCCCATCCAATCCGCCGAAACGTCAGATACTCCACATTTATTTAATTTGTACTCCATTGCGCGGCGACAAGTACCTCCATATATTTTAATTGGAATAAAACGAAACTTGAATGACGACATTTTGGGGGAAATATTGCCGAGGCAATTTGTCTGATATTTCGAGTAAAAACTGTAAGTAATGAAAAGTGGAGATGTTTGCGCTCGTTGGCGAAATAAAAATATCACTTTTATTTCATAGTATCTATAGTTCTGCTTTACTGGAATAAAAAAGTATGCATGCATTTTGCAGACCAACTTTTACAATTTTATTAAGGTTATATTTACTGGCAGCCAAGACAAGCAAGTAGGTAATCCTATAGCCAGCCGCTTACAGAATACGTATCTTAATGAATTTACAAAATCAATGTTCCACCGTCTTGTACATTCTCACGGTGCAATTCTATAAACAGTTTGTAAGTAAAACGTTGGATATTACCCAGTAATATACTTAGCATACTGAAGTACACACGGCTACATATAAACCTATACACAACCAGTTTGGCTATGGTCTTGCTTTGTATGGTCTTTCCGCACATTCAATGGTCAGTTTAAAGTGGTTTGCATATCTCGTTGTGTGCTTAAGTGACTAGTGTGTGGTGCACTACCATGTCGTGTCGCACGGTCGCACGGTCGCACGGTCGCACAGTCGCACGGCCAGCGTCGTCGTGCGTACGACACATTTTACACACGACTGCTACATACGACAGTTACTGCTTTATATACTACAGTGTCGTACGAGCTAGAAGGTGAATATATTTTAGAATTTATTGGAAATGCGGTACACTGTGTACGTGTACCGTACACGCCTTGGGTATTGAGAAACTATGTGCCATAATCGTCTACTTAATACAGTAGACAAACAGATTAAAAATCTTAATTTTTTTAACGTCATTCCCATTTCTGGCTGAGAACAACCAAGCAGTGGCTGATTTTAAATGCCAAACTTAAATGTGATTGTTTTATAGAAAATGGCAACATGCCTACCTAACTAGGTATCAAGAATAAAGACAGATTTTCCGATTGGATGGTTTAACTAAAGATAGATATCTACTTTACAGAGAGTATTTACGGAAAGTTCTATATTGACTCGTTGCGTGATAAGGTGTGTTATATATGTATGTACTTACATACGGTATGTTGTCCAATAACACGGCTGATAAAGTTCTCTAATACTGGCCGGTGCTTGCCGCAACTTATTTTTAATTTTGTGACCACGTCCAGCGATTTGCGACAACAATCCGTTTATAGGGGACAAGTTGCAAGCGTGCAACGGGAAAATATCAGCTAATCGTTATTATATTTAATTTTATTGGATGGGAACAGAATAAATTTAAATAACATATCAAGAATGTTTTTTATATTTTTGATAGTTATATTGAGTCGCGCTCTGTACCTTCTTTGTAATTGCAGCTTCTGCTATTTAGGTGAAATATTATGTAATACACATGAAAACGTTTCTTATAATATTAAAACTGAAGAGATTGCAATCCTATTTGATATAACAAACAGAGTCACGAATCCTACAACGAGTGATAGTTTAACTGATTTTAAAAAACTTGTATGAATAACTATCTTATAATAAACCCTAAAAATACCGGTATGCGTAATATATAGGCGTGGAATTAAACTATAAAACGACAGTACAGGTTCCCACATAGGTCTTACTGACTTCCTTAACGGCTCAATAATTGACTCATCCCATAAACTAAACTCGCTCGTATCTCATACATTACACCACAACACCTCTTTCGTTCTTTTTTTTGTGTAACACTATAGCCCATCGTAAACTTCAAGATAAAATACTGCCAGATACGCAAAAACCAGGATTCATTTGCACCTGACTACTTCTTATCTCAAGCGAATAAAGTTGATTTTGTGACTGTCCAGTTACATGTTTAGTTGGTTTTATCCAGTGTGAAATTGACTGCAGGCTATTGAATTTGAGTGTTTATTCGGTTCTGCATATAGTAATTTGTTATTGGTAACGCGATATTTAGTCGCAGCGAGCGTGGCGTGGGTAATATACATGTATGCTTGTTTACGACAATGTTCGACGTGTGGGTGTTATGTGATATGCCAGATATAGTAACATTGGCACTTCTTTTAGAAAATATAGCTTGCACTACAAATATAAAATGCTGGAGAATTCCAGCATATAGAGTGTCGTGTGATGACGGCGGAGTACATTATATTTGTCACCATCCTCAAACCGAACTCGAACACGCCAATAAAATGCGAAGATTATGGTATACCTTACTTGAGGAAATTATAGTTTATCAGTACACTGTCACGAACTTTTCGATGTTAAATGTAGAGACCATAAGGTAATAGGGTAGAGGTAGCTGCCACTTGCCAGGGAAAGAAAATTAAAAATATAATTAAACCGTCACTTAAGTAATGAAAAAATATAAGACACTTATTTTTTTATTATCTTGAATAAAGTTACAATACTAAGACACAATGGCATTAAGTTTAGGAATCACACGATATTTCAAATTATTATAATATCGTCGAAAGTATTTAATTGTGTGAAAATAGAAAAAATACGTGTTTAATGTTTTAAATTAATTTTATTAAAATTTAGGAAACTATCCTATTAGGTTATTTATTTTCATTCATACACAGTTGTGATATGTAAGTATATTGATTAGTTACATCTTGTAGTTGTCTACGAGTATGCTGAGACCTAACTCGCACAACTTTCTGAAGGCTGCAGGGAGCTCCCTCGACTTACAACTACAACTTATTTCGTTCAAAGTTTCACCAAAGTTTCTAACTGTTTACGATCGATCGACTGTGGGGGAATGCTAACTGTGGACCTAGGGTACTCTAGCGTATCTCGGACATTTAAGTAGAAGTTTAATTTAATAGTCAAGTACACAGTGATTATCACAGAACATATAAAGGAGGATAGAACGGCCTTGTGGGCGGTACACGCGTGCCGCGGTTATGAGCAAATACTCCAAATCTACCAAAATGCCAAAAACCGGCCATCAAACGCAATGTTGTTGTGACAGCGTACGAAACTCCGCAAATAATATTAAATTATGCCGCCTTGGACTATTGTAATGTATCGGAAAAGAAGACAGGTGTGCAATGTAGCACTAGAAGGGATTTCTTTCCACCAGTGACTCCAAAAACTAATGTTTTTATTATATACTTGTGATATTTGTAATTATAACATTAATATTATGACATTTCTAGACAAAAATGACATTATCGCAGGCAGTATACATTGCTTGCAATAGATACGTACCGTTTTGCACTACATAAACGATCGCGCAATGTATTACGTTCACAACGAGAGTCCCGAGTATCAAATCAAAACGTCATTTCCTCGAATCGATATAGAGAAGTGTCAATTTGTAAACAATGTCGATAATTACTATGATACAAAGGATTATTATCAAATTATACACATTATAACTAAAATAATTTTATTTATTACGACTAATTATGAAATAGGTTTTAAGTGAGGCATTTTATTCGTATTTCAGTTTTATATAATTTTTTATGTGTTCGTTATGTTTTGTTCAGTACGTAGACTGATTTTATGATTTAGGAAATTTTGTTTTACATTTCTACCTTGATATCATCTAAGCGACATCTAAATCATTTTTCGTAAGATGGATACTCTTTCATACATGCTTAGGCCCAAATTGTAAATAGTTGAAACTATGAGAAATTCTTAAAAGCCAGCTGAAATTTTAGTCAATAATTTAAAATAGTTGTTGAGGTTTTCTATTCGAGAACAAAGCTATGGGAGCGATTTTATTGAACCTTTTTTAAGAATAGCTATGTACTGATGTACTGCCTGATGATTTTTCTAGTTTTCAGAGCTTTTAGAGCTGATTTAATTTACGTGAGCTAAAATATTGTGTTGGCCTGGAGGTTGCGGCGCTGTTTCATACAACTTATACGTACTTTCTAAGTTAATTTGCACACCACTCACATTCAGTAAAGGAAATTATGTAACCGAAACTATATAATAATTCCTATTTATATTAACTATTAAAGAAATACGAACGACGATTATCGGTTGTCATCATACGAATGTCATGATGATATCTAACAGAGACAATAACAGAGTTTTGAGCACAGATTAGATATATCATAATATGGTTACGTTATGATAATTCTCAATATTTCATTATTTTATGATTTTTCATTCCTTAGGGAGAAATTACGCTATTTTTTATATATTTTGAATTAAGTAAAAATCTATTATTTTTGACCCCATGACTTTCCAGACTCCTTTTATTTTTATAAAACTTACAGTTGAAAACAAAACAAAATCAACCAACCAGCCGGCTTAGTTTTAAAGTTAAGGTTCGTGAACTATTGCAGAGGGAACAGACAGACGCATCACGTACTTAATTTATCATTTTGGCGATTGTATTTAATATATATGTATAAATATATATATATTATATGTATTTTTATTCCCAATTTATTTATTCATTTTTATAGTATTGTTATTTAGTAATATTGATAATGTATCTTATGTAATTTACATTATACCTATATATACGGATATATGTATGTATTTACAGTTATGCATCACATAAACCATTATACCTATTACACCTACTGTTGCACATCTCTGCATCACCCCATGGTTGACTGTTAGAGAATGCCACCCGGCATTAAGTCCGCCATCGTATGTTTTTTATACAGAAGTGTTAATAAATAAATAAATAAAATCGAAATAATACATTTTCGGTTTTTTATAATAATAATAATAATCAGCCCGCAGGGCACCTTGAGGCGAGGTGACGGGCATTAGCGATCCCGCGGGCTACCATCATCCCGAGTGCTCCAGGGAGAAGTCACCGTTCCTTCTTCTCCGGCTTGCCTTAATTGGCTGGCTGGAGTGAACGATGACAAGGAACAGGTCTTCCACCTCTGGCTTGCCTTCATTGGCCGTCCAGAGTGGAGTCGCGAGAGAAGTGATCCTGCTCGGAGGGTAAGAAACTATTCGTAAGTCGCGAGTGGGCCAGGGATGCAGGAGGCTTCGAGCAGATGATCTGAGTAGAAAGCGGTGGTAGTTTCTTAACCCTTCAGCCACTCACATTCTCGTTGCCCCTTTGTTGCTATATCTAGCAACCATTCCCGGGGCCCGGTCGGTGAGTTGGCGAGTCTCCGCCTGCCATTTTTACGTGTAATAATTACATTGTTTCGGCAGGTGCCATAGTCATCCATAGTTCTCAATTTCCCAGTCCACAGCAACCCATCCATAGCCCTACGTTTTTATTCCATTATTCACAATAGTTCTACACTAACCGGGGACTGTCCTTGGGTGCATTTCCATAGTGCATACAGGGATAGTCGCCGGTTTGTGTGTCCATTACATTTATATTAAAGTTGTCTAAAGGGCCTCTGCGCAGTTGGCTTCGGCCCCTCGTACGCCCCCCAAATGACCGGGACCCTGTGGTCCCGTGAATGGTAAAGACATACAATAATAATAATAAATAATCTTTATTGTACACCTTAAAATAATATAAACATATATGTAGAGTTACAATCAAGAATAGTAGGGCACAAAGGCGGCCTTGTCACTAAAAGCGATCTCTACCAGGGAACCTTTGGGTGAATGGAGCACTGAATGATAGTGGAGGTGATTCTTATGGTGATTATACTTTTTTGATTACTACCAAACAACAATTTACTTACATATATTCCATGTCAAATTATTTTAATGTTAATAATGTAATTGAGTTTAAAAATCAGTTATGTATTTTTCTATGTATAGTTATTTACATTAACGTAAATACATGTACACAATATGCCTTATACAAATCCGTATAGTCCGCAATACATGTAAATTAAGAAGCTAGATGCCATTAATTTTATCGATATCAATAATCGACCTTTCGCTCCCCCTACCATATATGAGTTTTTTACGCCTGTATTAGTGTATGTCAAACGAAGTGATTGCGTCAGTGTGACGACCAATAACAAATCTTTTAACCTAGTGCGTGTTGTTTATTTGTGTGCATTTTCCGCGTAGGTATTGGTCTCATGCTTGTAGTAAAGTTAAAGAGTGGGGGACAAACGGCGACGCGTGTTCTAATACAAATCAGGAACTATTTCCTTTCTAGCCTTCTTTATATGTTCTTTTGTGATTATTTAGTTCAAATTATGAGACTCGTGAACTCTTGTCTGTAATTGCAGTCATAAGAAATCTGAGTAGTCAGGTCGCGACCGCGCACGCTACTCATGAGGAAGAACCCCTCTGTGGTTCGACACTAGTAGAGCTTTTCTCAATATTTTAGTTATATAAAATCTGAGGTAAGTAAGAAATGCACCACTTTCGATATATCAGAACAAAATGTTGCGACTATCATCATTAGTCAGGCCTCATACTTTTGTGCTTCGTTTTCTGTTCATTTGTCCGATACCGACACAAATTTATGTATATACCAAACCTGTACATTACCAAACAACACAAATAAACAAACTGAATGAAACTATTCTCACGGAAAACCTTTGTTTAAGAAAAACGCAGGCTCTATCATTTGCACTCACCGAACTGTTACAGTAACAGGAAATGAGGTGTACATCCGGCAGAGGCGCGCTTCCGGCCGGCCACTTCCGGCACACTAGCGCTCGCAGCGGATCTAATGCTTTATTTGTACAAGTGCCATGCAAAGTAATGCGCAATGAACTGGTATTGTTACTCAGAGCACCGCCAACTGAATTTCATTTCAAATATGCAAAAATCCTTTTATTTTCCTATTTTCTTTTTTTTTTCGTTTTTTCAACTCAGTCAGTCCTTAATTAGACACTTTTGAATCGTCACAAAATTGAATGGATGATGTCTGTCTGTCAGTGATGCTAGGCGCTCGTTCCAAAGTGTAGTTTCGAATGGAGAAGAACGAGCAAGAAACTCCATCGTCACTTTTTTTTTCACAATCACATCTCTCTCGATTCCATAAGTAAGAAACCTTCGCCTAGCACCACCTACAGGCTCGTGAATGCAAGGATTTATAACTATTTCTGCGTTTGTCATTATTATTTATTTAAACGTAGAAAGTTATAGACGTTTACATGTTTGATTTTCGTTTATAATTTCATTTCTAAGACAGGTCCAATACATAAGTAACGTCTGTCCCCATGTATCACGGGTGTGACCGTTATTTTTCACTCCGACATAGAGCCAGCCCCCAGCGTGCGATGTTTGAAACAAATCACCGATTGCGTACAAATTGCGCACCGATCCACGCCGCGATACGGACATATTTTTAAAGGGTTGTGTAATACGTCAGTCAGTTGGAGATGTTGTCTGTTGTACATCTAGGTTAGTATCATTTTCAATATTGAAAATCTCAAAATTGCTTAGACTTTGTCCTTGATAGCGTCGCTTCTAAAATAGCCCCTAGTTTGACTTTGGCATCATCATTCTGAGTACCTGAGTGAAATGTCCATTTTCAAAATTTTCTCGAAATCGTATGTATTGCCCCCTATGTAGGGGCCAACATAAAGTTTCTCATGTAAGAATAGAATGTAAGCAGTTCATTACTTAAAATTTTTGAAGAACATTTTGTATTTTTTGTAGGACTGTAGTCTTATCCTGAGGGACTGTTTGATGCAACTTTATGAATTTTAGTGTATCTTCACACATAGGTACATGTTTTCTTCAACACATGCTCATACAGATAATAGATGTATGTATTATTTCTCAGGCAGAGTTAGGAAATAAATTACCTTACCTTCCCCTTCCCCAATCTCCCCAATCCCTGAATCCCCAACGATCCTCAAACTCCTAATCCCAAAAAGCCGGTGACGCACTTATAACGCCTATGGTGTTCCAGGTGTCCTTGGGCGACGCCGATTGCTTACCGTCAGATGATCCGTCCGCTCGTTTACCGGCTTATGCCATAAAAAAAATTAAGAAAATAAGACATCGGTAAAAACTAATGTTAAAATTTTCCGCCCCAAGGTCCCAACCTTCTGTCGACATCGAATCGATAGACAGGAAACCTCCCAAAAACAGTAGAAATAAATAGTCCACACGATTGATAGCATCCTTTCCCGAACATATCCTGTAGCTCATATATATCGGGTTGAAAGGGTAGAAATAATTTTCCGTATTGATATTTGGGCATTCGTTCGCGTCAGTGGAGTATGACGAGCGGATATCAGGGGGCGACCCCCGAGCCCCGGGCCCTGAGGCTGGAGGATACACCTCGTTAACAGGTGCCCTCTGTGAATGACCAGAATTATAGATGAGTAGAAACATGGAAGAAACTATGTATTATCACTAAAACGGGTTATTAACCCAAAATTCATTGGTGTTGTCAGTTAACAAAATGCAATAAAGGACAATCATTACTACCAGTAAGGAAAACTTTTTTAAATGAACTTTAACCTTGTGTATATCGGTATTTAAGATACAACAGAAACGCACTGTGTCTCGTGAAGATTTACGCTCCGACATCCACAGGTTAATTGTAGAATTTTTGTTTCTCTAAACAAACCTTTTTTTGTTGCATGTTCAATTACTGAATACTGTAGTTGAAGTATCGATACAAGTCGTGGGTCACGTCCGCGCGGTGCAAACTTGTACTCTCCACTAAGCCAATCGAGAGAATAGCTGCGGTAACTGGTACTTTTAGTACGGACTGAGAATAGCTTACTGGTACTACTTGACAACTGGTTGATACTTACTGAGAACTTACTTACATTTCCTTAAAACTTGGCAGCTTAGAGAAGAGAAGCCTCTTGATTCTGTAACTTATCGTCCTCATCGAAAATACGAGAGGATACAAAGATACACAAGCGTTTTATTATCAACTTCTAGGAAAGGGGGATATTTCAAGTGGTCATCCAATAATCTTTAGTTAATGACATCCACAAAAATATTTTTATCAATTCTATTGATGGATTCATCAGACCTCTCTCATCATGACGCCCAACAAAATATTGACGTAATTTCTCTTATTCACAACTGAACCCTCCGCCCACAAGACTGAGGAAATAGTGCGAACGTATTGGACAGTTTTATTACAACTGCACGGAGCTAAGTGCGGCACTCGTAAACCAGACGCATAACAATATCCGCCACACTGCTTACGGTACAACTAATCTCGTTCTAAAGTTATGCTGTTAAGAATAACCTATTTATTTATTTTATGGGAACAACAAACCTATAGGACATTATATATATATCATTATCATCAGTCGTTTCAGACCGTTTCTATCCACGGCTCTACATAGATCTATGTCACACTGACACAAAAAGCTAATAAACGTACTGCATGGTTCTATTTGACCACTCCTTTTTGGATTTGTGCTCCTCTGGTATTGTAGGTGTCCATGGCCACCCCTAATTACTTACCATTGGGTGATCCGTCAGCTGGTTTGCCCCGTAATCCAAAAATAAAGATTGTCTTTTTAAATCTCGTTCTAAATCTGTAACCGTAGTTTTAAGCCTTTTCGTACAATGTCTGGCATTACTGGCGGTTGCTACGATGAATGGCAGTCTCTGACATGTTATCAGCACGGGCCAGCGCGTTAACTGCGATGTCTGGCGGACTCCTGCCAGCTCATTGGACACGAACACATGAGATCGCGTGCAGTGTCTCGATTCACAAACAATCCCTCTATTTATTATTATGTCATTATAGAGGTAGGGGTATAATATGCATAGAACTATTCGGCAAAACCTTAATGTATATCATCATGATACTATTCTACTGCCCGTAGTAGCACTGCTCGTAGTAAATATTACAATTGGATTTCTTACAAATACACAATTCCTTGTTAAAACTAAACCAATAGACATCTATCGACAGCCATAGTTTCCTGGTACGTGATGCAAGGATCCCATCGATGCGTGCCGCGGTGACACGGGTCGCCGTGATCGGAGACGACAACCATGGGGCCTGACAACCCGGCTCAACGCGATTACTTGTGTTACTGTCATGCTGGTGATCCTGCTGCCGTTCAGATCAATTGCTGGAGATCAATATGTTATGTATGTTGATCTACTTAGCAACTTGAAGTAGATAGGTGTCTTCTTGGTGCAAGGAAAGCGTCAGGAAAACCGCAGGGATTTTAGTCTTCAATAACACTGGATTAATCACAACGGAAGAAGATTACACAGATGTTTATAAGCACTTTTCTCTTTACAAGTACATTTTTCTACATTTCATTCATCCTTGCAGTTCTAGAAGTATCGCTAATCTTATAAGCATGTCGTCCTTACAACAAATTTTGTCTCAATACCATTACAATAAGGATAATTATGTAATTGTACTCAATACTTATATGTATTACTGAACTAAGCATTGTTCTCCCGAGCTGTTCTCATGATACTCAACACTAAAACTATGTGACCACAGGGCATGAGGCTTTTTAGTGAAACGTGGAATGCACCAGTAAACAGTGGGTAAGTAGGGTCGGTGGGTGACGCGGGTCGCTGTGATTAGGGCCGACGCGGGTTCGGGGCCAGTTGACAACCCGGCTCAATGGGATTACTTACTAATGCCGATTACTTTCACGGGAATATCGATGTGATAGAGTCAAACTATCGAATAGTTTTAAAACCACAAGGGTAGGATAAACATTATTAGACATAGAACTCTGTGTGCCCTGACTACAAAGAACGAAAATCCTGCTTACAAATAGTGCTATCAAAGTTATTTTTTAAATTCAATAAGAAAGAACGAACCACACTGATAAGCATTTATGTGTGACCATCAACAAAAAAAAGCCTTTGTACATATTTCTCGACAAGCAGTATCAGAACACAGCGCTGTACTTGATAGTACCTACATCAATATAAAAAGTTTGAGAATACCAACAAAATAAAACTTCATGTACAGTCGATGCCAAATTGTAACAAATATAAAAGTATATTAAAATACCTTCGGAGCGTTCGTCCCGGGCATGGTAATGCGGGTATTATCCGGTTGGCGCCGGAATTTACCGGCCACCTGTAACCGGCCTCTCGGTCGCCGGTGAAATTTTCATAGCCCTCGAGCTACGGAGGACTTGCGTCGAGTGTTTGTGCATTTTTTAGCGTTCGGGGAGGTGCTCGCAGCGCTTCTGTAAAATTGTTACTACTTCTGAAACGGGAAGATAAGTTTTGTTGCTTATGAAAACTTCTGATATTGTTGCTTCAGAAATGTAAATGGTCCGGACGCATTTACATATTTTCATCTCCAATTTTCTTTCGGAGCGTCAAGTATTAAGTGTCCTCAAAGAAATGACGAAACTTTTAAAAGTTTTTCTCAGAGGGAAATCTTAGAAGGAATAAATGGAGTGCCGCCGCGTGCCTCCAGATCACCGTCTCTGACAGTTAACTCGACGCAACTATTCGCAAACTTCTCCACTTTCTGAGAGAACACATTATATTTCATAACTCCGGGCGCCGCCGCGCGCCGTCGGAACTTAGTTCCCTTACTGGCTGCATTCGTACTATCGCTTTACAATTCTGGAGTCCTGATATGACTTTGGAATTTCGTCATTTCATCGTACGTCAAACGACATTGTTGTGTCATGATACCTACACTCATACTAATTCCATTTCATTTTATTTGTACCGCAATGGTCGGGTTCTTTTCTAATGTCGCCCTTAAATGTCCACATCGGCACAGTGGCGCGAGAAGTTATTATAACGAGCTACCAAAAAATCCATTGAACAATAGTTGCCCACAGGTGGCCCCTAAACATACACCCGGGTAATGCGAGTCGTTCCGGATAATAACACCATTCGCAGGCACCCGGTCGCCTTGATCCGGATCTCAGGTGAAATGACCGCGTTATACACGGCTGATGGTCCGGCGAGGGAGCCGGCCTTACAAAATGGAGTCAGAAGTAATAATAATTACAGAAATGGACGGTAAAACGAATAATTACTTCACAAGAAGGAAGGAAATGAAGATTTAATGGACGAATACAACATTACTAAACCTTTTTCCTGAACTTTTCTCGAATGAGTTATAGCCCTAATCGGATTGTAAGTACGTAATTTAATATTATGTATGTGTCCGATACTGTTTGTCAGCAAAAAGTCTTTGCTAGGTATAAATTCCCGATACAAAATTGTATCAACATTTTTTCTCAACACATGCAAAAATCGTAAAACATTTTTTGAATTACGTGTTACTTATGGAACATTAGATAAACATACGTTAGGTATCTATATAAAATCTATCAATACGACAAGGCCATCAGATACATTGACAGGCACGGCTCGCTCTCGTCTCGTACATTAGCCGGTCGCGACGCTAGATGAGTACAAATGAGCCAAACACGAGAACATTATAAATTCGCGCCTTACCAAGATACATGGCGCCGATACATCCATTAATTAATTCCCTATTCAATTACGTGCGGTGTGTTATCCGTGCTTGTTAATTCACACTAGATTAGTTGAGTGAGTGAGTACAAATAATGAAAAGAGTTTAAATAATTTGCCAAAGTCAAAATCAAAGCATTTATTTCTAGGTGCTCATTCCAAAATGTAGATTCGAATGGAAAATAACGAGCAAGGAGTTTCTCCATCCTCCTCCAGCTCCAAAGGGCTTAAAATTCACTACATTCTAAGTTAAAAGAGTAATATAATACGATTCTTGGTAAACAGGCATATGTATTATATGGCCTGATTCTTTTGATAAACATAAAAGTAAACTTTACATCCTACTTCCTACTAATATTATAATATGTGTTTGTTACTCTTTCACGAAAAAAACGGCTGAAGGGATCGGGATGACATTTTGGAACAAGCTACTTTTTATCCCACGGTACATAAATATGCTACACAAAATGACTTTTCTCTCATAACTTACGCCGCCCGCAATCAGTTTTCCACCCGACAGTTCAGTAACGTCTTCAGCACTCAGGTACAGTCGTTGACACACTCTCATGATGTTTTATTGAATGTTAGCAAGCGATGGGCTGTCGTCTAAATATTTTATGTGAACACTTATTTATGTGCTATGTGGAGTGGAGACACATTGCCGGTGTTGTGTGCCTTGAATTATATATTCTGTGTCATATATAAACATATATTGGCATGAGTCTTCACATGTCTTATTGTAACTTTTGAAAAGGACTTATAACTACTTTTGGCGTACAGGAGTTGCAATGATTAAGAATGTGTTGGAATATATTGGCAGTCAGGTAATTTTCACACAAACCTGTCAAGTGTCGGTACTGGCAGCTCATCCTTTGTCGATAAACTGATATTTCCATCGAGCACCGACACCAGCGTGATTACCTCTACCCCCTGCACCCCTCACCTCTCGCCCCGCAGCCGCACGTGAGCCCAATGGCCTTTATGACTTTATCATGAGCCGGGATATTGAGCCGACCTGCCGGGATTTATCCGACAGGCCGGGACTCCAAGCGTAATCTGCGTCTAATAATGTTGCGAATATCTCGCTTTTTATTAATTTTCTACTTAAAAGATTTCACCGCGGCGGATATTACAGACGATGCGATTTATGTAATAACTTTTTGAATTTCCACGGGGAAATTTGGCCCAGAGGTGTACTTAAATAAAACCTCACCGCGAACTCAACCTGACTTACTGATCAAAATATTTACATGTGACGTGACATAATATCGTAACTGTGTTTTACGTAAGAACGCGAAAATATACTTAAGAACACCCCACACATATAAAAATATAACAGCAAATCAAAAGTTAACACTAATAAATACCATGACCAAAAAAACTCAACCTTTTTCACCTTCGTTAATGGAGCAAACAAATAATTATACACACTTAATAACTAACAATATTGAATTAATCAACAAAATGCGTCCCCAATTGACTAAATTGCCACTGTTTAGTTTGGTCCACAAAACGAAAAAGGGTTTCCAAAAAAAACGAATCCTTTGACACTTCAAAAGTGATTAGATGATAATGAAATGTGAACAAATGTGTCTTTGTGTAGTAATCATTATGTATATATCAAGCTAGTGGTGCCACCTGTCGGCAGATAGTTACGGTTGCTGCGGTGAGGGAGTGCACTGCGCAGACGACCGTTACATGGTCATCTGCTAATGATGCCGATTCCGCCCTGAGGACACGGTGTAACACACGGTGGGAGAATGCCCTTCGTCGGCTGAGCACCGCCGTGTCCTCAGGGAAGTGATCGGCGATGGCGACCTCTCGCGTCCGGGCCTAGTGCAGGCCATGATGCGGAGCGAGGGGGATTGGGATGCCGTCTCCTCCTTTTGCGAAGCAGTCATGCTAGCTAAGGAGGAGGCGGGACGCGTGAGGCAGCGAAGCGCTGCCTCCTCGCAACCCAGCCATCGCGAAGGACACACCGGGCGTCGGGGATCGCGGGACGATCTCCGGCCACCGTAAGCGCGGGCCTGCGGACGGCGAGCATGGGTGGCTCCCCGTCCGACCAGAAACAGACCCGAGCGTACGGCGCGTCGCGTTCCGCGCGCGCCTCAAAGAGCCATCAGACCACCACAGATGGGGCCCAATAGGGCCGATGCCGATTCGGAGTCGCGGAGAACCTAACGGGTAACCGGGGCTCCGGCTCGACGTGCAGGAGAAGGAACGGGGTGGTTTTTAGTCAGTAAGAGTCTGACACTCCCTCCCGCCTCACCCAGGCGGGGGCAGTCATTCGATGATTTTCCCCCCTTAAAAAAAAAAAAAAAAAAAATGATGCCGATTGTACTGTAATTTGATTTATAGAAATCATATATTTTTATCGGCCCATAGATAAAATGTCTAACTTAGGTGTTAATCACATAGTTTCTAAAATGGAACATTAATTATGTTAGGTGCTATTAAACTTTCTTTTTTTATATTTAAGGGGCCGACGTTTGACTACTATCTTGCTTGGAGGTACCTTAGGGATGATGCGGCCTATTATCTAAAGCTTAATTTTTGGTTGAAGAGGTCATCATTAGTAAGCATGACTTTTAAACTAAAAAACTATACTGTGACATAGCAACATTACCAAAATATCCGACATAAACACTCACAAATTCACAATATTATGGCACACAACTTCAAAACTGAACAACTCGAAAAGTATGCAAATGTGAACCAAAAAAAGAAGTTTGAACGAAATGAGAGGCAAACATTCCAGCCAGTTGATATCACAGGCCGGAGGGACATAATTTATGTGCTCAATCATACAAGACATATAAAAGATATGTCGAGGGACACTTTTACGTCGTTATCTTCACGCCACTAATTAATTAATGCGTCGACAAATATCTTCGAGTAAGATACACCAACAGTATTTATTTCATGACTAATTCACGTCGTATAAATAAACAACGTAATGTTTGTTTTTTCGCGAAGTGTGGGCCGAAATGTGGAACATGTTTACTTGGCATTCTATTAGACGGAAATTGTACGAAACTGAACATATATGTGGAGTACTGATGACTATTCCTTAACTCCGAACTACGTCTGAGTATTTCAAATGTTCCTCAAGAAGTTGACTTTCAAAACTGTGTCTACAAAACAGTTCGACTAGTCAAACCCATTTAATAGAACTCTCCAACTTTGTTACATTAGCATACATAGACAGACATGCTTAATCTTTAATTTTGACAAAACATGTGTGAACTGTCAACGAAACCTCAAAGAAAGCTACTAGAAAAAGTTCAGTGAGAACATGTAACTCAATCAACGTGATAAATATATCGCCGCAGATTAATTAGCGGAAGATTAAACGCGACTCACAATAAAGACGTCGTGTCAGATATCACGGAACTCTCGCTACTAATTACACATCTGCCTGTCTGTCTGTCCGTCTGCTTGTTTTATATCGTGTTCGCTTTATTATTAGATGCTGTTTGCTAGCTAAACGTATTGGACATTCTTAGACGTCTGCCTTTCTATTAGGATAATTGATTAATCCGTTAGTTAGCTGTTAGTTCTATGATTTGTTTCTTTTTGGAACATTTTGTTGTTGTTGACTGCGTCACACATGTGAAACTTTCGGCTTAAATACCTCTAGGTAAGAAAATTCTCATTCGTTTTTCACTTTAAAACTCCTTATCTTTACTATACTTAAAACATAACATAACATCACGCCTTTTATCCCCGAAGGGGTAGGTAGAGGTGTACATTATGCCACTGTACAATGTAATACCCACTTTTCAATATTTATGTTATGAGTCCCCTGTAATAGGGGGTGGGCCTATTGCCATATACCAGGTACAATTCCAGGCTCCGTGCTGCTACAGATATTTTTAAACTCAGTAATACTTTGCACGACCCTGGAATCATACCCGGGACCAACGAAGCTGTCTTGTTACTTAAAACCATTTTACGTTATTGACTTTACCATATGAATTAAATCGTAGCAGATATCTGACTATGCTGGACTTCGATCCGTGTCCACTGAGTATTATTCCACTCCAGTGCCCGACACTAACGCCATCCTAGATCATTGTTTATGTGACCAACACTTGACCCGATGTTACACTTTATTTTTGCTCGACAATCTACTACAACTGTAAGCCGATGGCATAAGGTTTATATTATCCCAGCATTCAGAGGAATATTCAGGTCAGATGTGAAGGCCAATTGATTATATGGGACAGGAGTTTAATTTCCAATTATCGTGAGATGATTCTTCTATTTCAATACTGTGGCGATGTAGTGATGGGGATACTTAAACACTGTTTTACAGTACCTACATTGAGTATTAAGTGTGTTTTTCAATTGTAAACAGGTTGTTAGTGATGTGATTTCTAATGGAAGAAAATAGAAGGAATGACGTATGTATGCGACCTCAAATAACTTAGGATAAGTGCAGAATCTTTTGGATTCTTTACATATTCAGATTATTAACTACATGAAGCGAAAGAGGTATGTAAGAATCGTAGTAATTGGCGTTCCTTAGTCTCTGCCTACCCCCATGGGAGACAGGCGTGAAGTTATGTATGTATGTATGTAACTACATGAAACAGTTATTTCTATGGACTTCGTCTCTACCAAATCTTACTCAGAGGAACTTACTTATTCAGAGGATATCAAGCGTGAAATGTTTGCAACGGTATAATACTTATAGAGTCACCATAAGGTTGTTCCACCATCATTTTCGAAATTGAACCGATGCAAGGCATTAGGGGCAGCCGGTGTCCTCATCCGGGAATATTGAGAAAAACTCACATTTACTTCAGTTTTTGTATTACACTTATGCAGCGTGAAAAAAGCCCTTTGCAATGTTTATGAAAAGGAAACCAGTGAAGTTCACAGACTAAAAGCTTTTCTAAACAAATTACTTTCTAACAAGCTGTTGCCCGTGACTCTGTCCGCGTGGAACATTGATTCAAATTCAAATTCATTTAATTAATTGTGAACATAGGTAACATTAGAGTCTTAAATAACATTTTTTATCCCATAGGAGCATTTAATCGGGATAAAAAGTATCCTATCAATCCAGCCTTTATCACAAATCTCATCAAAATCCGTTCAGTAGTTTCAGCGTGATAGACTGACAAACATCCAAATCACGATACTTTCACATTTATAAAATTATAGTGTAATTAGCTTTACTTAACGGCTTAACAAGTAAAGCAAGCAATCCTCTACCCCCAAACTTTAGCTTAATACAATTAACAATCAATTAATTCGTGCAATCAATCGCGGTGGCTAATTACCAAGACGACTCGTGTACGGCACGGGCACGGTGCGACCACGGCACGACCACGACACGGCAGCGGTGCGGGTACGGCTAACGAGCGCGGCCGCTAAAGCAATCAGCAATCAACGAGCGCTACGTGCACGGGTGAACGGGGCTTGTGTAGCCGGAGCCGGCAATGTACACATGGCTATAAACCAGTTGATCATGATCTTAGTTTGTATGATCTTACTGCCCATTCAAAGGTCAGTTTATACTGGTTTTCACAGCTTGATGTGTAGTCGAATGTAAAATGTACACTATTTATTAGGGAACTCGCATTTTAGATTCACATCGGAAAGCTTCTTCATTCCTGTGAATTTTCACTTTCTGGAATGGTTTCTACTGAATTTTGTAGAAAGGGTAAGTAAATAAATCACTCTTAAGAATTTGACTACATTCTTGCATGTGTATTTAAGGTTAGTTTTTTTTTAACGTAGCCCCACACTAAGATTTTCTCCTGTGTCGTGGGTGCGTTTACAAACATACAATATCATATACACATGACACCCAGACCCGAAACGATAATTTGTGGATTACACAAAGAGTTGCTCCGTGCGGGAACCCAACCCGCTACACGTTGCTCGGCAGTCTGTTACCCATCACCACGCCAACCGTAGTCGATAGAAATAAATCATTATCAAGATTTTTTCAATTCAATATTAAAATTCGCCTTTTCAATCTTGCTCGATTTTCATTCAGTGTCTTTTCGTGTCAACCCTGAATGAATGTTACTGTCACTAATAATTCTTATGTATAAAAATACACAGACTACATTTCAGGGCGGTGTTGGCCGATACAACGGCGTTGCATGCACTTCTAGATCAGGTCGCAATGATAACTGAACATAGCTGGACGACATGGCGCCTTGTGTCACCATACAACGACCTGACTGCTCCAATATTTACACTGTTATAGCACATAAAATACATAATGTTCCTAAATTCATCCAATACATTAACTAATAGAACCGAAAACTGACAAATTAAAGTAGCAAGGATTGAAGGAGGCTTACATTACAATGGTTAATGAAGGCTTGATGTAGTGACGATATGAAATTAAATAGTAGCTTTTTTTATGGTATAAGTCGGTAAACGAGCAGACGGATCACCTGATGGTAAGCAATCGGCGTTGCCCATGGACACCTGAAGACACGTAAAACAAACTCGTACTAAGGCCTCTGGAACACCAGAGGCGTTACAAGTGCGTTACTGGCCTTCTGGATTAGGAATTTGAGGATTGTTGGGGTTTTAGGGATTGGGGAAAGAGGAGGGGTGGGAGGTTTGGCCCTCCGGTAACCTCACTCACACGACGAAACACAACACAACGTTGTTTCACGTCGGTCTTCTGTGAGGCCATGGTATCAGTCCAGTCGAGCCGGCCCATTCATACCGAAGCATGGCTGTCCCACACTTAGCATACACAAATACCCCTGAAATAATTACACAAGTAATAAGATCAAGTTGGGACAGAATCAATCATTTCTTACTTCCCAACACTTTCCAATAACAAGATCAGTATAACGTGGGCGGCGAGTACCGAGTGCTGACCAGTCATCAGTCACCACTCGAGCACGCCCACAATGACTGGCTACACTGACATCACTTCAGCCGTGAACCCCAACACAATATTTGACTTAAACTCGAAACAGTCAATATACTAAGCATGAGCAGTTCAAGTAACTCTCAAGAACTGAGATTTGTCTACGTCACGACCGGTACGACGGTGACGCGGAAAAATTTTACCTTTATGTCGGATTTCGTGACAATTACATTTGGCATAATGTATCTTAAAGTAGTAGTGACTTACGATAATATTTTAAGGTTTAAAATATAGGATGTATGATGGATTATGTAAGATGTAAACCTGGAATTTGGTAGTCGTTTGGCAACAGCCTCTTTCTTTAAAGGTGTAGTAACTTCACCTTTGGGAAAGAGAAAGATGCAGTTCGAACTTTAGTCTTAATTTAGCCATACTTTTACCGTAGTTTTCTACTAACTACTTACTTACTTGGCAAATTCCAAACATTTTTTTTATTCGAATACAAATAGTTACAAAATCAACACGGACTGTTTAACCAAACTACATTCACTGCCGCACTCATACCAAGAGCTACACTAACAATGTACTCGTCACATCAGTTTGGATGGAAAATTGACAAAAATTAAAACTTCACATCACTGTGATATTTGTAATTCGTCACGCGACAGTTTAAAAAGCTCGCATCATGGCGTCGCGACACCGTGCACCACTATTGGTCAAATAATTGTGGACAAATGTTTGTGGTGCGCTCGTCACATGTTTGTATTGGTGCACCGTGCTTGCCATGGCACTGTGGTACTATGGTGCTCTCTGCTACTGTTTGCATTTGTTTTTATAACGTGTCTGTGGAATTAGGGTGACTCCCAGTTTATGTTTATATGTAATTGTGGCTTGGTGGTGGGTGGTATGGTGAGATGTCATCTCGTGTTACATCGCTGTTTGTCTACTATGCTTGCTTCAAGGTTTTGTTGTGGTCCTGATCTGGTAGTGCCAAATTAGGTCGAATTTGTACGAGTATTTTGGGTATCAAACGTTGTTCTTTCAAAGATTTAGAGGTAGACAGTGAGACACTTTCCTGTCTTTGCAATACAAACAATCAATTTGAAAAGTAGCTAGACAATGACATCACTTGCTAAACAAACAATGTGTGTACTTTGCACCGGCGTCGCTGGCTCTCACAATTACCCAATAACAGGGCTGTCACCGGCAGCAGTGATGGATGAGTATGGATGATGATGGCCACCGCCACGCCAGCGCCGCGCCGCGGATGTTCGCGTCGCCCCGACGCCGCCGACCGCATTAACTGATTAACTTGTTCAAGGGACGTGTTCGTGATTAGAGCATTGAAGACTGTTGAGGGATGGTAAAACTAGTGAAGATATGGTATGATAACTCAATCAATCATCAAAAATCAAAACGTCAACAATAAAATTAAAAGTGACGCTATTTGCTCATTCTAAGGTGTAGATTCCTATGGAGAAGAACGAGCAAGAAACTCCATAGGTTACTCTTTTTCAATCAGGTTCACAATACAATTCTCTAGTTACATAGTTTTGCTGTTTGGATTGTGCGAGAACAATGTAACACTAAAATCTAGTCAAAGTGATCTAAAAAGAAAATAACCTTAAAGACAATAAATAATACAGTCTGGAGCTGACCAGTCCCAGTTGACGGCGCCCGTTCACGAACATGACACGTACCCCAGCACCGCCCAACTCAACCATATTGTAGGGAATCGAGCGATCCACTGCACGCGCCACCGCCAATGAGACCTTTGAGTGAGCATGACAACTCCAAGGTGACACAATTGCATTCTACTAGTCTAATTTAATATTAAGTTAATTACAGGGTTCTCACATTCACATTCATTCAGAGGTTAACAAATAAAAACCTTTGTCAAAATTAGGATGTCGATAATAAGTGAAACCGGCTTAGTTGAAAGTAGGTGTACTTCTAGACCGTAACAGTAACAGTAGTATGAAACAAATACCACTTGAAGTAATTGTCATATTACCTTAAAGCAAAACCTCATAATAGTTAGAAGAGCTTAAGTAAACCATTCTAGTAATAGTATACATATATGCGGTGCAGTAAAGTTTACGAGTAGTTGCAGTAGTCGCAGTGCATGCACCGGTCACGTGGTACAATCACAACACACATACCATTGCAGTTCATTTTGCCTCGCAAGTTCAGGAGTCGATAAACCTGTCAAATATAACTGGCCAGTTGCTTGATTAAACAACAGACAAGACTACAAGTTAATCAGAACTCTACAGTCCTTATTACATGGTTGTATTTCATTTGGGAAATGTGTGGCGCTTGTGTCGTTTAGTGGTTGTATTGTGGCAGTCGAAGGTGTGGAAATAACAAGCGAGGCAATGTTGTATATAAACTGTGGACTCAATCAAAACGTTGGCTTCTGGATCGGGGTGGTGCGTAGAGTGATGATGCAAATAGAGGGGACTATCCTTAGTCTTGTATGAAGTTAGGTAATGCATTTTTTTTATTTGAAGAGATGAAAGTGTGTATCTTGATTTGCCATCAAAACTAAAAGGTGTTATAACCTCTAGTATTGAGTAGACTAACTACAAAAGTATGAGTCTAGTGAATTTTTCTCGAAACTTTAAATAACTCGCCTTACTTCAAACTGGTTAAAAACTTTGTCTTAAAAACAGTCACAAACATAAAGAAAATATCAATGCTAAACTCAGTAACTTTACTACCTTTCTCATGAAAAGGAAATATTTTATTTCTTTGGTGTTATCTTCAACACTTTCAGTTGCGGTTGAACTCTTATTGATGACTGTCCTTCTTTAACAGATAGACGTTTTAACGCCAACGTCACTAGTCATTCTGACTGGCTGGCTTTTCGCTCACTTAACCTTAACTACATACATAAGTATTACAGTACTCACGTCTTGTCTACAAATGATGTGGTCTACAGTGAAATAGATGTCCGATACGGGAGCGATCTATTTGTGGCGGCGGACGGACGCCGAGCGCCGCGACCGAGGCACGCTATACATGTGTTTACAGTAGGATTCCTGTACACTGCACCTATACTGCAGTCTTACAGAAGCATCTCAGAAATATGCGAGTGACATATGTTAGAGATTATCGAGCCAATAGACTTTCAACCTCGGTAACCCTATCTTCTATTGACAAAAGTATGTAGGTATTTAGAAGATCTCCTAAGGAAATCGTGGCTACGTCCACCGCTGAACATTAGCCTCCCTCAAATCTTAGAAGGTTTACTTACACCAATTTTTTTTTTATGACGGAGGGAAACCTTAATAGGCGCCTAGCTTTTTGGGGAAAAAGACTAGGGAGTGAGGGATTTTTCCTCACTAAAACCTCCCCGGTGGCCACCATCCGAACCTGAAGAAGGCACCGGGTCCTCTTAGTAGACCAGACGCGGAGCCCCAACGGTGCAACGCCTGTTACGGTACCTCCCAATGAAGACCTATGTGTCTACCTAGAGCCTCTTTGTGCAGTGCACGGCGGCACATGACCACTATACCACCGTCTTCCTTAGAAGTAAGTACTCGCATCCTTTACTGGGAATATTAGATACCTCTAACTCTCTTACAATAAGTTAAATTGTTATAAGAAGATGAAGATATAGACACCAGTGCCGTGTATCATCCATTTCCAAGTACTGGCGTCTAGCACGCTAGTTCGAGGTTCAATTTACTAGTTAACGTAACAACCTGTTACACGATGTAGAGGTAGTTGCAGTGTATTTATTTCCCCAGTACTCAGTACATACTGAGATAGCGATCACTAATCAACAGGCTCGGATAACATCTAACTTAACGCCGGAGCCATCAAATCCAACCAACATTAAAATGTAAATACAATTTGATATTTTCGCAAGAATTTACGTGCAATAAGACAAACATAAACATATTTAGCAATAACATTAAAACGCTAATAGTTGCAATACACGCACGCATCCGTCGGCCTGCGCCCGCGCAGCACCGCGCCACTACTCTAAATATATTCCTACCCTCGCCACGGCTTCCGTTCACTACGAACAATAAATAAACACACCAATTTAGACTCTATATTGTATAAAATTAGACATAAAATAAATTGTTTGTACTTTCTTAAATGATTCCACAGTCAAAACATTAGATTAAGAAAAAATACAGGAATATTTAAATTTTAAATATCATTTGGATAATAATGTTACTGTTGACTCTTTACTTTACCAGTTAATTTTAAACTTTATTTTAAAGCTATACAGTCCAAAATCAAATAGTTATGTTTTATGTTGTTTATTTGAAGTGAGGTAACGGGTGTCGATGTATTCCTCTGTTTGTATGCAGAGACATGCGCGTGCGCATCTATCTGTCAGAACGATGGCTAACGTAAATATGATGTATGCCCGCTGCTAGTATTGTGTGGTTTTACTTCATAACATAAAAATGTTAATTTATTTCCTACTTGAGTACCAATTCCTTCGTGCGTTTAAATATGGGTGGAGTATACGAGAATCTGATATCTTTATCTTATCTTTGAAACGACTAGACTAATAAAATGTAATTAAATGAATCGATGTGCTAAGTCTGGGTAAATGCAGTGTAGCACGAAATGCACAATGCATGCAAATGAAACTCCCAGCATTAAGTAACAACTTAATGCTGGGAAATGTAACGCATTTGTAACGCCTCTGGTGTTGCGGGTGTCCGTGAGCGGCGCCGATTGCTTACCATCAGGTGATCCGTCTGATCGTTTGTCGATTTCCCATAAAAAGCATCAGATTCTCGCTCTATACAAATAAAATAAAAACAGCTAATTCATGTAAAATTTATCTCATAAATGTCACATTAATTAGCTGTTCACAACGTGTAACGACCAGCATACAGCAGGATTAACTAAATAACAACGAAATAAAGCATCACCCGACACAATGCAAGGAAACACCACAATTACATTTCATTAACTGATTATAGGATGACAGATGACAATAATAAGGCCGTTTCCACACGAGTCGAGGTCCAAATACCGGCGTGTGAAGTGACAGTAAGCAAGTGCTAAATGATGGATGGGTCGCCGGCTCGCGCGGTGACTGCCTAACCAGCTGTGATTGATGGCAATTGGGACTATTTGAGACCACTCCAAAGGGTTTCTGATTGTTTTTAATATTGTACCTCGTGGGATCCGAACCTACTCATCTTCTTTGTATTTCATCATCATAAATCATGATCTCATTACTATCATTACTATGAGTCACTCAATTGAAAGCAATTCAAATGTGTATTTGAATGTTAAAAGTATTTTTATTTGAGGTTCAAAGGAGAAATAAATCAATGATTTCTGTAATGTGTGTCTTTCATGTTATGGGTTTGGTGTTTATTTCTGTATATCTACGTCTATGATTCGTCGGTTCGAGCGATTTCTTTTTTGATTTTAATGAGATATTTTGTTAACATATTATACAATAATCTTACGTCCTTCTCCCACGAGTGCATGCAAAAATTAAAGAGCACCTCTTATTAAGATCTTTAAAGAGAATTAACATCAGTACAACTAAAAAAGTTTATGTACGTAAGTACCTTTCTTAACAACTCTTAATCTATCAATAACATTTCCTTCGAACTACATTACAGTAACACTGTAACACAGCACTGAAAATACAGTAAATACTGAAATAACAACTGTAAATGGCGTGCCCGTTGACCTAGTAGTAACGAGCATTGTTCCTAAGTCCTGGCTCCCAACACCAGCGGCTGCAGAACAAAAGCGAATTCAATAATGATGTTTTTGTTTACATTTCACAATCATAAAAGAAAAATATCAAATGCTGTTAAAAGAAACTATTACTGAACAAGAATTTTAGTTCGATTCTTCAATCGGACAAAGTATTATGAAGATTTTATTATAACCATCGTGAGTCATACTAAATTAACTAAAAATCGCGGGTTACATACGTGAATATACTGAGAAAAGCTATACTAGCGTCTAGTGTCAAGGCGAAGTAGGCTGCGCGACATCGCCGCAACCGCTCACGCTGCTCATGAGGTAGAGCCCCTCGAGTAGCTTGAAATTAGTAGAGTATTTTATTAACATTTCTAATTTTGTAAATTCTCAATAATAGCTACAATTATTACGTAAAAATAATAATTAACCATACATAGTAGACAATACTATTATGTATAATTTGGTACTTGGTGAAAAGAGAATGCGATGTGACATCATTACGACTCTGTTTATTGTACTAAAACTTAAATATGGTGCTATATATTGTACTATATATGGGCAGTGTATATTACTTAACGATTACAGTATCCAGTAATATAGAGTAGCAATTACAAATGCGAGCAAATTATTCCCTTGCACGTATACACGATCATGTGTGAACGTTTGTCGGAGCAGCACACTGTTTGCTGGACAGAGGCTCGAGAACTGTTTGTATGGAGTTCGTGTAATTGCTACTGTGTACAGTACCTTCAGCCTATAAAATTGTACAGAGAAAGCCCTGCACTGTTTTCTAATATCTGCAGAGTTATAGTGACGCTTAGTTCACAGTAATTAGCACCATACCTACACATCTAAACTTTAATAAACAAGTGAAAATTTTGTAATCGACCGATATCTCTTATGGGCAGTCACAAATTGTAGCTGTTGAGTTTTTTTTTTTATAGTATAAACCGATAAACGAGCAGACGGATCACCTGATGGTAAGCAATCGGCGCCGCCCATGGACACCTGGAACACCAGAGGCGTTACAAGTGCGTTACCGGCCTTTTGGGGATTAGAAGTTTGAGAATCGTTGGGGATTCAGGGATTGGGGATATCGGGGGAGGGTAATTGGGCCTCCGGTAACCTCACTCACACGACGAAACACAACGCAAACGTTGCTTCACGTCGGTTTTCTGTGAGGCCGTGGTATCACTCCGGTCGAGCCAGCCCATTCGTGCCGAAGCATGGCTCTCCCACACTTAAAATCTAAATATGAGATAATCGCATACTATTCAAAACATCCTCCACTTTTCGAAATCATTCGAAAATAACTAAAACTAACACAACATTATAAATACGACATTGCATTAGTCCAGTATAAATTCACGTAAAATATTGATATTTTTAATGCAATAACACAAATCATAACTCGGTATAAATAAAGGCTAATCCAATGGCACAGTTTACGCGTTGGTGGTGCGTTTAGTCGCGGGATCGCGCGGGCAAATGTCGCGCGATCGAAAGCGAGCTCTATAAATATAACGCGCGGATTAAGTTATTAAGCTGTCTTGACGCGCGGCTGTTTACTACGTGCCCACTGTCAACGCCAGACTTACATGTCGACAGACTATTCTGGAAATAATATATTTAGTATTATTTTAATGAATAATATTTTAACTCAAACTGATTGGAAGAGAAGAAACGTTTGGCTTACAATTAAAACAGGGTCATATTTGCCTCAATTAAGAATGATATTATAATTAGATAGATATCATCATCATCATCATCAACAGCCTATAAATGCCCATTGCTGAGCAAAGCCTCTTCTCACACGGAGAAGGTTAGAGCGTTAATCACCACGCTTGCTCAATGCGGGTTGGCGATTTCAAACTTATAATTAGAAATTATAAGTCCAGGTTTCCTCACGATGTTTTTCCTTCACCGTTTGTCAGTGGTGTCTAAATAATCTTAGAAAGTACATATAACTCAGAAAAAGTCACATTGGTACTTGCCGTTGGTAGGTTTCGAACCCGCACCCTCATGCATGAGAAGCGAGCGTCTTAAACCTCCAGGCCACCACGACAGACAGATAGATATTTACAGCTTATTTTTCTATACACCTCACACAGAATCTTTTATATATATTTGTCTGGACTTTAAAAGAGACAGACGTCTGAGTTTGTTTCGGCATTTCTTCTCAGAGTAGTCAGTTAGGAAATGTCGACCTCATCGTTCGCTTGATAAAATTGACGTGTAAAAGTGTTGCCTTGTCGCCTATTTGCAGAAATAAATTCACTTGTTTCACTATTGAAGAGCAAATGAGCAGATGAATTCCATGACCACCCACAACATAAATGCGTCGCCAACCTGTTTGCAGTTTTTGTAAATGGAAACATACTTGTGAAAGAAGAACATTTTGTAAAAGTTTTGACGAATAACTAAGTAAACATAAATTAAAAAAAAATACCTAATTCCATATCTATGACTACTTTTACAAATACCCTGGATATCCAGAATAAGTCCCCAGCATATGAATCACAACATACCAACACAACGATTAGGTATTTAATTCCAAGCTTAACCCCTGCCTACCCGGGCACGCGCTGGCGTGAATATAGCCGTTTATATTAATCACGGCTATTTCAGGCGATGGCGCGCCAATTAGTAAAGATGGTGATGATCTCCCAATGGCGGGGATGTGAATTGAAAGTATTAGTATTATGCGACATCTGTGGGGAATTAGGTGCAGTTGTGTTCGGCTGCATTTATATCGGAAATATATTTTGATAGTCGTCTGGAATTGGGTGCAGCAGTTAGGAAGCATTAGTTTATGCATTCCACTCAAAGTGAACGTATATAGAAACAAAACGTTTAAAGAGGTAAACACGGTCGCAATACAAATTGTTTCTACACGTCATTCTATCTGTACTAGTTTTGTTCCATTTTTTATGGAATACAAAAGTCGGTAAACGAGCAGATGGATCACCTGATCGGAAGCAATCGACGTCGCCCATGGACACCCGGAAAACCGGAGGTGTTACAAATGCGTCACCGGTCTTTTGGGGATTTGAGGATTGTTAGGGATTCAAGAATTGGGGAGATTGGGGAGTGAAGGGGGAAAATCGGGCCTCCGATAACCTCACTCACATCTCGAAACACAATACAAGCGTTGTTTCTCGTCGATTATCTGTGAGGTCGGACTGACCCATTGGTGCCGAAACATGGCTCTCCCACTCTTAAGAATTGTGTACAAATTGTTGTTAATATTTTTATGAGATAGGTTTACTTTACTGGTATTTTCACGTAGACGCACAAATTCATATTTAACATTAACACAATCACGCCCCCACGTACAAAGAAGACAGAATAAAACGAGTGTCATTTTACGCATTATTGCAACATCTGCTCAAGAATCCGATATTCCATCAGTTTACAATATAAAGCGGGCCACTCCCGCCACTTCATTCCATTGTGTCGCAGCCACAGATTACACGTAACGACTAACGTCTCCGATCCTCGCCGGATTTATTCAGACGGACAGAGTGACAAGTCATAAGAGCTTTATTCTACTGTGAATGCGACTTAATGCCACGCAAAAAATCTCGTTTGACGTGTCGGGGCGTATTTCCATTGTCCAATTTTATTAAAGGAAGAAAATAAAGGTATAAACATTTTGTCATCTCAAAATTAAATCACTAATTTCAGATTATATTTATAGAATTTCTTTTGTTAATTGATATAGAACTCGAAACTTATTCTCTTTGATGTAATTTTTGGGTTTTTTCTTTTACACAGGCGTAACATAGTGTGACTACATAATAAAATTATTGCCATAAGACACTGACTGCCTCGTTGACCGAGTGGTCGCAAGTGCGACTACCGGGCAAGGGAGTCTCGGGTTCGATTCCCGGATCGGGCAAAATATAACTAGGTTTTTTAAAAAAAAACTCAGTAGTAGTACGGTGTCTGGAAACGTGCCCAGTATATGGCAATAGTATTACATGGGACTCATAACATATATAGTGAAAAGTGGGTGTTACATTGTACAATGGCATTAAGTGCCGTATGTTCATCTCTGCGTACGTGGGTCATAAGACAATTCCCAATTGATGCTTCGAACATATAAACCAATTGAGTGGATAACACTTATAAATCACATAATATTCAAAAACATCTTACTTATAAATTACATGAACGATTGAGATTTAAGAATTATCGTCTCGTTTCTAACAATGGACAAGTTGCCCACTAACAAAGCAACGCAACACAGTAGCGTACAAGACGCGCGGAGAATGGGCCGCCCTAATGCGCCAATTGTTTGCCGATACACCGTCATAATGTTGTGACGTACTTACACTCTGTGATCCACACTATTGTATCTCGAGGTAGGGCTGTCTAACGTTTTATTTATTTTTATTCTTCTGAACATATAGTACAAGGCGGTACTTACTCTGCCAGTCTACCTTTGGGTGGTACATACACATGACATGGTAGCTGCCTCAGCTGTAACACAAAATTACTATTAATTTATATACTTCACCATACATGAAAGCCTCCATGCTTTGCATTGTCTTTGGATAAGGTGACACAGGTGTCATAAGACAAACGTCTATTAAAATATTCTAGCTACAAATTGAAATATTGAAAAGAATTAATTTTGTTTCGATAATATAGGATTGTTATTTTAGTTATTTAATTTAAAGAATTTAAGTGAGGATCGACGGGCGAAAGCAGTGACAATTAATTGTCGATTCTCTATTGTTATAGGTTTGTATTCCGAGGTTGCTTAGTTTATTTTTTTTTATTAAAATATTGTTATTTTATTTAAATTCTATTGTTATAGATGAATCATAATTATTTCATTGCTGTCTCGAATCCTCATCTTATATACATATAATCTAGAGGTACAACATTTTATGTCTCACTTGAATTTTATATTGAAATGCTATAGGCATGATGTTTTCAGGACAAATACTTGTGTTTGCCCAGAAAACAAACAATAATCCAAGTTTTCTCAGAAAGAATTCTCAAGCTCAAGCTAATCTTCTTAGAAAATACTCGCAAAAAGATAATTAGAGGTATGATGAACAAGTACAAACAAATAAATCATTTTGTGACTAGTAGCAGATTAGCGCGCTTCAAGAAAATATATTCCAAAATCTAAATAAACCTTACAAACTTCAAAAAATAACTGTTTGATTACAATATTAATCAGGCTTTGATCTCACAATTATGAAGATTTGATCGATTCCCATCTACTCGTGGTAGACGGAAATTGAGCGAGTGATCGCGATCAGAGCTCTCGGCTGTTGCTCGATTAAATAAAGTCGTTTGAAAGTTGTTATCGCTCCACAGATTAAGGGGAGAACTGATGTAGGTCACTAGGCTACAGGAAGAACATCGACATTTAGCAAATATTATGATTCGGAATTTTAAGAAGTTTTGTTTGTGAAATTCATGATGGTAATGTTGAGTAAGTATATAGTCGTTTCTCTCTCTGGATTCTTACAACTGATAGTGGTAGCACAGATATAATTCTGGAGCTACTCATTTCAGGCATAATGAAAAGCAACCTTACTATATTTTTCTGCTCACCCTTACAATAAAAGATGTGACTAACAAAAAGTTAAAAGACATGTAATAAAAAGATAAGAAAGTATTGAAGAAAGTTCCACTCCATTTAAACAAGTTGCGCAGCGCGCCACCCCTACCTTAAGAACAGTGAACTTAATAGAATCGACGCACATTATAGAATTTGTGCATTTAATTGAGTGTGAACGAATGAAAGGAACAATTTGACTCGGATGACGCCCTTTCGTGTCAGGTGACGTCACGTTAAAAGCTCCGTACATGATCCGTATGTGGGGTAGCAGATTGTTATGTTCAGAATATAATAGCACGAAATTATAATGTAAAATTAATGTTGCTGGAGGCCTTTTGTAAAGGCATGGTTTTGAGTAAGACGATCGCAACCACACAAAAATGTCGTGAGTGCGTTTACAAACATACAAGTTCACATACACAATGACGCCCTGATCCGAAACAACAATTTGTGGATCACACAAAGTGTTGTTCCGTGCGGGAATTGAACCCGCAACACGTTGCACGGCAGCCGGTTGCCCAGCGACCGCACCAACCGTGCAGTCTATTCTGTATCGTAAATTTGCCAAATCCGAGAACTATTTACAAATCATACTAACAATTTGTACTTCATTCAATCCAATTGAATTTAGATTCATATTGAAAAATGTTACTCCATAAATCGTAGAAAAATTCCAGACATTTTCAAATGATTTCCAGCTAAGCTCTTTCAGATTTCGTTTCAATGAACTGAACTATGAATATGACTTATGACGCGCAACGTCGTGTCGTTTACCAAACTATGACGTCACACGTAGACAAATACAAGTCACGCAATGCAGTTCTATAATCTCGTCTGCAAAGTTTACTCCTACGAGAACTACTCAATAAAACGCGAAACGCAATAATACTAACATTTAATACCCTAATCACGATTCCAACTCTTGAAAAACCAATAACGAACAACAGCCAATAACAGTTATAATAAATTAACAAACACAATAAAAATAAAAACAATTGCACGCTACTCGTTATTCTGGAAATAAAAATAGCACATTCCCGCCCCGCCTCCGTTTCACTTTCGTCGCTTTAAAACGAGTTTTAATTTAATTTCATTGGAGTTTATTATTTTGTGATATAATAGATTAACGTCGGAGCGAGCTGTGATCACTGTGATTGTAATCACGTTACTCTCTGAATTTTTGAGTATTTGTAAACACATACATGTATGACTTTCAACAAGCTTATGTTTTATGTTAAGTTAATGACAAAGTTTGCACAAACAAAAATGTGTGTGTGTAGACCTCCTGATCTTCAAACTTCAAATAGGCTACCCAAAAATAAACGCCACGAATTTGAACTCTACAATGCATAATCCACGAAGCTAGAGTGATGACAAGTAAAACTTGTACAAGTGTACAGTAATAAACTAAAAGTAGTGGAGGTCGACAGCTTAGTGTTAAGAAACGTTCTTTTACACTCCTGGATATTCCACCATTCCGACTAAAACAAACCCTATTTCCACTAATTACTTCTTCTATTCTCGAAATAGTAGTTTGAACAAAGACACGTCTGTACTAGAATAGCCGACCACTTACTGTCATGTACTTGTGCGCACATAAGGTTTGGCTATAAATCTGCGCAATGGCAGCCGGACCCGGAACCCGGGTGTTTAGTGCGCATGCGCACCGCACCGCGCTGTCAATACAGGAAGCGGTCGCGCAACCGCGTTACGACCAGCACTGCTCCTGTGACATACAGACCCTGTGAACAAACAACATGTACTAATAATGCGAGACATCTAAGATACACACGATATTGTTAGATCTACGTCAAGTCAAATTATTTGTAGAACTTGCAATACTGGCACCAATATCGTAGTTTAAAGTATAATTAACCAAAAGCTCAAAATTGGTATTATTTTCTGGTTGTTCGTCTGAAAAATCCAATTGAACATATCTACTTTTTTCTATTGAAAAATGTCAGTTCCAATCATCAATTTTGATATTATACTCTGGAACTAACTGTCAAAGGGACGCTTAGGATAAGTTTAACTCGTCGAGTGCCGTCATTATAGACACAATTATAGAACAATAGGTTGCGGTCACCGGTGACCGCTTGGTGTTTGACAGTTTTAGTTAACGATTGGCTGTTCCCGTGTGTCCGATCTAATATAGCGGGGCAGGGTAACAAGCGGTAGTACTAATGTGTCTAATTATTGTGTTTAGTGTAAACATCGTGTAACGCTGCAATTGCCTCATTCGCCTCGCACAGGACGTCGTTATGTTCGCCTCGTGCGCCTCGTGCCAGACCACCGACCACGAACTACTGGTGCATGGGATCTAGTAACTAACTATGCATCTTGTCAAATGATTAAAGGACAAGAACAATTTTATATTAATGCAGACATCAGACCAACACAAGCCATTTTAAATAGAAAATTTAGTTAGCTAAGGACGTATGTTGAATACGAGTTCGCTGCGCGCTGCAATCTATTTCGCGTATTTAATTTTTGCCGATGGTAACTGCCTTTTTAGTTGACCTTATAGATCTGTTCATAATACATGTATTAATAGTGTTGTTTTTATATTCGATGTAAAAAATATGTGTATTTTATAGTATTGTGTATTTTTTATCTTGTTATATATCCTTGCTAGCAATTAAAAACATTGACTACCTCGTTGGCCGAGTTGTCACCAGTTTGGCTGCTGGGCAAGGCGTCTCGGGTTCGATTACCGGGTCGGGCAAACTATTGGGTTTAAAAAAATCTTAGTAGTAGCACGGAGCCTGAAATTGTACTCGGTATATGGCAATAGGCTCACCCCCTACTACATGGGACTCATAACATTAATAGCTAGTGAAAAGTGGGTGTTACCTTGTACAGTGGCATTAGGTACTATAATGTGTACCTCTGCCTACCCCTTCGGAGATAAAACGTGTGATATTATGTTTCATTTATTTTTTAACTCTCCGTCCGTGTCCAGCATCACACATCGCTGATAAAACGAAATATAATATACCAATGTACTTACAGTCTACTAATCAATATCCCTATTAGGTGTGTCCATACTCTAATTTACAAATTGCCATTGCAATTGTTTAACATTCCTATATGGTGATCGTGTCCTGAGAACGTCTTTGGGTGGTCTGGCCGTGGTGTCTGCAAAAACCTGGCTGCATTAAAGTTTCACGGTGGTCGGACAAGTTCCGTTAACACACAAAAACTTGTCATAATAACGACAATGAAGACACTACGCCTCATTTGGGACAATTTTTTTATGGCATAAGCCGGTAAACGAGCAGACGGATCACCTGATGGGAAGCAATCGGCGTCGCCCATGGACACCTGAAACACCAGAGGCGTTACAAGTGCGTTACCGGCCTTGGGATTAGGAGTTTGAGGATCGTTGGAGATTCAGGAATTGGGGAGATTGGGGAAGGGGAGGGTAATTGGGCCTCCGGTAACCTCACTCACACGACGAAACACAACGCAAGCGTTGCTTCACGTCGGTTTTGTGTGAGGCCGTGGTATCAGTCCGGTCGAGCCGGCCCATTCGAAGCATGGCTCTCCCACACTTGAACAGTACAGTGTATTTGTAACATACCTCTTTTAATCCATTGTTTTAGCGAATGTAAACTGAATGGTAAACATACCATTAAGTACAACTAGTTATTTATTACTCGTATCTTTTAACCATTGATAAGTTATACGGATATTATTTGGTTACCTGTCATGTAAGCTAATAGTGCTTTGCACTATGTTACTCAACTTCAATAGGCTCACCCCCTATTACATGGGACTCATAACATAAATAGTGAAAAGTGGGTGTTACATTGTACAGTGGCATTAAGTGCCGTAATGTGCACCTCTGCCTACCCCTTCGGCGATAAAAGGCGTGATGTTATATGTTCTTTGTTACTCAGTTTGTCTTCGTAGTTCTTATTTCACTAAGTTATGCAGACAATACGCTTCAATTTATAACAAGTCACACACGAGAAGCAGGATCAGCTGACAACATAAACGTATAAAACAAACTTCTTGAGTAGATCCTATCTAATCATATAACAATTTCAATCTTCATTCAATCAGCATTATATTGAACATTCATTGATACAACGCAGCCAACGTTCATACAATCCCAGTACACCAGTACTACAGTACGTCACATTATCATCCACGAGATTAACGGTTCACCTTCAATCTCTGAATAACTCTACTTATCTCCAACTAAATAAATTACTCTCATTCTAGATAAACTGACGTCGACTCGTCCACGCATCAACTGGTGAGTTTTTATCCAAATACATTAATATTCATTGATAATAACCTCATCTGTATCTTAATTAGTAGGCAATCGATACTAGTCTTTATGCGGTTGAGATAAGAGTGGTGTGATGTAAAGATGTGGTGGTAAATGGGGCCACACGCAAAGTTCGCGTGGTTGTTTGTAAGAATTGACACGCGGTGGGCGTACTACATACTGTGTTTGCATAGACCAATGTGGAATTATGCAGATCCGATGTTCTAACTATTTCCAATCCCTGATTCTATCCCAGTGATTGCTACCTAGTTTTATTAGGTGAGTAATACTGAATTAACTAAAATCACGGGTTACTCACGTGAATATACTGAGAAAAGCTCTACAAGTTTCGAACCACAGAGGGGTTCTTCTCATGAGCAGCGTTCGCGGTTGCGGCGACGTCGCGCAGCTCACTATACCGTGATTTTAGTTAATTTAGTATGTCTCACGATAGTTATTATAAAACATATTACTGAGTTTTTTTTTAATTTTCTGTAGCAGCACGTTGTCTGGAATTGTGCCCGGTATATGGCAATAGACGCAGCTCCTATTACGTGGGACTCATAACACAAATAATGAAATTGGGTGTTACACCTCTGCCTACCCCTTCGGAGATAAAAGTATGTAATGTTATGTTATGATTGCTAGTTCTACTGCTGAACCGTTATAGTTTCGTTACCGGAATAGAGCAAAAGTGGATGCTACATACTAAGTTCACCTAGTATAGCCAGTGACTGTTCACTGCTGTACTACAAGCCTCCTTGAGAGAGAGCCTGAGTTCTACATAAAAGGTTTTATCATAACATCCACGCTTGCTAGACGAATCGGAAATCGTAATTTCAAAAGTTCAGAGGCCTTAGTACGAGTTTGTTTTACGTTTAAAGTAATCGTAACGAGTACGCGTTAGGCACTGTGATTGGCCGGCTCCAATGAACCAACCAATCAGAGCGCCGGACAAGGTTTCGTTTCGGTCTCTGATTCACCAGCGACGAACAGCAGCTCTGTCTGTCATATGGCCCTCTATGACCCTGAGAAATTCTGAAAAAAGTTATTAGTACTGTAAGTTTATTTATAACCATGTTTGTCCCGTCTACAGTAATTGCGATCTATAGCCAGATGTGACAATAGTAAAGTTGGCGAGGCTGCGCGGGCGCCGGCGTGGGAGGCGAGCTTACATGTAAATAATAAACCAATGATTTACCCACGTGTCGCGGGTACTCGCTAACTAGCCACTACTTCATGCTCCGTCTGGACATTTATTATACTTTCGCTATTCATAGCCAACATCGATACTAGGTACCTAATTACATGGAATTGAGTTTACACAAATGCGGAAATTCAGTCAAATATCTCGGTACAGAACTATGTACCTATTCCTAGCGTTCTGGTAATTAGATTAAATAACTTAATGCTAGTAAGGGCTTTATGAGGAACCCCTTCAATACTGCAAAGTAATTGTAAAAGCTATCCTCATTTCCACCATACCTGATACCTGATATCACTCATTATTGAAATTCTTGATCACCTAGAACCAACGAGCAATCGATATGGCTTGAAAATATGATTTTACTTTTTTACAGTACCTCACTATACATTTTAATTTTGAAAAAAAATTAAATTAATTAGGTAGGCATATACATTAAAAAATGGAGATAGTAAACATATTATCTTACTAGAAAGTAACGATGGTTGCGTGTGCGCATTGCGCGGGCGCCAGTGTGGGCGGTGCTCCTAACATTGTCAAGTACTGTCACAGATGTAAGCCCATGTGTGGGCTGGATAAAGGTCAGGAGTTGGTACTTTGTTGAAATTATTAATGAGATGTCTTATTAATCCACATTGTACTTGTGTTTTGTATGTACTTACATATTTGTGTTATTTGTTTGTATAAAATGAACTGTTTCTGACACGAATTGATCCAGCAGTCCATCTGCTATCATCGTCGGTCGATTTTTCATAAAGTTCAGCGCTTAAGAATGGCGCTATTCGATCCAAGTTATCGGCAAAATTATATAATGTAGTATGAACACCAGCAATGACTTCTCGTACAACTTGCAAAATGTAAGTACAAACTATTCTGTGTGGTCGTGTGTCTCTTACAGAATTAATTATTTTGACTAATACAGCTGCTTACTAACGAGCCTTGAATAATTTACAATTATTCGCTCGCCTGACAATAACTATTAGCGTCAAGCAACGTGCGCGGGCGCCGATGTGGGTGCGCTTAAATAATGCACGAGATTTTGTCATACACACCAATCGTGGGCGAACAAACAATACACAATATGTCTGCGAAACTGCAGCTCTAATATCGAACCTTAAGTTTTTTATTGTAGCTTTAAGCTCCTAATACCTCGAGTGGATAGGCGATATATTGAAAAAGGGTGTAATTAAAACCACCTTTAACTAAAAATCATTCATGAAGAGATTAATGAATGTAGATGAAGCGAAAGAGATGTGTCAGAATTGGATACGATTTTGCGTTCCATTTTCTTTACCTATCCGAGTGGGATACAGGCATGATGATTTGTGCATATGTAACTACTGATATTAACAACATATTGTTATGAAATCTTCTTAAAGTATAGTTGGTGGCCTTAAGTTTGCCCCATTGTTATTGCTAAGTAGATATATGGTGATCTGTGGCAACGTCGTGAGGAGTGTATTTGTTAAATCTATTATTTCACTCACTCGTGTTATATTTAATATACTGCTGTTTGTTGTTCCTGATAAATAAATAAATAAATTAAAAGTAAATTAAAATTACTGTAGTTAATGACAAAGAGACAGAAAGACTTATCAAACAATTCATCTTAACAATCTTCTAGTAAAAATTCTAAATCTAGATTCAAATTAGGTTCTATGCACATAAAACCAAAGTCTCATAAAGTTCTGTCTGAGACGGGACATGAGAATCGTGCAGTCTGCGCATGACATCAACTTGTTCTTGGAACTGAGGAGTCACGGAGCCACGGGTGCCGGTGTTCAAACGACCTGACACCAGCTTCGTGATGTTTCTTGAGTAGGTACCTAGATACACAGGACGTTGGTAAACCGTATCAGACCTTTGAATATTATGTACATGTTCAAGGCTTCTTATTGTTTGCGAGATCAAGTAAATAACTAGCAAAATTATAATTTAAAAAAGTGTATCTCTTGATTCGAACTCCTAGAAATAATTAGGGTCAAGTCTAATCAGAAGTATTTAACAGTGTAATATTTTACGAGTTTTAACAACACGCTGTGTAGTTAAAAATGCTCTCAAACAAGTGTCGATGCTAAAAAACTGACACAAGTAGGTACTCACCGCAAGGACTCAGAAGATTTATGCACAGCTTCTAAATGTCAAGTACTAACGTTTGATTCCAAGAACTATGCGACGTTAAATCATTACCAACTAATATCTGTTGGACTTTTCTCACAGTCATCGCAAGGTTTTTTTAGTTATTTATTGAAATATTTGCATCTATTAACGTATTTTAAATTCTTATATAACCTTACTGTTTATTATTACCTAATAATATAATATATATGAGATTTTTCCAATTAGATAGTTTGCTCACATAACAAAATCACACAACCGCCTCTGAGATTTCAACTATCTCTGCATCAAAATTGAAAAAAATGGTCTCAGTAGTTTAGGCGTAAAAACGTAACAAACAAACAAATTGGTAATAATATTAGTTAGCATAATTTATTAAAGAGAGACAATATTGAAACAGATGTTTGTACCCAAGCATGCTTCACATCAATTTAACGTTCGGTCTCCATATTACCCAGACTTAGCAATTTAATGTTCGGCAATCAATTCACGACCTTATTTACAATTCTACAGAGGTATTCTCGTAAACTTTTAGTTGTTATCTTACATGTCGAATCGAACACTTGTTTTTATCGCTGTGTGTCGCTCACAATCAAATCGACGCCTCAGTCGTATCGGACGCTGTCAGCATTCACGATCACCTTCGATTTAAATGCAAACTGTCCCTGCATGACATTCCACAAGAATTTCCGATTTTTTGATAAATATTTCAGTTTCATAAATTCTTTATAATACTAGTAATATCTGAACGAGCAGATGGATCACTCAAGGTAAGCAATCGGCGCCGCTATGGACACCCGGAACACCAAAGGCGTTACCTACCGGCCTTTACCTACCGGGGATTAGGAATTTGAGAATTGTTGAAGCGCCTGGGATTAAAGAGAATAAACGGGGGGAGGGGATAATTGGGAATAAAATAACTATATGCATTGTTTTTTAAAAATAAATCGAGTAAAGCTGTACTCGTTTCAAGTCATACCGGGATTCTTATTTGGCAGTAAAGTGCGCAGCGCATCAACGTGTGATGTCGCGTAGCCCACATAAAGAAAAATATATATTGGTAGGTATTTCTTATTTATCTACTCTTGATATAGTCAAACCCATCTCTTTCCTCTTAAACAATACCTTACAGGAAATGGTAACGTAATGCTAGTAGGCTGAGTAAAAAATCTTCAAGTAGGTACCTATTTATTTATTACTTATTTTTTATTACCTTAAGTAGTTTTATAGTAGGTACAATATAAGGCGATTATTCAAGTCATAAAACAAAGACAATGGGATGAACGTCGACGGCTGATCGATTGATAGATTACCTGTCACTCACTGAGATTTGAACATTACTTGAATACAAATGTTCAGCAAAAATACAATAAAAAACTACAATAAAGGTGACCTCTAAGTATACATCAATAAGTATACATAAATAATACATATCATAATACTGTTTGTAGCCAAAAGCTCTCTGTCTCTCTGTCTTTATATACCAGTTGGTATTGTTGGTAATATTAATTGTTGTAGTTCGTAGATGTGGCATGAGTCATGACTGATTATCTCGGTTACTTGTGATGTTTTTATGTACCTTGTTCAAGTTATGTGAACTAAGTAGTGATAAAAGCTAGGATTGATTTCCAATTGATAAATCCATCACTAGAATTTTGGTTTGTGAACAAACTTCGGGCCGTTTGTTTTGTAATAGCCAGGAAAATAAAAGTAACATTCGTATTACAAATATTAAGTGCTTTATACTACGAGTGGTGCAAAACGCGAAAATGGTTGAATGGGTTGGAAATGGTTCATAAAAGCGTATTCACCTAAATTTTCACTTCACTAAAAAATTGCGTGCTACTCACAAGAATATACTGAGAACAACTTTACTAGTTTCGACCCACAGAGAGAGAAACTTCTCAGTATATTCACGTGAGTAATCCGCGATTTTTAGTTAATTTAGTATGTCTCACAATAGTTATGTTAGAAACATATTTTCACTTCCTTCGTTTACGTTAATAATTAGATTACTTACAAACCAAACAAGATCGAACGTCAGCCAAAAGTTAATGTCTCGTGTAGTCAAGTGCAGCTGAGCAAGCAGACGCCACCTCCACATCAGCGAGTGCGACACCGTACGAATTGTGGCTCGAGTTACAAGTAGGGCTGGCAACTTACCAATTTACCATGTGCATAAACAAAAAAAAACAAATTTAATCAAAATTGACCCTGTAATTGGTAGAGACATCAACAAGTACCGAATCCTATTATTTTAAAGACGATTTAAACCGTCAAACACCGGGAAGACACCGTCTTCCCGGTGTTTGACGTGAGTGTGACTGCGACCTATTGTTCTTTAATTGTGTTTATAATGACGGTACTCAACGAGTTAAGTAGTATTCTAATTTACGATTACAACCTTATTATAGTCCTTAGCCAAACCCCTAATGGTTTCAATTTTATAGCAGTAGCTATTTGACGGAATGGAACTGTGCCCCGTATATGGCAATAGGCTCACCCCTATTACACGGGACTTATAACATAAATAGGGAAAAGTGAGTGTTACATTGTACAGTGGCATAATGTGCATCTCTTCCTATCCCATTGAGAACCTAACGGGTAACCGGGGCTCCGACTCGACGTGCAGGAGAAGGAACGGGGTGGTTTTTAGTCAGTAAGAGTCTGACACTCCCTCCCGCCTCACCCAGGCGGGAGCAGTCATTCGATGATTTTCCCCCCTTAAAAAAAAAATCCCATTGGGGATAAAAGGCGCGATGTTATGATGTCATTTAGCTCTTTACAACTTCACTGCAGCTGCAGCACATTTTAATTGTAGCAGTAAATCATTTAAAACAGGATAATTATTTCACAAGGATCGACACAGGGATGACGTAACTGCTGTTAAGTGATGTGATTGTAATTCTGGAGTAATTATAAAGACGCGCGTATTAAAATTAAATAAGAATATTACTTTTCACCAGCTAAGTTACAAATCTATCCCATGTCCAGTAATCCAGACTTATTACTACACTACTAAATTCGAAATACTAGAAATTCTGAGGTTCGTTGCTCGTTGCTAATGCGATCACAGGATCAATCAGGCAGTCAAAGAAGTTAGGACAAATCTTCAAAATGTAACTCTGATCCACACATATTTACTACTAAAAAGAAGTAGTGCCCCACCACCCCTGTACAACATTGTACCAGTAACATGATAACTGAGAATTGTGCGCACTTACCGCCACCATGCGCCCTGCGAGGCAATATTTACCAGATCGCAGTGCATTATAGTCATACCCGGGGGATTCGCGGCTTTTCCAAATTGTTTAAATAAGAAGGGTGCTATAATTACGTCTATTAGTAGTTTTAGGGGATTTTCCTAGATATTAGTTTCGATTGAACAGTAACAGGATATAATTGTCTTTCATTAGTGGCTAAAGTTGAAGTTAAGCTTATTTTCTTTGCAACCAAAGAAGTAGGAAATATAATCTGATCTAAGTTATACAAAGGTATTATGATTCATCATCTAAAACTTTTAACAGCGTTTTAATTTTAGCAGGAGAAGGAACGGGGTGGTTTTTAGTCAGTAAGAGTCTGACATTCCCTCCCGCCTCACCCAGGCGGGAGCAGTCATTCGATGACTTTTCTCCATTAAAAAAATACTTTCTTGTATTAAAGTACAATATTTTTAATTTTTAAATAATTAATCCAAATTGCGGGTCTTAATAAGACGCACTCAATTTCTGTCTATCATCTAGGCAGGAATATAACAAAGACTTGTTCACTTCAAAGATGCAGCAACACTATCATGCGTTCTAGAAGCTCTGACAATGGATGGTTGATGGATATAAAAATAAAATATCTTAAGAGTAAAGATTAGTAACACACTTTCTTTCAGTTTACCCTCCACAGTAACACAAAACTGCCGAAAGTTGTAAACTCCCGTTTAAAGTTTAAACTAACTGTGTTGTTTTACCAGGTATACCGTTTCCCCATAACATGGTTGCAACTGTTAAACGATAGTTGCGCCTGCGCATGTTTGTTTAGCGTTTGTTTACAGGCCGTATTGTTTGGGCACACAACGGCGCGAGGTAATTATAATACTTAGTTGTTTCTGCTTTGTGTGGGTACCCAGCACGTACCTAGGCTACTGAGGTTTATGAGAAAGTACGGAAGTAAAAAGTTTCGTAATGTATAACGAATTGAGTAATGAGCAGCTTTCATTCCAAGGGATTCAATGTCTACCGAATGAACAACATACATTTTTAATTTTCTGACTTGTGAACGAGTTTTCTTTCATAGTTGTGTATTTCCAAACATAATTATTCTATTTTTATGTTAATATCATTTGTAATCACTAACGTATACATTTTACAATCGGATATTTCAATCTTATTACAATTTAAATGACACTTCTACAAAGAGCACAATAGGCACACAAAGAAATCCATTGTTATTGCGGAAAACCATGGATGGAAAAGCCACTTCACACTCACAACATGGACAAACGAACCTCAACTTTAAACGTCTCAAGTAACAAAGTGTATGGTCTCCGATATGTTACCGTCAGGGCCAAATGAGCGCATTATTTCGACGCTCAGCATATACCGCCATGTTGCATGCGCCGCCATATTGCAATGTTGCATGCGCCCCCAACTAACTTCTAGTTCCCGCCGTAAGTGACTAATGTCGACAAATTGTTCGCTCCAGGGATTTTATAGTAAATGGTGCAGATACCAGCTTTGTTACTCGAAACTAAAGTCATAAACTTAACCTCGGAGTCCTGAATTCAAACGCAAAGACGTTTGTTTTAATTACTCCTAGACTTACTTCTATATTTTCCTCAAATTTCTCTTTAAAAAAATACCCAGTTAATTTTAAAAGCCTTTTCGACAACGTCTGTGGCGCGCACTTCTAATTTCCCACTACAAGGAAACTGGGTACTAAAGGAAGTTAAAAGCCTCAATAAAATTAAATAGAGAAAATATCTGCTGGAACAAAAGCGGTACGACTTAATCTTGCTACATAACATAGGATTTGCTATCTGAAAAGACAAACAAACAAATATATGCTGTGGCTACAAACAAACGACTATAGTCATAAAACATGTACCAAGTAGCATTGTACTGGGATATCGACTTAACACTTTAGTTCTACTTAGGGAAGTTATCTTAGCGCAAGTAATCAAGAATAACCTGGTTAGATAATCTGGCAGCCGTGCCTGTCCCCTGAGGGAACCGGGCCAGACCTGACTAATCACCGGCCAGGCTCAGTGGGCTTACTCCCGTTATTACGCGGTTTGAGGAAGAAATTTATTCCAAATCCATTCCACTTGACTCCGGTTAAAAAACTACTAAATAAAAATTTAATTGTCATAATACAACTAAGCTCAGTGTAATATTAACTTTTTCTAAGTTTGATATAATATTCTCTTTTTTGCCCCTTTTCGTGCTGAGGATTCAATAAAATAAAATCAAAGTCCAAACATTTAACAATCTCATTACCTCAGTGCTCCCATTCCATAACATTCTCCCGATCGTTGTGACAGCTGACAGCTGTCAGCTCGAAGATTCATGAGCATCGCAACATGCAGCACGGAGTGTCAAGTGAACGAGCATATCTGGAGGGCCGCGAATTTGCGACAACCCTGACAAATGACAGGCGAAAGTGCTGCTTGCAGGGCTGTGCTGAGGTTGGTACCATACTCTCCTGCGTGAGGAAGAAAGATGATTGGAACACCCACACCGTTACCTAACGACTATTTGTACCGAAACGGTTATTGGGCGAAAATTCGACGTCACAGAAAGTTTTTTTTTTAAATAAATAAGTTAGGATTTGTTACATCATTTCATAAACAGCTTTAAATGTGGCAGATTCAAAAGCCTTTATCAATATAAAGGCTATAGATACGTAGTAGTTAGAGTTAAATACAATTCTAATTGAACCTAACTCCTCAAAAACAATGAAAACAGTAAAGGCTAAGTATTGCACTTTCAAATACAAGCTCGTAAAACCCCATATTAGGTTATGTCATTCTAATTTTGACAAACACTACAATTCGAAGTATTTGTCAACATTTATTATCTCGCGTTGCACAGACTGTGCAAAGTTTCCGAGTGTTGCTCGTATTGTTCATGAATAATTAATAATATGGCCTTTGCTCCAGTTAGGTGTTAAACTGGACAAATAAATACTTCGTAATGGCTCTATTAGGCGTTTCCTAAGCGCTTAATATTGTGCCAATAATGTCATAATAGTTTATCTGTTTACAAATATTACGCAAACGTCATTTTGATTATGACCACTCATTTTAGGACTCAGTAGGTGGTGACTATTTTAGTCAATAGTTTAGCCTTTCATATAATACTTCCACCACATCATTTTACGGCAATCACATTCCCCCTTTAAGTAACAGGCGTCATAAATGATGATAATTTCTTAAGAATTCGTTGTTCTAAAGATTAGCACATTCAGTGAACTAGGTAAATGAACTCATCGCCTTAATTACAAGTACAAAGTAAAAACTAAAATTTTAGAAGATATATTTACGTTAGAAGCACATAAAATAACAATTTATCCGTTTGTAAAACTCAATTTACATTGGCATACACAAATTATCTAATACCTACTGCGCAATTTACATGTGTTAATTGTTAACTGTACATGTGTAGGTACTATCATTATATTCAAATACGTACCTTATTACTTAACACACACATACACATGATGCGTAATTATAATAGTAATTCACAAAAAGTGTGCGTAAACCCTAACACGTGATCTGTAGGGTTGCCACCTGATTTATGATCTCGCAGACGAACACATTATCAAAACCTTATATCTACACTAAACTGACTCGTACCACAGAAATATACACTTTAAACTCCACAAAATAAGGTTTTAAATACATTTTAAATAAAAACATGAATGAAGAACATGAATCACCTTCGCCATATTGAATTTTAACAGCAATTGCGAATAAAACCGTCTGCCTGTCAAAATATTTAAAGTTATTTGTGTGCGCGGGAGTGCGAGGAAGCGTTTAGAGGCGGCCATTGTTTTTATTTAAATATCGAAGCTTTTTATAAATACATCACTCCTCTTATCGGATGAGTAAGTAAGGAGGTACATTTTAGGTCAGCTGATGACGGCACACTTCTTGTTTTTCCCTTAGTGGTGTAATTCATAGCTCTAGTTTGCAAAACAATTTAACCACTCAAATTCTGTCTTATCAATTTTAAGAATACCCAATATATGTAGGTACATGTGATAACTAAATTTAAATGACATCATTGGACAGACTAATAAATATAAATCTTTTATAAGCTACGTTTAAAGAAAACGACTCCAACCCCTTATGTTTTTGAAATCGGTTAATATACCGCAACAAAATCGGTACAGCCAATCACGAAATAATCTCGCACAAACATACATCACATAACATAACATATCATCACGCCTTTTATCCCTAAAGGGGTAGGCAGAGGTACACATTACTTAAGGCCACTGTACAATGTAACACCCACTTTTCACTATTTTATATTATGAATCCCATAGGGAGTGAGCCTATTGACATACACTATTACTACTGAGTCTTTTTTTTAAAACCTCACATTACTTTGCCCGACCCGGGAATCAAATCCAATCGCACTTGCGACCACTCAGCCAACGAGGCAGTCGTACAAACATACATTGATACTTAAATACAGGTGAAACTGAAAACCGCCTTCCTTTTTGAAGTCGGTTAATAATTACTTAGTCTCTAAAGCCGTATTGTTAATGTTATATTAACATTACACATTGTATAATTAACTCCAGAGGTTACTATATTACATAGAACCCTTCAAACCACATAACATGACAGTCACATCAGATTAGCATTAACGTTTCGCAGCCGACCTACATTTCATCAGAACTGGTTCCAATAATTTAGCTCCAACCACAAATAACGACTAATTATATATTGTTTATTGTACACACAACTACAAATCGCGCTATACATAACCAGTTCATCATGGCCTCGATTTGTATGATCGTACCGAACATTCAACAGTCAGTTAATATTGGTTTAGCGTAGCTTGATGTATATTATAAATTACATATCGATGCTAACTCGTATAATTTACGACATCACAAGATCATAACTCTATACTTAATGATTTGGACTGACAACCTCGTTGCTGCCTACAATATTTGCTACTAATTAACGATTTCAATTATGTTATTAGAGAGTCCACTAGAATAGGAGATTGTTGGTTTAAGGCGTCTAATTATAGCGTAGTATCGGGTTGTATTGAATTAATGGAATGGTACGTTGTACGAGGCAAATTGTTGTCAGTAGTTTTTCAAGTATAAAGTGATTGGTACAAAAGATATTGTTGTATCGGTTTCATAAATAACTTTTCATAACTTTCCAGTTTCATTCCAGTGGAAACTATCGTTTTTTTTTCTTCTTCTCTTATAATATCTTCTGATTCACTTCGTTGCGGGAACCAAGACAGTTTTTCATGTCCCTGGGACGCGCCGGACTTCAATGTACCGATGTTTTCATGGTTGTACCTACTGTAAATCCTGGCTTACAGGAGTTGCAGCGGTTTTGGGAGGCTGTGGCAGGCTAACCCTTAAAAAAAATATCCAGTATCACTTTCACGTGATATTTTCATAAATAATATTATCAGTAGTTTAAATAAAAATCGCAGGTTACTCACGTGTACCTATATACTGAGAAAAGCTCTAGCACTAGTGACGTGAATAACCCGGGTAAGTATGTCTCACGAAACATTATCCGAAGTTACACTATTCTAAGTATAAATTGTAAGAATTAGGTATTCGAGTATTAGTGAAATGTCTAACTAAACAAATAATATCCAATCAACATGTCAGTTGTAAGGATTGTTGGTCTACGATAATTTATTAGACGTTTTATAAAAGGCTACCTAGAACAACCAACATGTACATATATCCAAACATATATATAGGTACATAATTATGTAAGTAAGCTGCACCCGCGCACTGACATCTCGTTAACTATGAGACAATAAAGGTCATACCACACCAGATACCTTTTCCGTTGCAATTCACGATTAAAACCTTGTTTAATTTGTATCTTTAACTTATTGCTATTTTAGGTGACACCGAGAAAAAAGAGAGAGGTGTCCATTGCGCCAGTAATTCGAATCTCAAAATATATAATTACAATTAATTAGATATTATTAGTTAATTAGATATTTGGATTCAGTACCGATTTTTGTAAAGATTAGCTCCTTCTGCACGATTTTATGCGTTGTTCGTATCGTACCTATTGATTGCAATGTTATGTTTACTTTTCTCCAAATTCAATAATTACAATTATTTTAAAATTTTATGAGGCTTACGAAGGTTAAAATGTGAAAACAAAATCCACTTAGATTATTCACTCTGTGTGAAAAAAATGTATAGAAAGATAAAAAGAGAAAACTTCCACCTACAACTTCACTTACAACTAAATATCCTGACAAGGAACACATTATAACTGTTCGGGTAAAATTGTAAACCGTATACCTATCTACCTACTACCTACATAATTATATTCGAATCACGTCGCGAAATCTTTAAAATACAAACAAAATTATATATGTCAACATTACAAAAACAACTTATCAACATGACATATTCCGCTTTTTTATTTATACTAGAGGTCCTCTTCAGAGGTCACTGTAATTAGAAATAAATCAGAATGTTTATATTTTCGCTAAAATATATGTATAAAGTAAGATAGTTTTTATGTCGGGGTCAAAGTTCAAACACGTATCTATTCAAAAATATAAGACAGATCACTTTAAACGATTACCATTTTCGGTTATGAAGGTGTGTTTTAATACAGAATGGTTATATAATTTGTAATAATTAAAAGTTGATTATTAATATAGCTTCGTTTATTTTTAACATTGAATAGGTGGAGCTGGCGGCATACCTTACGAATTGTGATCTTTCCATTTTTTCATCAACAATAAACACCATAAAAACATATTCTCAATATTCCCATATTATTATTCTCACAGCACATCCAATTGATATTCAAACATGTTCTGAGAAATATTAATCGTCATCGAAATCGTATATAAAACTGTCATAAAGCCATGTTGTCGTTAATATCTTCGAACGTATCTCACCGGGTAGTTCACATGTGATCGCCATACGTGGAAACAATGTCCCACGATAAATCCGTCAACAGGCAGGGCAATAACGCATGCGCTACAAATTGTAATGCGTGCGCGCACCTAAACGTGTCAGCGCTGCGCCTGCGACGCTGCCTGGCGTAATGTACGGCAGGCAACGTGATGACTACTGCGGATATAGAACTAAATAAAATACTTTCTTGGAATTGCAGTCATTCTTTGTGGTTACAAATGGAAACGTTTTTCGTTGCTTTGTTCCATGCTAAGTTTATTTGCTCCTATAAAATTAAATGCTTCTGTTTGATTTCATACTTTTTTTAATTCATTTACGGAACATTATGTACTTACCTCCCACAAAATAATAACGAGTCTTATAGTTTTTATTTTTGAAAACAATTAAAATTAACCCAACTTAAATCATGTGCCTTCTGAAAAAAATAGTAAAATTGAACCGAAGTCCTGCAATGTGCGCGTGCGCCTGTAAACGTGTCAGCACTGCATCTCTAATGTAGGGACGACAACACGATGACTGCCATGGATACAGAAAAAAAAAATATTGACGTATTTCTAATAATGTGCTGAGAAAAGATAGACAACAGATGAACAGACGTACAAACATTTTGTTCAGACTACGCAGATATAGATATAATTATGTGTACTTACTTACTTATGGTAATTATGTCACTTTCTTTTCTCTGAAAGTCCTGGCAAGTGACGTGCAAAACCAAAAGAATTAAAAACAGGTAATGACCTGTTTTCAACAGATATTGACCTGTTTTTATCTCTCATCGGCTTTATGTACGGTTTCTATTTTAGTAACTGATAAAATCCTAGAACTGATCTTTCAATTATACCTCTAATTAATTATATAATGGTCTCTCAAAAATCTAGAACGGTACCTGTAAGTTATACAAAAAAAATTAAAACATGGCTAACGAATTATACATACCATCCACGAAAATCAAATTACGAGTACCTATATTATATCAGAAATATAATCTCATTTCAATATATCATTTACAAAAGGCAGCCCACATAAAAATCTCAGGTACTCACTTCTATATTACACGAACAGCTTATTAAATGTTATTTCTAAACACAAGTAATTAAAGTACTGTAAGTACCAACAAAAGTTACAACAAGTGTTATTTAAATGTAAAAACTTGTTCCAACTTGTAATAAATTCAGGTTCCTACCACTTAAAATTCTATGAAATGCCTGAATATTATCGTCTTCCCTTAACTTTTTGTTTTCCAACAAACATTTGAGAAATGTCTGTTTGATGAGAAATTTGTGCTGTTATTAGATTTGACGGATTAATTTAAGAATTGTAGATTCAAGGATTAAAATAAGTGGATTTTTCAATCTACACTTAATTCTTAACAGTAGAATAAAATTGACAGTTGACAATAATCAGAATGACCTAGGTCTTGTCCACATACCTACCATAATATCAGTACTCACATACAAGTGTCCTTGTTTGGCGACTATCGTCCGCCATACTGGTTCACGTTTGAGGTTATCACAGTGACCCGGCGCCCGCGCACCCAGATTTCTCCGAAACCTTATCATTTCGCTTCATAGTAAATATTAAGATGGATTATTGTATACCGTACCCGGCTTCTACGTACAATTATTGTTACTAAACCAGATTAACTTATCAAATGTGTAATCCTTAAACTTTACCTAAAAGTATAAATTAACATAAGGGCTTACTTACTTACTTGCTTGTTAAAACTAAAGTTGATAATTTTTCTAATTTAAACTAAAAAGTAATGAAACTCACTGTATACGTTATTAAATGTATCTTATTCCAGTTCTTATTTCTACAATTTTAGAGTTCACTTTTAGTGTCATTTAAAGCTCCTGCAATTTGTCAGTCGACCTCTGATATTTCATCATGCACAATTATTTAATACTAGCGGCCCGTCCCGGTTTCGCACGGGGGGATTTTTTACATAGTTTTACGTTTTATTACAATTCATCTATAGAGCATTTTTGTATAACTTTAACTACATATATGCTCAGCGCATGCCACGGAAGGCCTCAGAAACGATACTTTTTCCCCGTTTTTAAAACTTTTTTGGTTACTGCTCCACAACTATAGGACCTAGCGTGATATTATATAGCCTATGTTACTTCTGAATAATGCAGCTTTCTAATGGTGAAAAAATTATTGCAATGGGTCCAGTAGTTTTTGAGTTTATTCATTACAAACATACAAAAATACAAAAATACAAATCTTTCCTCTTTATAATATTAGTATAGAGGTAGATTTATACCTCTACATATGTAGGTACCACATTTATAAATTTTTATTAGGTTAATACAAGCTGTGTGTGAAATATGGAACTACTGCGTAATGTCCACATTTACACAAGTTTCTATAAAAAAATGTTAAAGGCAGCAACCTGCAAAAACAGCAATTATGCTAAGAAGGTACAGTCCACAACCAAAGAAAATAGTTATCAAACATTAATTTATTAAGATACTAGTTTTTCTTAAACAATTACAACCAACAGGTTTCATTATTTCATTAATAAAAGCGATTATGAGCTATGATCGTTCATCACTTACTTATGATCCGTCTGTAATAACTTTTTACGCACTCATTACATAGTGGGTAAATAATTCATATAGAACTATATTTAGTCTCAAGCCATTTCTCGAGTATTGTATTAATGTAGGTATGCTAGCTATGTCTGGTGCCCCGTCTTGGTTCGTCATCTTAGCTTATAATGTTCTATTAGCACATTAATTCGTGTATTACAAGTGATGTATCCTGTATGGGACTAGCTTTCTATGAACTGTTGCTGGATTTCATTAACTTTTTTCGTGTGTTTTGTGTTGGTATTGAACGTGCGCAAAAAACTGGCTAGCACTTAATAATGAATACGTACTAGAAATGAACTTGAACGGTATCGTTAGTATGAGGGGTGCGGTGCCAGAAGACCTCCCCGTGGTGCACCCTGGGTGCGGGCGACAGTCTCCCTAGCGGGGGTGATAGGGTTGGAGTGACTGTCGCCCGCAGCAGACTTCTGGACTGGGCGGGCGAACCCGATAGGGTTCTGGAGGCGGCGGGCTGTGTGCTCATGGCCCGCGCTTCCGTGGGGCGTTTCTCCGCCTGTCTCTCTGATTAGCAGAGAGCGTGGGGAGAGGCAAGGGCGGTGCTCGTTGTGCACTCACCCTGCCAGCGAGCAGCATCGGGACACAAGCTGTCCCTGATTGCAGCCGTCGATATCGTAATCCGTAAGGAGGTCACGGTCATGTTTTGTGACTCTGAACGGGACGAGGGTCTTGGCTTGGTCGCCCGGACCGCGAGGAAGATAACCTCTATAAAAAATTCCTCCAATACTAAGTTCTGGTGCGCGGCGAGAGTATGCATGGCTGAGGATTAGTGTCAGTCGCGAGCGCACCCCCAGCTAGGGGACCAGTGGAACCTCTAGTTGGGAAACAAATTAACACTTACCCAGGTACAGGGGGCACTGCCTGGGTGGACCGAATATTTCCCCCATACTCGTGGGAACTTTATGGAGTTAAATACTAAAATAAAAAAAACCACACAACCGGAGGAGGAGAGTGCGGGTGAGCCTGGCTCGCCTGCAGTAGCAGGAGAAGGGAGCCCAAGTGGCTCCGGGACTCGTGGTGGGGCGCTGGACTCGTCCAGCAGGCCCCACACACGGGAGTCTAGTCGGAGGGGGTCGGACTCAGAGTCCGACGCGACATTAGCGGAGCGGCTGAGCGTGAGCTCGAAAGGCTCACGCCGCCGCGCGACGGGGACGTTCCAACGCCCCAGGCTGGAGGAGGACAGTTTGTCCCCGTCCTCCGGCGCTCAGGAGGCGCCTCCCCCCAAGGTCCCCACGGCAGCGCGGGGTAGGGGCGGCAAGGGCAGCGGTCGCCGGAAACCGGCACCAGCTGCCTGCGCGGAGTCAGCCGAGCGGCTGGCCGCGGAGGGCAGGGCTCTCTCGAGCGCTGCCCGTTCGGAGTCCTCTGCGGCCGAGATGTCCGGCGTGGAGATGTCGGAGGGCGAGCGCGGCTCTGAGAGCGAGAGCTGCTCCGGGGGCCTCCAACAGGCCATTACGGCGGAGCTCTACAAGCTGGCGATGGGCAAATCCCAGCCGGTTAGGCTCCGCCTCCTCATGGCGGCGGCGGCCACTATAACTGAGGCGGCCTTGGAGCAGTATGCGGTGCCCACTGCGGGAAAGGTGCGCTCTGAGCTGGCCGAGATGCGGCGAGAGCTGGCGCGCTTGGCGGCCTCTAACGCGGCTCTGGAGGCCGAGCTGCGGACGGCCAGGGCCGAGCTCACTGCTGCTCGCGGCAGTCGCCCTCAGCCCCCGGCGGAGGCTGACGTAGTCGGACTGCTGCGGGCGGAGATGGCTGCCTTCCAGCGACGTTTCGACGTGCTGGAGGGCAGGCTCTTGCGGCCCCCACTCGCCGCGAGTCAGGTCGCCCCCGCGGTCCCGCGGTCGTACGCGGCCGCTGCGGCCAAGCCTTCGACCTCGGGTCAGGCTAGCCGCAGCTCCCAACCGCCGACAAAGGTGCGAACGGCTTCCCCAGCGAGGGCCTCGGCGCCCCCGCCGGCGCAGACCCCAGCTGCGCCGACGGCGCCTGCGCCTGCGCCTGCGCCCGCTGGGCGCAAAAAGAGGAGGGGCACTCCGGCCCAGCAGGCTGGGGTTGCGGCGGCGGCGGCGGAACCCGCCCCGCAAGCAGAGGACGGCGGCGGGTGGCAAATCGCCGGCGAGGCGAGGAGAGTCGCCAAGGAGGGCCGGAAGCGCCGAAAAAAGGCGCAGCGGCAACGACGGCAGCAGCAGCGCAGGGAGAAACGCGCTGCTGCCTTGCTCCTCGCCCCTAAGACCGCGGCTGTAGTAATTACACTGCAGCCCGAGGCGGTCAACAGGGGCGTTACATATGGCGACGTCCTCGCCAAATTAAAGGGGGCGGTGACTCCTGCGGAGTTCGGGGCCCCGGACGGGTTCGCGGTCAAGGTGACCGCTACCGGAGCCCGTCTTTTGGAGGTCCCCGGCGCGACCAGCGGCCCATCGGCTGACGCCCTGGCCGAGAGGCTTAGGGCGTGCCTCGGTGCGGACGAGGCCCGCGTGTCCAGGCCCACCAAATGCCTGGATGTCAGGATCTTGGGCCTGGACGACTCCGTAACGGAGACGGAGGTGGTGGCCGCTGTGGCCAGGACGGGAGGGTGCCCTGCTGACCAAATCAAGGCAGGCGCCATCCGCCCGGACAACTCGGGGCTGCGCACTGTTGTGGTCAGCTGCCCCGTCACAGCGGCCAAGAAGCTGAAGGAGGGCAAAAGGCTCTTGGTGGGATGGGTCTCGGCGCAGGTCAAGCTGCTCGAGACCCGGCCTCTGAGGTGCTACCGCTGTCACGTGGGGGAGCACGTGAGCGTCAAATGCACCTCGGAGGTGGACCGCAGCGACTGTTGCTTCCGCTGCGGTCGGCCCGGTCACAAGGCCGGCTCATGCTCCGCCCCGCTGCACTGCAATGCATGTGCGGCGGCTGGCAAGCCGGCCAATCACCGGGTCGGGAGCAAAGGCTGCTCCCCTCCCGCCAAACCCAAGGGCAAAGGTAGGCCCTCCGCCGCCCCTGCCGTTTCCGCCGCCGCCGCCGCCACTGCCACCGCAGTCGCCGCTGCCGCCACTGAGGAGGTCGGAATGGACTGCCAATAATGGCCCCATTCCGCCTCCTCCAGGCGAACATCAACCACTGCGCCGCTGCTCAGGATCTCCTGCTCCAGAGCATGGCGCAGTGGTCGATCAATGTCGCCGTGGTCTCCGAGCCGTACTTTGTCCTGCCCAGGGATCACTGGGTGGCGGACCTGGACGGCTCGGTGACCATCATCTCGTCGGCCGCCGCCGGTACCCCGACTCTTGAGGCTGCTCAAAGAGGCCGGGGTTGTGTCGCAGCACGGTTCGGAGAGCTCGCTGTGGTGGGCGTGTACTTCTCTCCGAACCGAACTCTCGCCGAGTTCCACAACTCCTTGAGGGAGTTGGTCACCGTCGTCGTCGGGTTCCGTTCCCTCCCCGTGCTCGTCCTCGGGGACTTCAACGCCAAAAACTTGGCTTGGGTTTCCCGGTTCACCGACGTCCGGGGTAGGATGGTGGAAGACTGGGCCCTTGAGACGGGCCTAGTCGTCCTGAACCGGGGTTCTGTCCCCACGTGCGTGCGGATGCAGGGCGAGTCGGTGGTGGACATCTCGTTCGCCAGCCCTGCTCTGTCACCGCGTATTGTTGACTGGCGCGTCATGGAGGAGGTGGAGACGTACTCCGACCACCGGTATATCCGGTTCGACGTCTCCGCCGAGTCCGCAGACCCGCCGGTCAGACAGGCCCCATGTGGCCCGCGTTGGGCGCTGAAACAGCTGGACCGGGAGCTGCTCCTGGAAGCCGCCATCGTGCAGGCCTGGGTGATACCACCGGTCAGGCCTGCCGACATAGACGATGAGGCCAAGTGGCTCCAGGACGCCATGTCCAGGATCTGTGACGTGGCGATGCCCCGGATCCGGTCGAGGCAACAAAAGCGCCAGGTGTACTGGTGGTCGCAAGAGCTAGCAGCTCTACGCAAGGCGTGCACTGCTGCGCGACGCCAGTACACTAGGCACCGCAGGCGCCGCATCCGTCCTCCTAATGCGGAGGCGAGAGAGGCGGAGTTGTACGAGGGATACAGGGCGGCCAAGGCCCTCCTTAAGGTGGAGATATTGCGGGCCAAGGAGGAGGCCCGCCGAGAGATGCTGGGGACTCTGGACAGAGATCCGTGGGGACGCCCGTACCGGATGGTACGCGACAAGCTCCGCGCTTGGGCTCCCCCGCTCACCCAGAGTCTCCGGCAAGAAGTCTTGGAGGAGGTGATTGGCACCCTGTTCCCTCGACTGTGGAGGGGGTTCACCCCTCCGTATATGACTCCGCCCCCTGCGGTGCCCGACGCGGGCTACAGCTACGACGACGACGACATCGTCCCAGAGGTGACCGAGGCAGAATTGAGAGCGGCGGTGCGCCGGATGGGCGTCAAGAACACCGCCCCAGGACCCGACGGCCTGCATGGCAAGGCATGGGTCCTGGCCTCAGAGGCTCTCGGGCCTCGATTGATTGGTCTCTACAGCGCATGTCTGGAGAGAGGCCAGTTCCCGCTTCTCTGGAAAGCGGGAAAACTGGTCCTCGTGCGGAAGACGGGGCGCCCTGCGGACTCTCCGTCCGCGTACCGGCCCATAGTGTTGCTCGACGAGGTGGGGAAAGTCTTCGAAAGAATCATTTCGAACCGCCTCGTCGCGCACCTGACGGACATTGGGCCGGACTTGTCGGACGGCCAGTTCGGCTTCCGCAGAGGGCGCTCCACGGTGGACGCCATCATGCGCGTTAGAGACCTCACGACGGGGACTGCAGTGTCCAGGGGTAAGGTCGTAGTGGCGGTGTCTCTGGACATCGCCAACGCCTTCAACTCCCTGCCCTGGAGCTGCATCTTGGAGGCACTCCGATATCATCGGGTGCCTACCTACCTCCGTCGTGTAATCGAGGCTTACCTGACGGACAGGTCCGTCAGCTACCCCGGTCACCGGGGCGAGTGGAACCGGCGAGAGATGTCACGCGGTGTTCCACAGGGTTCGGTTCTGGGGCCGCTCCTGTGGAACATCGGCTATGACTGGGTGCTGCGCACCGACCTCCCGAACGGCGTTAGCACAATATGCTACGCCGACGATACGCTGGTGCTAGCGCACGGGAGGTCACACCAGGCGGCGGCCGACTTAATGGCGACAGCGGTTGCGACAGTCGTTGAGAGAATCCGGCAGTTGGGACTCGAGGTGGCGCTCCACAAGTCCGAGGCCATGTGTTTTCATGGCCGCGGGAACGCGCCACCTCCGGGTGGGTCCCAAATAACGGCGGGAGGAGTTACCATCGGCGTCGAGACGATGATGAAGTACCTAGGACTCGTCCTCGACAGTCGGTGGAACTTCATTGAGCACTTCCGACGTTTGGCTCCAAAGTTGGAGAGGACGGGGGCTGCGTTTAAACGCATCCTCCCCAACCTCGGGGGGCCAAACGCCTCCTGCCGGAGGTTATACGCCGGGGTCGTGCGGTCCATGGCCCTCTACGGCGCCCCTGTTTGGGCGCCAAACCTGTTGCGGCGTCCCGCTCGGACGCTGCTCATGGCACAGAGGGTCATGGCGATCCGAATGATCCGCGGATACCGCACGATCTCTGGGGAGTCGGCGAACCTCCTTGCCGGATTACCGCCGTGGGATCTGGAGGCGAAGGGGTGGTTTTTAGTCAGTAAGAGTCTGACACTCCCTCCCGCCTCACTCAGGCGGGGGCAGTCATTCGATGATTTTCCCCCCTTAAAGAAAAAAAAAAAAAAATCGTTAGTATGAACATCATATTGTCCGTAAGTTATGACTATGAGCCTTTATTCAATAGCTTCTGAGTGGTTTCGCTGAAGCTGTAACAAGTTTTTAAGTAGCGATACTAAATAGAATTACTTTTCAGACGGATAATTAATAAGGACGCCCAATGGGTAAAACTCCTGCAAAATTATTATTTTTAGGGTTCCGTACCTCAAAAGGAAAAAACGGAACCCTTATAGGATCACTTTGTTGTCCGTCTGTCCGTCCGTCTGTCCGTCTTTACGTCCGTCCGTCTGTCAAGACTCTTTTTCTCAGGAACGCATGGAGGTATGAAGCTGAAATTTATATCAATTACTCAGGTCTACTGTCCCTTGAAGCTGTGAAAAAATCAAACTTCTGAGCCAACGCAATCAAAAGATACAGCCGTTTATGCCGCAAATTTTCGACACTTGCAAGGGAATCAAAACCTACAGGGTGCTTCCCATGCACTCAGAATCTTGAAATTTGGTACGAAGCAACGTCTTATAGCATAGATAAAGGAAAAATTACGAAAACCATAATTTTTTAGTTTACATCACATAATATATATTTTTTTAATAATTTTAAACTTACTACCCATTTGCTCATAAACGCATAGAGGTATTGAATTGAAATTCATACCAAATACTCAGGTCTATAATACCTTTAAGCTGTAACAAAATCAAACTTCTATGTCAACGCAATCAAAAGAAACAGCAATTTAAGCTGCATATTTTGAAACTCGCAAGTACTCGCAAGGGAATCAAAACCTAAAGGGTACTTCCAGTCGACCTAGAATCTTGAAATTTGGCATGAAGCAACGTTTTATAGCACACATAAAGGAATAATTCCGAAAACCTTAAATTTTTAGTTACATTACAAAATATATATTTTTTAATAAATATAAACTTATTACTTTTTTCTTCATGAACGCGTAGAGCTATCAAGTTGAAACTCATATCAAATACTTAGATCTAATTGCCTTTAAACCCGTGAAAAAAAAAATTCTAAGTTAACGCAAAAACGCAAAACGCAAAAGTACAACCATTGATACCCCATATTTTGAAACTCGCAACTACACGCAAGGGAATTAAAACCTAAAGACCACTTCCCGTTGACATATAATCTCGAAATTTGGTAAGAAGCAAGGATTACTTAAACGATAAAGAGATCTTTGTCTTAAATTTATGCTCCTTCATCTTTCCCCATTGTAATGTTATGAATTTCATTTTGCAATAAAAATACCATAGTTATGACTCGATTGTCGTAATGAACGAACTTTGTAAACCTTGCAGGTTTGTACGGAACCCTCGGTGCGCGAGTCCGACTCGCACTTGGCCGGTTTTTTTAAACCTCGAAATTAAATGAATTACACTATAAATAAACAAGGTATTGAATCGATTCTGATGACATATATTCCAACTGTAGAATATACAAGGCGCAATTTCAGCCAAAATACATTATTTTACGCGGACGAAGTCGCGTGTAACAGCTAGTTTCAAAACAAAATAGATACACATACATAGATAACCTAGTTCTGAAATTGGATCAAAAAGAAATTATTTACTTCCCAATGACTGTTATAAAGATTTAAGTTCGCCTTTCTTCGATGATATTATCATTACTTTTAATCCAACCACGACACATTATCTCATTAATACCTAGTATTAAGTTTAACTAATGAGTCATACAACCTATTACGGACAGACGGACGTGCCAGCAACATGAGTGTAGGTGACAAGATGTCAAGTGTACCTCGTACCTTGACTATGTGAGACACAACTTGATACGGGTTTTTCTCGGGAATGAACACAGCATCCAACTGTCGCGTACAAGGGCTACAGCTTTTAATAACAATATTATTGAACAGTGTGTTCCCACACTTGTGATTTGGATCCTTTGCTGTTGCGGCTGTCCATGGATGATTATCTTCTTTAATTAGGCTGCATGGTTGGCGCGGTGGTTGGGCAACTGGTTGTCTCGCAACGCGTAGTGGATTCAATTCCCGCACGGAACAACTCTTTGTGTGATCCACAAATTGTTGTTCCGGGACTGGGTGTCATGTGTATGTGAACTTGTTTGTTTGTAAATGCACCCATTACACAGGAGAAAATCCTAGTGTAGGGCAACGTTTTTTAAGAAATAAAAAAGAAAGAAAAAGGCGTTACTGTAAACACCGACACATATGTAGGTATATTAAAAAGTAAGGCTATTCTGCATAAATTCGAAATACCTAGAGATAAACGTTACACAAAATGAATTATAATAATTTATAGAAATGCAAATATGGCGCGCCCAAATATTTGGAATTTATTCGCAAAATATTAATAAACAAACCAAACAGCTTTGGAAACATATTATTAAATGCACGTTTTATTTTTAAATAATAATATATTATGTAGACTCCTAGTGAATCATTATTTATGGATGCGTGGCCACTAGAATCGCGTCATTTCTTAATCGGAAATATAGACTCAACGTACATTTAAATCAGTTTTGTATCCATTTCAATTAGTTTATAATAAAGAGCTTCACTCCGTTTCTAATTAGTTAATTGTTTGCTTGCCAACCCTGTCGCATGTCGATTGGCGTCGCCTGCGCAGGTTCCTCGTACCGAGCGAGCCGACACCGCGCATGCGCCTTAGAATCTTAATTATCACCCTCAGTTTTGTTACTGGAAGGAGCATCTTGTAAGTATAATGGAAATATAGGAACAATAATACTTAGACCTGCTACATACTAAAAAGCCCAGAACTGATACGGAGTTGCCTAATGCCATATCATAACGTTAAAGATTTTCACAAACTCATGTCCACACGAAAGTATTACCATGGTAATGCGTTTAACTTCATCGTCAGAAATCAAAAATTGTAGTACTGTTGCAATATGTTCACTTTCATATCAACATTATTATAACGTGACTGTCTCATTAGCCGAGTGGTCGCAAGTGCGACTGCCGAGCAAGTGGTCTCGGGTTCGATTCCTGGGTCGGGCAAAGTATTACTGGGATTATAAAAAAAATCTCAGTGGTAGCACGGAGTCTGGAAGTGTGCCCGCTATACGGCAATAGACAGATAGTGAAAAGTGGGTGTTACATTGTACAATGCCTTTAAGTGTCGCAATGTGCACCTCTGCCTACCCCTTCGGGGATAAAAAGGCGTGATGTTATGTTATGTATGTTATATTATTACTATAACGCCTATAATATCCTGCTTGATATAATGAAATAGTCCAAGTTAGGCAAATCAACATACTACCTCTATATACTCGTAAGTTTCATGCTAGTTCTTCGAAACTACACTTTCAACAAGCACCTTTACCAGCTTTACTATCAATTCCATTTGACATTTCATAAGTGCCTAATCAAGGATTCATTTAAATCAATTCTTCGACTTTTGACTTTAATAAAAAACAGATCTTCTTCCAGTACTATAAGTCACAGTGCGCACGTATCTTTCGCACCATCTCCACATAACAGGTACATCGTAATTAGCCACTCGATACCGACACCTATGTATGTATTAGCCAACTATGTAACTAAGGACATAACTACTTCATTGAATATGTACCAGCGACATATACACATTTCCTATCTATACCATTCCATTTGTGAGTCTGATCCAATGGTGTAACATTAGTTTGTAAAATGGAAATTTAATGTGCAATAAGGAATGTTTGGATCCGTACTAGAATTGTTTAGAACATGTGTACATTGCTCGCCTCGGGAGACGTATTTTTATTTTGATGTAACACAAAAAAAGAACGAAATAAAGAAAATATAGAAAAGAAAGACAAAAAGACAAGAAAGAAAATTTGTTTATTTGCACCGTCACAAAACACAATATCACAAAAAAAATTGGTAAAAGAAATAGTATTTTTTTTAAGGGGGGAAAATCATCAAATGACTGCTCCTGTCTGGGTGAGGCGAGAGGGAGTGTCAGACTCTTATTGACTAAAAACCACCCCGTTCCTTCTCCTGCACGTCGAGCCGGAACCCCGGTTACCCGTTAGGTTCTCCGCGACAAAAGAAATAGTATAGAATAAAGTCTAGTATCGTGTCTGGTTGTAATATGAGAACTTCCATATATTGAATTACTTATGACAACAGCTAGGCTGAAATAAGCTTTATATAGAGAGGAGTGGAAGGAGGCTTTTGCCCTGCAGTGCGACCATGTCTGAAAATAAAAACAAAAATAAATCAGCTGGCAATTCTATAATATTGAATTCAAAAGATCGAAGTAAACTCGATCGCATTCCGCTATATCATTGGTTGTGAGAATAATCCGGATCTCGACCAATAACGGGCCAGAATGTGATCGAGTTCACTTCTTAAGTTCGAATTGACAGTTTCAAAATAGCCTAGCAGATACCTGTACCACACATTCTATTAATAATACACGAAGATATTTTGATATAAAGAACTGTGTTATACCTGACCACGCGCTCTAATCACACAACATAACATCACGCCTTTTTCGGGGATAAGCAGAGGTGCACATTACGGCACTTAATACCACTGTACAATGTAACACCCACTTTTCTCTATTTATGAGTCCCATGTAATAGGAGGTGAGTCGATGGCCCTATACCGGACACATTTCCAGACCCCGTACTACTACTGAAAAACTCAGTAATACTTTGCCCGACCCAGGAATTGAACCCGAGATCCCTTGCCCTGCAGTCGCACTTGCGACCACTCGGCCAATGAGGCGGTCTAATCACTACTTATAAATCAATAAGACGCTCCCAAAAACGATCTTACATCTTAACTCACTTGATACCAATTCCTTCTGTAGATCATATTATAATATATTAAACCGTTCGCTCCGTTGTCAACATAAACCGAAGCGTTAGTAAGCACACGTCTATATGAACAATAAACCATCCACAATTCCTTGTGAACACCTCATCTTGAGTTTCACGACCGACATCTTAAATCGTCCCCGAATTTCCCTGTGCGATGACGTCACTTCGCACCGTGATATATTCGCTCTACGTGTGGAACTACTGCACGGTTGCACGGCTGGTGCGGTGGCTGGGCAACCGGCTGCCTTGCAACGTGTCGCGGGTTCCATTCCCGCACGGAACAATTCTATATATGATCCACAAATTGTTGTTTCGGGTCTGGGTATCATGTGTATGTGAACTTGTATGTTTGTAAACGCACCCACGACACAGGAGATAGTCCTAGTGTGGGGCAAGGTTTAAAAAAACTCAGCTACATGGAAGCCACATTTTCATAGGAATCACTGCCACATACATATACAACCTCCTTGATTCGCTTCAGACGGACATTTCGCTTTATTTTCCCTTTTTCTGTGTTATTTATTGTTTCATGACATTCTGCTTAGAGATATGAAGACAATATTTCTTTGTGACGCTGCCTTATTTTGTTGGATTACCAGTGTGACTGCGTGACACTCGTGGAGATGTTTCAAAAGGTTTTTATTTGTTCGCGTATTTTATTTTACTTTGATGGTGCTTCACCTTGGAGAGTGTGTAGAATAGGTACTTATGTATACATTATGTATTAGCCTCTTGTCTGTTGAAAGTTGCAGCCATTTTTTTTATGGTATAGGAGGCAAACGAGCAATCGGATCACCTGATGGTAAGGATCAGCGCCGCCCATGGACACCCGCAACACCAGAGGCGACACAGGTGCGTTGCTGGTCTTTTAAAAAAGAAACCGCTTTTTTCTTGAAGGTTTGAAGGTCGTATCGGTTAGGAAACACCGCCGACGACAGATCATTCCACACTTTTGCTGTGCGAGGCAGAAAGCATCGTGAAAAGGTCACAGTTGTGGCCAACCAACCATCTATATGTTGGGGATGAATATGCTGTCGTGAGGGTCGATGGCGAAAAAATGCGGAAGATATCAGGTCAAACAATTCCTCAGAGCACTCCCCGTGGTATAAGCGATAGAAAATGCACAACGAGGCTGTACTCTACGCATTTTATTCATAATGTGTTTTATACCGGGAGCCGGTGTTTCAACAGATAAGAGGTTAGTAGATACTTTATTCCTCCTAGTAAAGCTTTATTCGTTACATCCATCCATCCATCTGAAGTTTTGTGCCCAGTTACTTGCGAAATGAAAAGCCAATAAACAAAATGCTCTTCATTCACAAACGCGCCACTATCTTACAACCTTAACCTTTACCTCCATAGCTTCAACAAATCAAACATACTGTAGCAATAAATCAATTAAATATTGACCAATTACGATCGATGACGTCGACCGGCGCGGGCGCAGCGTCCGGTGTGATTTACAACCGTTACAATACAAACTGGCAGACTCACCAACCTTGTCAAAATGTTATTTATATCAATTCGTGATGAGATGAGGACACACTGAGGAGCGGGAGCGATTTTTGTGAGTGAAAGTGATGACTCATTTCAGCTTTTAGTCATATTACAGAGACTTTATAGTTTTTATTCACGGTTTTGCAACTAAGGCGAAACTATTCTGAATGCTAAACTAAACACAGCTACCTGCGCTTTACTTCTTGAAGCTGTACTAAATATAAGCCTTAAATAGCTTGCTCATGGGACGACGTGCTTCTACGTGCTCATAGACCACATCGTCGTTTACCACCAGGCGAGATAGTGGTAAAACGTCGGCCCATCACTTATAATAAAAAATTATATGAGGCTAGCTTCACTGACTGACAGACAGGCGGATAATTCAATTTCTGACGTTTCAAAAGTGCCTAATTAAGGATTAAACTGTCAAACACCAAGCGGTCACCGGTGACCGCAACCTATTGTTCTATAATTGTGTCTACAAAACCGGTACTCGACGAGTTAATTGAAATAAATGCTTTGACTTTGACCGTAAGTAACATTCCTAAATAATATGGCTAACTAACAAGCTATATAAACAATAAAATTCTAACTCTAGGCTTACTCATACATAGGTAATACATTACTTGATGAACAAAACTTAATACACAATCGCTACCCGCTCCCGCTCGCTCTCTACTCTGACCTTTAACTCCCAACACCCAATAAATATGTAATTAATAACAATAACGCTAGACAGACAGACAGCGTTACTCAATCAGTGCGGGTCACCTCGCGCCTCGTGGTAACTCCGCACTCATGCATATTGTATATTCAGCCCAAAGGGAAATGTGATTTATTAAACTCACACGCACAGATACATTGTAAGTAAGTTATTATGAATTTTTCACCAATTTTACTTTTATCGTGGTTACAATTACTTCAAAGTCAAAGTCAAAGCATTTATTTTAATTAAACCATAGTTTGGTAATTTTGAAACGTCAACAAATACAAAATAAATAATAGTCTGTCAGTCAGTCCGTCTGTAAAACTAGGTGAAGCTAGGTGCTCATTCCAAAATGTAGATTCGAATGGAGAAGAACGAGCAAAAAACTCCATGGGTTCTATCATGGGTTCCTGAATTTTGTCTCAAGCCTAAATAGGCAATGAATCATCAGGCCATTTTAATCCACTGCTGGATTTAGACCTTACCATCTCACTATACTTGATTACCTCTTCATAAATATAACAAAGTATTAAGTTCTTACCGCAAATGTGATAAGCAAGACCACCCGTCACCCCTGCGTACCCCAACGAAAAAATAGCCTTTTTAAAATTATCTCCAGACAGTTCACAGTCACCTGATACAACCATTTCTCAAAGTTCCCCACATCATCTCAAGAATGTTGGGAATTAAGTAAAAGAGAGCCGATTAAGGTACGACACGTCGAGCGGCTCCTTCCGGCCGAGGCTTCGTGTTTCAGCGTTAATTACTGAACAACTGAACATTAACAACGCCACTGAACTCTGAACAGTGTCGGGTGCCACCCGTTTTTCAAAATAATTTAACTTAATACTTTCACGGATAATTTCGGAATAAAGGGACAATGAAAATGCTACTTTATTGTTATGAGTCATTGAGTGGAATTCCTTTGTCTTTGTCTGAAATTTTTATTTTTTATTCATTTCTTCACGTGCTATAATTAGGTATGTATAAAGCAATTAGGTTAAATATTTATACTATTTTTTTAAGTCCACTTTGTTACGACTACCTCGTTAGCCAAGTGGTCACAAGTACGACTGCCGAGCAAAGGGTCTTGGGATCGATTCCCGAATAGGGCAAAGTATTACTGGGTTTTAAAAAAATCTTAATAGGCGTACGGATTTGTGCCCGGTATATGGCAGTAAGCTCACCCCTTATTACATGGGACTCATAACATAAATAGCGAAAAGTGGGTGTTACATTGTACAGTAGCATTAAATTAAGTGCCGTAATGTGCACCTCAGCCTACCCCTTCGGAGATAAAAGGCGTGATGTTATATTCACTTTGTTAGTAAAAGATTTGGCGTTTCTACACATGACTTGCCAACACATGAACATAAAAAAATATCTTTACTAGATTTAAACTATCTGTATTTATTCTATTTTATCCGAGCTACCTTTGGTTAGAATACATTAATGTATTAATTAGGGTCTAAATATTCCTAGGTAAAGATCAAATTACTACTAGTTAAATACTTTAGTGACTTCTTTTAACTCGAGACAAAATGATGTGTCTCCATCCTCCTTTACTAACCACGGATCCGAATAAAAATCATGACTAATAAAATAAAGTAAAGCTAAAAATATTCCACGACACACAGAATGTGTGAAATATTCACAAAATCCTATATAATAATAGAGTATTGAAACCTTTTACGTGAAAGTGTTGACTTTGTCGACCCCAATAAGTAATTCAAGCTGAAAGTAAATCTATTTCTGTTGCCCTTTTTATTCTGTTCTTATAATAGAAGTGAACAGCCTGAGTACAATGGTAATATTAGAATAACTTCTAAATAACGTATACTGCCTAAGTTGGATAGAATTTTTGATTCGCGATTGTTTTTTTGATGAGAATCTTTGTAATTCTTTTAGAGGGATTTTCCAACCAGAACTATTTTTGAATATAGTTCTGTCACTACAAACTCCTTATAAAATGACAGAGATAGCACGGTATTTACGTAGGTACTACTTCAAATTGCCTTCAAATTCATTTCCATATTCGACGTAAGACTCTTCGATCAACAATAACAACTAGATATCGGGTCGGCGCAAGAAAATCGTATCGACAAATAAGAGCTCACTTGAGAAGTGAGCTCTTATTTTGTTTAGTATGCTCCAAACATGGCCAACGTACTCACGTCTCACGATGCCGCATTGAGTAATTGCAAGTTGCAAAAATAATAACCGAAAAAGCAGTATAACGGCCGGAGTGTCTTACTTTTGATAAGTACATAAAGTATAAGTTATATTTTAAGCTTTTAAACTAGTAAATAATATCAAATTAGACAAAATTACCAATTATAAACCAACGCCACCAATGTTTGTGCATGTGTTGGCGATTCCTTGTCGCCAACACGCGCACAAACATTTGTTTAAACAGAACAGTGGATGCATGGAGTCGATTAGTATTGTAAAAAAAAATTGTATTGTAACCTGATTGGAAAAGAGTATCTAACCTATGGAGTTTCTTGCTCGTTCTTCTCCATAGGAATCTACACCTTGGAATGAGCAAATAGCTTCACTTTATATTCTTGACGTTCAAAAGTGCCTTCCTGGTCTAACTGATATAAATGTTTTTGACTTAGACTTAGACTTTTAATGATAAAGTAAATAAACATATCATACACAAAAACGTACCGCTAATAAAAATAAGTGATGTACACTAAGATCCCGAAATCTTAATTTTCATATTATGAAATTATTTTAGTGTCCAACGCGACTCCATACATACCTCCTGTAGCGAAATTCGAAATTTGAAGAAGCAAGACGAAATAAAACAAAATGATATAGATCGCAAGACAATAATGGAAAAATTATCTTTATTTGTTCAAGCTTAAGGTTGAATTCAAACTAGATATTGTATAACTTATGTCTTTTAATTTCTGCATGACAGGAGTAAGAAAATACTTTTCTCGTCTTATGTGACGAATGGTCGTAAGTATTAGATAATATTTTGACGATTTATTACTTTATTATTAGGTGCCATGGTTGTTATTAGGTTGAACTTAAAACTATTTTAAAACATTTTTCTCTTATTGTTATTTTTTTACTATTATTATTAACGCGGACAGAACTGGAGCTTGATTTTGTACGTAACCCTTTATCTAGTTGCTATTGTTGATCGAAGGTAAGACTATTAAAGACATAGAATATTTAAAACACTTACAATTTAACTTGTAATACATCAGGGAACCTAAGTAAGAGACGTCGTACGAGCAAACTCATAGCTGTAAATACGACCTCATTCCCAATGTTAACTCCACGGTTTTATATGACAAATAAAACACCAAACTAACATTATCACTGCACCACTCGCTGCTACTTCCGAAGTAATAAACTAAGATCCTTATAATGGAACTTGAGTGTCATCTTAACTGCATCTTGTAAGTTAAACGAACAAGTTAGTTTAACCGATGTAATATTACTGCGGTTACTTCTACTGTCGGCCTGCAGTTAAACTGTTTACCGTGATGTCGAAAACTTTCAGGTTCTGTTGCCTCTCTGCGTCGCTACCTCGCCTATTACGTCACATAATAATATGTACTTCTTACCTCTTGTTACACATCTCAGTTGATAAATAAAGCGATGGTACTTAGTTAATAATTGGCTTGTTGCTGAACGGACTTAGGTATAGTAACAGCTACAAAAGATTATGGACTATATTTTTGCTCAGGTAATGGTTTGTAATGAAATTAAAATACGTTTATTTTTAGCCGCAGATTTTAATGAGATATAAAAACCAGTATCAATATATCGAGACTGTTATGAGTAGGTTGTAACATTGTAACACGTCCTTAAAGTTAAAACAATACTAAAAGACGATACTTGAAAAATTAACAAGGTAATATAGAAAAGTTAACCTCACCCTATAAAACATGTACAAGTTTATACGACAAAGTAGTATCACAGAATGTAGTAATGTAATGGGTAAGCCACAGAATCACATAGAACAACAAAACGAACGTGTTGTCTGTTTGTCTAAAAATACGTAAAGCAACCACATGCACTGACAACTGTGCAGTTGCATGGTAATGTGTGTAACTCGATACACGCAGGAATGCTGCCCCAAATATACTGCCCATACTAAATATATTACGATTCCTCGTGTTCACTAATGTAAACTAACTGTTCATTTCGTTGGAATTCACTGTTTTCATTGGCTAACCAGCTTTGACAAACGCAATGCTTCCAATTTCTATAAGCTTCATACGAAATACCTTGATATCGATGTCCAAATTATTCACTACAATCGAGATATTTGTACCTGTACTTGTTCGTCTTAAAACCCTAGAAGAAATCTACAATGGTAAGATTTAACACAATAAGTAGAAACATAACTAAATCATTTTATTTCCTGCAATTATTTTTAGAAAAGTCATCAATTTTTGTTGATAATGGTGAGATTCTGTCCCAGACCAAGTCTCGTGTGATTACTCCAATAAATACATTTTATTGCACTTACAGTTTATATTACAGACTCGTAAATTAAACCTTTATCACAAAATGGCCGCTGACATATATTTTAGCGCAAAATGGCGACGCATTGTCGGCCAGAATGCAACCTGGCCGCTCTCCAAAAGGACTTGAAAGACTCCAAAATAAGGCCACTCTCTGCCCCGTCCTAAACACCCTGGATTTTCCTTATTGCCCATTTTACAAAGGACAAAATATTCCCTGTGATTAATTGACGCAATACCCAAAAGTGTCACTGACGATTAATATTAATCAAGACAAGTTTTTTTGTCATTTCAATTCATAATTGGATAAAATGGTGATTCAATTTTATATTTACGCCAGATTGAATTTTTATTAAAAAATTAAATAGTAATTGGAGGAAAATTTATCAAAGAAAGGTCCTAGAAATGATTTAATTTTATTATATACAAACTTACTAATGTAAAAAGAGAAACGAATTACTTTATTTTTTACTTAAACTTGAGCATTAACTTACACAGGCATGGCAGTTTTCTTTGCTCGAAAATAACGTTATCTATATTTATCGTTTTCCACTTAATTCTAGATAAAGTAATGTAATAAATAACCACAATATCGTTAGTTTATCTTCCCGTACAAGTAACAAGTCTGTAAAGTTTCTCCAGTCGACAGTCAATACATTTCATTCATTGTTAACGTTACTTAAGGCTCAAGTCACGACAATGGCGACTCCGTACGAAATCACATCTCGCTGACAATATCCACAAATCCGATTATGTATCGAGATTAGAATCGAGTGACTCGTATCGTTATTAAATCGATAACGAGGTGAATACATGTGGCGGGGTTATTCTTTGGTCTAGCGGTAGGGTTGCCAAATGTTGGCAATTGTATTGCGATAGTTTGTGAAACAGCTGCGACAGAATTAGCTTCGGATAGAGGCTTTTATTGAATGCATTATGAACTGCATAGCAAGATACTGAATAATAATAATAATAATGAACAGTTGTCGAAAAAACAAGTCACTTTTGTAAGGCATGGCTTCTACGTTATTTAAAAACAATTTTTTACGCTTGCCAGATATCAAAGTTCTTAAAAAATGACGTCAATATCAATAACACGAAGTCAAAAGTTAGAAAGGAGTTTTGTCGCATTACGAATATTCCCCCGAGTGTGACAACTCAAAGCGACAATTATATGGAAATTTCAAAGAAACGTAATCGGATTATTTTGTGGGCGACATCGACTGCGACACATGTTGACGTACCTGCGACACTTTGAATATAAGACGCGACACGACTTATAAGTCGGAGCACATAAGTAGATTTTTCTGTGAAGTCGGTATCAATTCATAATAATCTACGTATCGTCTATACCTCTAATATCACATTATGGGAACTATTCATTAATTATTTAATATGAGACTGTATGCCATATTATACCTAGGCAATAAGGCAACGTATCAATTCATATTGAATACTTTCTTGTCAATTAAAATCAATATTATAGAAGTAAATCGGTAAATCTCTAAAAATTAAAAATCGTACTGAATTAAAAACAATTTTCTATGCCACAATTAATCTTCAACTCTATCTAAACTAAATCTAAATGCGAAAACAACATCGATATACGATTCCTTTGCCAACAGTTTCTGTGCAGCAGAATGAATGTGCGTACTGAGCAGATAATATCTCGTTAAAACACTAATTATCACCAACATTACAATGTAGCAACACAAGGACTTTCTTTAACGACTTCAATGATAAAGTTATTGCCGTGTCCTGTTACGAAGTATTTCTTACTATGTTGTGTAAAAAGTATCTTGTTTACACAGTGTATCTAGCCTCTAGATGTCACGTATTTTTAGATTCTTAGCACTCTTGTCTTTATAGCTGTTGTTGATTTGTAATATGCGCGTAAGCGTTGAGGTTTTACTGTCTTGTCGAGTGATATCTTTTATTGTTTCCACTAGAAATACAGATAAGTAAATGTTTGTTCACACGTTTCGCTTTTCAATTTCAAAACCTGTCGTTACATACATATTTTGTACAATTGCTAAGCAGACTTCATTCAAAACTATATTTATATTGTAAGTTTCATGAAACACACTAAATTAATTATTATATTTTTCGACTTACTCACGTAACTGTTTGACTCGACTAGTTTCGAGCCATAATAGAAGCTGATATTTATGAGCAGCATTCCTACAGTAATAGAAGCAGTGCGAAAGTCGCCGCGTCATGAAAAACATAATTATTTATTGATTCAAAACTAATAACAAATAACACCCTTAGAATTTGAAGACAGACTTTAAACAGAATACATTTCAACACTCCAAAATAAGGAAAACCAAACAATAGTTAGTTGGAAAGGGCACGGCGACAGTATCGGTGAGTTCCGTTGTGATTGCAGTGATAGCGCAGTGATCCGCGCTGAACGGCTGAACACTGCCGTTCAGTCGGTCAGCGGCTGCTATCTCCATCTTAATGCCGCGCCCCAGGACTTGTGACCTGATGCTCTCACTCTGATAACTGAGAACTAAGATCAACGAGTTTAACAGAAAGAGCACTTGATTTCGGGTCGCATCCGACTGCATTTCTTGTTGTTTTTGCTATTTTGGCGAAGGATAAGAATGTAATTTAACTATGAAATGGATGTAACTTAACTATGAGCTACTACATTATCTATAACCCATTATATCTCTTCTGAGTGATGTCCCCAAAATGTCCTTTCTGATATACTACGCCCAAATACTGAAAGCCTACTCAAATTATAAGTTGTATTTACATGTAGTGCCATCTCTATCGTTTTATTAAGAAATTGTAGAAACAGAACTATATTTGAGCGCGATTTAAAATTTAATGGCGTTTGAGTATTTCGACAATAGTCACTATCACTAACTCGCACAACATAAAACAAATGAACTGGTAAAGTTCAAAATTGGTACTAAAAAAGCATTCCTTTGATATTTCTGAGATCTTAAGAATTCATCTCTTTTTATATTTGTTGGTAAGCGATGATCCAGTCTACGATGGAGCACGTCGTCCCATAAGCAACCTATTCACTCGAGCCTTGAAGACACCCAGTTTATACCCTTTATGGAAATACAGAATCTGGCAAAGAATTCCACTCCTTAGCAGTACGCACAAGGAAGCTTGATGCGAAGCGCTTCGTGCGTGTGGGCGGGACATCTAGACCATGAATCGTTGACGCTTCGCCAATTGTCTTATGATACGATGATGGAAAAGACTAGAAGGAATCAAGTTGTGCAATTCCCCCACAAACTCACCGAAATATAAAGGTACTCTTAATCTTTGCCCCAAGGGCTGTGTGCACCAGTAGGCAGATATCGGCTGAAAGTATCAGCGCCGCTCTCGCCCACGTTACGACACACAATACCAGCTTGCACAACACTGACGAAATGATCGGAATACAATATTCATGTATGTAAAGCTGTTGATTGAAAGAATTTAATCTTAATATGTATCTATCATATCATACTTGCAAAAGTATAATCAATACAATGAGTATATACGTATGCATGTTATTGCTCTTTCATAGGTGCATATAGCTGAGTTTTTAAGCCCTTTATCCCCGAAGGGGTAGGCAGAGGTGCATATTACGGCACCTAATACCACTGTACATACCTCTACAATGTAACAACACCCTTTTTTCACTATTTATATTATGAGTCCCATGTAAGAGGGAGTTAGCCTATCGCCATATATCGGGCACATTTCTAGACTCTGTGCTACTACTGAGATTTTTTGTTAAATCACAGTAATTCTTTCCCCGACCCGGGAATCAAACCCGAGATCCTTTGTCCAGCAGTTGCACTTGCGACCACTCGGCGAACGAGGCAGTAAGCATATAGATAAGTAGGTTATTTAAGAATTTATGGTATTTTAGAACGTGGTTACTGGCGAGGTATAGTAAAATTAAATTGACTATGTTAGCCATGATTTACACCTTAGCTGAAATCTATCCATCAAGTACGCACTAAAACTAGCCGCTAGACGTCTTATTATTTATGTTGATTAATAAACTATATAATACAACCTGGTAACAGTTATAATAAGGATATAAAACACCCACCCACACCACTTAAGCAACAGTTTCACAAACAACAATTCACATAATTAATTCGCGTCGTATCGATCAAATAATTACCATACAATTCGCCATTCACCGTTACATTAATTGCTTAATTAAATCAATCCGATTTCATCACTTCGAAACACTAAAAATAAACAACGAAATGTACTACATTTACAATAAACAAAATTTGCACGTTTTAAGTTATTTAAAGCTAAACAAACTTGTTTGACTAATTATCTCTTGGAGCTCGTGACGTCATCGCAGACAATCGTATCAATTAGCTATGTAAATCTGTTTCAAATTAATTTCATTTACCATACAGTGAGTCTATTTTGTACGATTCTTGAAAAGTTTCTAACCTGTTAAACCAATTATTAAATTTACTGGAAAATTAACCTTATTGTGTGACCGGAGAGTCAGTTTTCTGGTCTGTTTTACATTGCCATGATTCCGTCGCATTCATGCTAAAAAAAAGAAAATCTTCACTTCTAGATACTCACTGGCTTAGAAATAGTTATAAGTTTAGAGGCGATTTTTTCACAATGAAGGAAGAAATGAAGCAAATTAAGATAAGTTAATAAATTAAGTTAAACACGGAACCATGACTACTGAAAAGTGTAGGTACTGAATGGCCGTTTTTGTTTGACACCAATCACCCGTAAACTGTAATATAACTAAAAGTTACTTAGGGTGATGTAGCACCTCTTACTGAGTTACGACTTACGTTATGTGTCACTTAAAGGTTAGTGAAAACCAAAATGACGTTAAATGTCACCTATCTAAACCTGTAGGGGTTCCTTAACCCGTCGTATGCCGGAACGCAGATCCACGTGAGACACATTGTATTTTCTATTTTATCTTCTATACCAGCTGTCAACAGTTTCATTTATAGAGGTTGGTAAAAACGGGCAATAGGTGAACATTAATATCATGCATGAACCTTCTACAAAGAACTTATCAATTGACTAGTCAGAATGTTTGCAAAGTGTTCGGGATCGAGTTTATCACTGGAGGAGTTTAAGTTTAATTGCGTGAGGGTATCGAGGGCCGTGCGTGACTGCGACCCGATTAATGTAGATAGATAGCACTCACTTGAGTGCCGACCTAATGTACTGGCAACTCTATTCTTAATTCAGTAGTTAAATAGCCTTGAACTTAGTAAGATTCTTCAACTGATTTATTAATTGACTGACTTTACGGTTTATACTCGTAACTGTTCGACGTGAGTTGACTAGTTTCAAGCTACACTAGAAGCTCATAGTCTTACATAGGTTGAATATCAGCGCCTTTAAATGGTCATACCAAAAAGAGGGATCATTAAATAGTCGTATTAATGATTTTATTTGAATTTGTTAAACTTGAACTATAGCAGGTGGTTGTGGTCATCTTCTTCGAAAGAACATTGTAAAGAGAAGGTCCTCTTTACCACTCTTTACAACTATTGTCACAGTCACTTAATATGTCAATGTTTCAATACAATGGTCAATCCCCAAGATCGGTAACCAATATCTACTAACTCCATTATAGACCTTATTCCCGATGTGTTTAGAGACTACGTAGTATGAATAAATTTTGGGGATTTTCTGTACGATGCATCAACGTATTAACAAATGCTCTGCCTATGAGTAATAACGGAAAAATCTACTGAAAAGAATAATGTGGTTAAATTAACTAAAAATCGCGGGTTACTCATGTGGCAATACTGAGAAAAGCTCTACTAGTTTCGTGGTCGCGGCGATGAGTAGGCTGCGCGACATTGCCCCCTCTGTGGTTCGAAACTAGTAGAGCTTTTCTCAGTATGTTGACGTGAGTAACCAGCGATTTTTAGTTAATTTAGTATGTCTCACGATAGTCTCTTTAAAAATAATGTAGGTACTTTACAAATAGGTAACCTCGTTCACCTCGTAGTAGGTAGTAACGTATGGTTAGAACCTTTGCCAATAATCTCAATATTTATGTTTAATCAAATACCTCATAAATATACATACGCAGGCGAATCGTGTTTGTCAGTTGAAAAAAATGAAAATCTTAAACCAACTGCGATTTTTAACAGCAACATGTTCTTTATTCTGCATCAAATGAGTACGAAGACACCAGCAGATGAAGCTACTCCAATCGATCAGTTTTATGTAACAAATTTTTTACTTTATAATTTTGTAGTAAAGTTCAAAATGCCTTGAAGTATTTTGATAGATTAGTGTACGCTGATGAGCTGTCTGTACGTTTGTAATTAGCACAGGGCTGAGATATTTCCTGACTGTTCGTGATTGTTCTGCTGATTACCTTGTGTTGTTTATGTATTAGCGAACCTCTATTATATCCGTTTCCTAAGGCTCCTCACAAAATCTTCGGCTTTCGTAATCCAACTTCATGAGATTCACAAAGTTTCTTAGTAATGTAGGTAAGATACCTTAGATACCTTTCTTTTTGTTTTTGTGAAGTTAGATCTTCTGATATACTCCCTACCTTATCAGATTTCAATCCTTACTTTCTTACTTTGTAGTTTTATTTTTATAAATACTAGAAATCAGTATTTCTAGTATTTACATTGGGTTCGCCTATTATGTTGTTACGTGGGATTAAAATAACTTTTACACTCATCAAATTGACTTCAAATACTTTGGAAAAAACGGCAAACAACTACCAAGCTAATACTTACCGGTTTTGTATTACGACATTATCTCAAGCTCCCTCCATATCAGCTCGTCATTTTAAGTACCTACACATTATTTAATGCAAAGAATAATACAACGAGTCGTTACACAGCTTTTATGCATGGAGCCATACAAATTAATTCAACGATCACAATCATGTTAATATGATAAAAATCACTTCATTCTCCACTTAATTGATTCCATTCTCCTCGGAATCTATTCACATATATACACAATGCGTCACTACTCACTAGTCACTATTCCAAGTCCCGGCACACAGACCTATCTGTGACCGAACAAAGGAATGTCAAAACTATTCGTTCGACAATACAAATGTCAATGATTGTCAGGGGACAGACACACAAACGGCTGGTAATGTCAAAATATTTGACGCGTTTGCCCTTACCTGAGATAAAGCGATTTGAGATAAATGCTCAATGGATTTCGCTAAAATGTTTCGTATTTCATGAGTTTCGAGAATTGTGGGTGTATTGTGTGATTGTGTCCCAATTTAACAGCTTGGCAGTTTGATAAAATTAACTTGGAAACGTGTGGAATATATTAGGAGCTCGGTTTGTTGCCAGATCGGGTCCGATGATAACTATGTGGCTCTAGATCTGTGGGTTTCGGTACACGTTTGCATTTTGTCGATTCACTGAGCCGGGTAAAGTGTGGCAAGCATTTGTAGGACCCAAAACCTTATGTAAAGACCCAATGCCTCACAATTGGTGAGCCGATAACCCACAGGTACTTTGACATTGACAATAAGGAGTCGTTAAGACTATAATCCCTTCCTATTCGTCAAAAGGTTTTAGTCTTCACTACACTATTGCACGTTAAACATATTTACATAAACTGTCAATATAATCCTCTCTGGAACAGATCTCGGAGCTCCTTATCGCCTGTCACAGCTTTTTATTGCATTTTTTGTGGCTAAACATTATCAACGAAGTATTTATATTTGACTTGTAACCAGAATGCTCTTTTGCCCTTCTCGTCACATCCGGATTATAGTTTTTGCGATAAAGTCGTGTCTGATAAGACATCCAGGGTATTTATTTGTTCATTTGAAAGGGTGTTGCCACAAGAAAAGTGTGCAGACTGCAATAAACTTAAATAAATACAATTTGTGCGTGCTAAAAGCTGCGTGCAAACAAACAGAATGGTGGCTGTCTAAACATGCAATAGTTACCATGTACCCAGCAAATGTAAAATGCAACGAGAATTTTAAATGTGTTTGAATATCATAAAAACATCGTCAGCAAGCACATTAATATTTCTATATTTATTAAAATGTCACGGCTCAGTTTCGTGACAAATCTTAAGAAAATATTTCGCCCGATAACCTACTTCTTACTTTTTAATTAACCTCATTTTTCCGATACTGAAATGAAAATCAAGCCTCTGAGGAGAACGTAGATGAGAATATCTCAGTGACGGGCAACGGCTTACTTTTCTTATCTCGCCTCCGAAGTAAATTAGTCGTATATAAATATGTGTGTTATATTATAAAGTTTTACTTGGATTTTCGATAATGAACGCAACACTTATTCATGCTTATGGCAACAACTAAGTTAAATTAATTATTATGTTTTGTGGGTGACTCGCGTAATTATTTGACGAGGGACTCGACTAGCCAGTAGCAGCGCGACAGTCGCCGCGTTCGTCGCGGGTCTCGGAATGCTGTTCATGAATATGAGCCTCTCTAGTATGGCTTAAACTAGTCGAGTTCCTCGTCAAATAATTACGTGAATAAGACGAAAAACATAACAATTAATTTAGTATGTATCACGAAAGTTATAAATCTAAGTTAAGGACTAAGGATAATAGAAAAGAAAGGTCACGCCTCAACTACATCACTTATTAACTTCTTAAGAGGGTCTTGTACTTATGTTTCAATCTTCATACTTACTAGATGATAAGAAGAAGGGTTCCCGTCCGTTTCATTCTTAACTCTACTGATGATAAACACAAAGCCAGATACAATTAGAAAAGAATATTCTTACAGACGGTCTCGTTGGACGAGTGGTCGCAAATGCGACTGCCGCCGGACAAGGGGTCTCGGGTTCGATTCCTGAATCGGGCAATATGTTATTGAATTTAAAAAATCTCAGTAGTTGCACCGGAGTATAGAATTGTCCGGTATATGGCAATAGGCTCACCCCTTATTACATGGGACTCATAACATAAATAATAAAAAGTGGGTGTTACATTGTACAGTGACATTAAGTGCTGTAAAGTGCACCTCTGCCTACTGTTCTACATAATGACGTAATGTTTTGTTTTATTATTCTTACACGTACATACATACTTTCATTCGCTTATCGTCTCCGGCAGTGGTTTCATTCAACCAAAAGACGTACTGTGCAATACATTGGCGTCTAGACGCTCAGCCGCGTCCTAACATACAAGGCAATAGATCACGGGACGCACAGATAAGCTCCCTAGCTCCGTACTGAGCATGTCTCAGTGAAACTACTATATTTGGTTAAAGGTTTTATCAATGGTGATAAATCTAGATCTTTTAGCGAAGAAGCAAAGAAATTATATTAGAACATGAACTTTTGGCACATTCTTCTGTGATCCACGAATTGTTTTTTTACATTATCTATGGGATGTAAATCATGAAGTATATGATGGATTATCATGACTATGTATGTCATAACAATATCACGGGACCACAGGGCTCAATTGTGTCATTGAAGAGATGTATGAGTGGCCGAAGCCTAACTGTGTCAGTGGCCCTTAGACAACTTTAATCGAATTAGTTTTCGAGTCAATAATCAGAACGTTAACAACTTTATACCGATAAACATTTCCTGGAAAAATCACCCGATAAATAAATACAAGTTTCAAAAGAATACAACTACGCAACATCCTTACTAATATTATAAATGGGAACGTGAATTAGTTTGTTTGTTTGTTTGTTCCGCTTTCAAGCCGTAACTACTAAACCGATCGCTTTGAATTACGCAGACGTAAAGTTAGAAGTCTGGATTAAATAATAGGGTACTTTTTATCCCGGAAAAATTTGATATTCTCGAGGGAAAACGAAATTATTAAATTCAAATTCGAATTCTTTCAAATTCAAATTCTTATTATTGCATGATCATAGTTTGTACAATTATCTGGTGTTCAAAACATGACGGTACAGTATTCAATTGTGTCATGAAACCCGGCTATGGAGTCATCAGCAAGCATCACTGGAGCAGAAATATAATCTAACTATTACTATAGATGGCGATACTACTTGAGTATAGATGGCAGCTAGTGTGTATTGAGTATATAGTCAGAACGTTAGGCTACTTTTTATCGAAAACATTTCCTGGAAAATGACGCGATAGACGAATGCACGTTTCAGGTAAATACAACTATGCAACAATTCTCATAAAACCCAACGAACTTTTGCCCTGGCGAAATTTCTAGAAGATTTAGATCATGACCGGTGCAAAAAGTCTGAATTGCTCGTATCACTAGAAATTGGACTTTATATAGGACATATAGAGCTGTGTATCTTATGGAGATATCACCAAATCTTCTCAGTAGTGCCTCGTAGACGAACTTCGCAAGGTTGCTGACTGTCCTACACACGACCCTCCGACATTGAAGTATAAAACAACGCTACAGAGCGCCTTTGTACCCTGCTAAGTGCGGAATACATGAAATAAAATATTTTATTTAAAAATGTACATAGAATAAATTAATGTTCGTTGGTATAAAGATTGTTTACTACCAGTAGTTGTTAACATGGAGGTTTTGCACTTTTCTTGCAAGTTTTACTATAAAAATGTTTAAAAATTAGTAAAATTTAGTATAAAAATCATACACCTACATATTTAAGGTTACATAAGTAAGAATCAAAAGTGTATATTTTTTCTACATAAAGTAACCGCTGTAATGTAAATAAATAAATTGATATGCATTGTTCAAAATTAAACAAACGGTTAATATTTCTACAGTCCTTACAGCCTACAATGGCTATGTTGTACCTATTTTGAAGTATTGTGTTATTTTTTGGGGCAATACTACCAATAAAGAAGCTGTGTTTAAAGCCCAGAAGAGGTGTATCCGAGCCATAACTAGTATAAAAATAACTGACAGCTGTAGACCATTGTTTTTGAAATTAAATATTCTTACTTTACCTTGCATATATATATTCGAAGTTATAATGTTTGTTAGTAGGAATACACACTATTTTAATAAGTTACATAGTAAAAGACACAAATTCAATGTATGTCTACCAAGCAACAAAACAACATTATTAAATAAAAGTATATTGTGTATGGCTCCACGCATATATAATCATTTACCAAATTCATTTCTGGGCATAAGTGATGAAAATATATTTAAAAACAATGTTAAAACACTGTTACTGAAAAAAGCATATTACTCTGTCACAGAATATTTACAGGATAAGCTTATATAATGTTACCTCATTTGTAAAATACTAGTTTATTGGTGCCTAATATGTGTTATTGTATCTTTCTTTTAAATTTGCATGCCTTTAAGGTAGAATATGGTTAATGGACACTATTTTGTATTTATAAGACCTTTTTTTTTGTACCCATGTTCGCAAATGAATAAATGATTTGATTTGATTTGATTTGATTTGATATAGGAACAGCTATATATAGCTGTTCTCATTCATACCCCATGCTAAATCTAAACTTCCAACTGACTGGCTAAACAAAAAAAAACGAAAATGTGCGGAACTTGTATACTCGGCGAATATAAATCATCCTGCCGCAGGGGAATGCTTATCGATGTCTAGATGATACAAATCGATGCTACTTTTCGGAATCGATACCTATATTTTAGACTCTGACAGGCTGGTTAAAGTAATTAAATATATTTTAAAAACTATATTCGCAGGCAAACGTTGGTTATAATTGGGTGTGGATGTGGATATTACAAATACCTCATGTCATCACCTGTCATCATGATGGTATTTTAAAGGACATACAATGAAAACCACATAAACAACCATCAGTTAGGTAGGTATTGTATAATCCCCATGTAATTAAAATTTGCAAATTTGCATGCTATATTTATTAAGGAAAACTTGATGAACTATTGTAACTATAACACCTTTACTTACCATATTTTACGCAAATTGATGTCTTTATCTTATCATAATGAGAGTCGAGTCTAGCCTTAGATCAGACAAAAAAAATTATACATCTTTTCCCTACTCTGACACCGAACTAGAAACTCAAGCACAACTTGCGACGAAGTGATCACTAAGGTAATCTTGAAAATATTAATAGAAACACTATAAAATAGGTAATTGGTGTACACGTGTTTTAGTTAAGAAACGAATAATATTCCCTACCTCATGTTAGCGTCTTGATGAATCACGCTCGTATCGGAAGTTCCTACTTCTCAGAGTATACTTGCTAAATATAGCGCCGTGTAATATTGTTAGTGATTAACATTCACGCTTGTTACGTAGTAATTGTCCACATTGGCGCCACTGTCCCTACTATTTATGATGGCTATTAACTGAACTGAAAAACGAAGACATCGTGCATTCATACTAAACAGCAAAGGAGATTTAATTACTAATCTATCATCACCCTTTATAAACGAATAGAACTTAGGTGAAAAATAAAAATACTAAACTTTTAAATTCAAACTTTGTTATTTACATACAAGATACAATTTACCTCATGAAGAATTTAAATTATTAGAGTGAGCCCATATAGAGATATATAGCTATATCCTAATAATCTAATCAGTATCACCACGATCAAAGTCACACAGTAAGAGAAACCCTCCATACAAACCGATAAGATGAACTGAAAAGCCCGAAAGGTCGCATTATTTTAATAAACCTTTTAACTTTTAATGTAATTCAGCGTCTACGGCGGCGGTGAAGTAATCCCTCCTTTAAAAATGATTAATTAAGGATTAAGAAATGTATTTCACTCGAGCTCCGTTAGCTTCGGAGTGAAAATAAATTCACCACCTCTCGGGATCTAAGCACGCGACACAGGGCTGTCAAAACATACGGAGTGTTTCTAGAACATGTTATGAATGTAGAACTATATTTTACAACTTTAGATGTTGATATTGAGACCAATTTATTTAATTAAGTTTAGCTAACTTTCTTTTTTACATTTTAATAATAATTCAAAAATATTCTTTGTTCAATTTTGTAACTAAATAAATATATAAGTTTACTGATTAAATATGTCCTTGAATTAACTTCATTCATCAATAGAAGCAGGCTAGTTTGTAACTAGACAAATTCATTGTTAATCTAAGTTGTCATAAGTCATACGGACCGTCCGTTTTAAATGATAAAAAAGCTTATAATAAATCTACATTACTTCACACAGCTCTACATATGTGAGCAGTGTGAACACCCTAACATAAGTCCTTCATAAAGGACCATATGAAAGGGCCAGTTTAATAACTAGAAGCTCATTACTTGGAGAGCTCCTAATGATAAAAACGGACCGAATGCTACGCCTAATTACGGTCATTCATATGTGCTGGAGATAGGACGAGTGCTGCTGCATGATAAGCTGTCTAGACTTAGTGTTTAGGAATAAAGCCTTCAGGTTTTAAAGCGTGGTTAATTAATTTATCTAGTTTAAGTATAACTTTATGATAACTTAATAATTCCATTTGGTTTTTATAATTTTTATAATAACAGTGAGCTGCGCGACGTCGCCGCGACCACGCACGCTGCTCATGAGGAAGAACCCCTCTGTGGTTCGAAACTAGTAGAGCTTTTCTCAGTATATTCACGTGAGTATCCCGCGATTTTACTTAATTCCATTTGGATTAAGAAAATTCTGTCTGCGAAGGGCTATCTAAATAGGGTTAGAGTTAAGTTTATACACAACCCCTAGCTATAGAGGTATAGTGATAACTTTATAAGTATTACTTCTTCTACTTAATAGTAATAACCAAACGTTGTCGATATGAGCCGAGGTACTCTAAAATAACTTCACACCTTTATATAACCAAGGACACGTAGTTTACTGTAAACGCACCTTCTTAGCACTTCGATTATTATTTAAATCTAAGTCTTAAGCATCAAATTAGAAGTAAGAAGTTAGTATCCAAGATAATTACTAATCTATGCAAAATACTACAACTTTCACCGACATCCTTTTTAATGTTAATATTTAAAGTTTTATTGCACTTTTATTATATCAGCATAAAATGAGAAGGTGCAATAAATGCACAGTAATAAAATGTTTCATAATAAAACATCGAACTTTATTTCATGCAAACACTTCACGACCACTTAAATTAATTAAGATATTACAAGTACACACATACATAACTAGAAGAAACATAATACTATACAATATAATACGTTGGTGTGACCGTCTGTTCACAAAATTAATTGAGACAACGTAAACGGAAAGAACATGCACAATGCATCAACCTACATAGGAAAACGTCACTTAACTAATATTAAAATATTAATAAAAAATACCCGGACAGACGGACCGATGGTATCGCGTGATATATAGCGACAACCCGCTGACTAATGTCTGCTCTACACACTACAGAAACATTCAACCAAACCGTGGAACATTCACATTATCGCTTAAAAGCTTACTTTGATAGCCATCGCTGTTTTTGTAGCATACAGTCGGATCGCACATCGCAGTCACGCTTCAATGGATGCGTGATTAATCGATTATGTATACATTTTTAATGTGTTTGCTTGTCGTAATGTGACACCCAGTGATGTCCAGTAGTATGAGCATCGATCTTACGATAATATCGACATACGATCGCCTGCGCCGGAGTTTTTATAGCTCGTCATTTTGTTGTGATCCCGCTCCGTTGTTTTGACAGTGTCGTTAAATGTTTATACTTTTTATTACACGTGTAGGCTATGGGTCCATTACTACTATCGATAGCGTTTCGATTAAAAATCATTGAATTTCAAAACATCGGTAGCCAGGCACGTAAGCGGCTATAAAAGACGACATCTAACTGTATACACAGTTACGTGGATAGTAAACATCAGTTTATGAATAAGCTGTTTGACAAGAACATTATAAACATGCTTTATGTTACGGAGACAACCGTTGTTCAATCTTCTATTGACTTTTGTAATACTTATTCTCTCCTCATGGGTACAAGACTCACGGCAAATATTCGTACTTAATGTTTAATAATAACTATCGTGAGACATACTAAATTAACTAGAAATTGCTACAGAGGAACTCGAAACTAGTAGAGCTTTTGCTCACTATATTCACGTGAGTAGACCTCGATTTTTAGTTAACTCGTACTTAGTGTTAAAATGTCACGAACATACAAATTGTCTAAATTTTCTTATCCACGACACTTAATGAAAACAATACATCTTCTCGTAAGCCTTTTGTCTTTAAATACAATTAAATCTCCTTCGTTTTCCTCAAGATATGTCTCAATTAAGGCACAACTACATAATTAAAGTTCGACAGTGGTGTGGAGGTAGAGACATTAATTAGAAATAGTAGGAAAACAGAGCTCAATTACTGGAATATTAATGAGCAATGAGCCCCTTGAGGCACACCTCTAATTATGCGCCGCGCCCGCACCCGAATTACTTCAGCTAACTTACGAACACTTCTACACTCGGTTTTTACGTTCCCGGATCTCGCATTAGAGGAATTAAGGAAAACTCACGCAAGTAATATGAATGAAGATTATATTTCCAATACTACGAAATACGTTACTGTACCGACTAAGCTCTTTTTGCCTCTTTTATAAATATCTCATCACGTTCAATGTACTTTTGTCAGTCGTATTTGTATTATAAAGTGTTGAATGGCTCCTGTCTGTGCCAATCTGTTCAGCCTTGATACACAAACGAGGCAATTATATCATTTACCATAATCCTTCCAACTCGTTCTAACTCCATCGTACTGCCATGAATCACATTAACAACCTATTCAACTAACTCTTGTGTCACACATATCCTAGGTTTCAACACGATTACATTTCTACACAACCGCTGCCAATAAAAATTGAACTTTAATTCTATTCGTAGTAGTACCAATTTCACTTGACGTCAAGCAAAATTTTAAAAGTGATCTCCGAAACATAAATCTAAACAGCACTTTAGCAGTAAATAAATAAAGTGTAGATTTAAATGCCGTTAAGTCTTGTTAATGTATTTAGACGAAGCTGGAAGTCTAGAGGTCGGTGACAGAATTAGTTCCTAATCAGTTGATTTAATCTCAGACGGCTCGTTAGTGCGGTGGTTATGTAATGCGACTGCGACTAATTGCATACCAGTCGCCTTGCTGTCAAAGCGATAATTTTGGCTGTTTAAATGTTTGTAAACATCAGCTATGACTTAGAATCTGTAGTTTAGATTATATTATGATCTTTTAAGAGTCATATTTCCATTAAAACGTGCCAACGAGTCGATTATTAATTGGATCTCTGCATGATATTTATTTTTAACACATTAATTTATAATCAGCTATAATTTATCGTCTGTTTAGACGTTTACCGCATACATAAAATAGTTATAATGTCAACATTTCAGTGAATCTAGCAACATAGTAACTCTGTATAAATTAATCACTTATTCGCCCTTCGAGAATTCTAAAAACATCATGAATGTGTAAGGTGACAAATTCTTTTCCAATCGCTTCGACCCGTTTCCCTCGGCCGAGTGCTTGTACGGAATGTTAAACAGCGCATGCTTGCGTTCCTCCAACTCTAAATCAATCCAGGAATGCTTACGGAATACTGTCACAGTCTCACAATTATAAATCTAGGAACATTTCCTAAAGCGACGTATTTGAGTCTGTTATCAGCGGAGGCGCCGTCTGACCTCCGATACTGAGCGCTGAGCGTCACTCGATATGTAGGATACCTAGTAGTTAGTACAGAGACCTATAAGAGATAGCACAAGTGTATCAGCAGGTCACACTGTGATAAATACTTAATTTTAATACTCGGAAATGGATGTCACCAAAATGCGAACAAAACATTTCCAAGTACTAATTAAAGTTATAGTATGTATTTACACAAGGCGATAAAATCTACTTATTATTCAGGAGGCATTAAGTTATTAATAAACGACTTTCCTAATAATAATCTAGCACTTCTAGTAATCTTATTTAATTTAGTATTTATCATTAAGAAACAACCTATAAAATACCACATAATTATGGGTAAAACGATGTCGTCGAGGAAATACATAAAGTAAAGGGTTGAGTGGGTTTGAAAAGTATTTTACGTTCGTATGATAAAAACTAATAAAGATAGAGTTAAGTAAATGTTAGAAGACATTAGAGTAATTACAAAGACATTACACTAATTAGACCGTAGACGGGAATATGATCTTTGTAGACAATTCTTTTAAAAATGTAGAAGATGAACCGGTATTCATAACACAATAATATTAACAAAATATTCATGTTATTATGTCGGCGCTTTGAAAGCAAAATTCCATTCGATATTCTTAGAAGATATTGATATTATGAAATTAAAATATTTCGCTATAAACGATGAGCCGGTACTGCATTCAACATAATAAGAATACTTTATAAAAACTTCACGATAACACAATACAGAATATAGATAGGTAAAATATAATCCATAACAATATCAGAATATCTGATTTTGTATAATAACTACCGTGAAGTTAGTTTAGTTAATCAGAATATCTGTGTTCTGTACAAAGCCAAAATGAATGTCATGTATAAAATATAAATAACGTAAGCGGAAATATACATAGTTATTAGAGTTAAAATCAGCGCAGGGCACTCGTGTGTCGTGCAATAGATTTCAGTGTAATTGTGTTGGTGCAGCTAAGTGTTCGGAATCGGTCCGATAGCCGGCTTTACTCGACCAATTACTTACCACTCCGACCATTCCAAGTTGTCTGGCCGACACTTAAACTTTAACTATTAAGTCATTAATATTATGTACTTCCGAACAGTCGCACTTCCAACTCCCTAGCTATTACGTTCAAACAATAAAATATTAGTTTTAAACCTTGCTAAACTTGCACAGTTTACAGTCCACTATTTATACTAACGCATTAAAGTTATTTACTTTTCTCTATGGTGTTTGTATAATTTAACCTCGCAATAAGAAATTCAGTAAAATGATCCAACATTTTACGACCACATCATTTGCTTTTTTACGCGTTTTGTACGCGTGCACTTCAGTTGGCAACACTAAAATAATTTGGTTTTACAACGCAAACAATACCTCTAAATAAAGTAACATTACGAGTTAAATACAATATAAATCACACCTTTACGACTCATTCACAGCATAATAGATTATTTGCAAAAGGAAAAGGAAGTGGTCCCAAATGCGTGCCCTGCGAGACACCACGACTTGTGACGCCTAAATAAATACGAATGCGTTTTGTTGGATTGTGAGAATTGATATTTATGGTCGAAAAAATGGCGTCCCGCAGCGGGACAGCTGCTCAGGCCGGGGGGATAATGGCGGCCTTTTAAAAATTATGTTTTTGACTTGGAACGACGCACTCGGAATCAAAACGATAAAGTATACGTTTAGGAATGTATACTTATACAGTAACGATTATTTGGTATTTACGATAATTTAATCACTCGAGGATAATGTTTCAATGTTTGAGATTGGAGTTACAAGAACGAGCTCGTTGTTTTTGTAATTCTCTGGGATTGCTATAAACATAGACTTGTTTCAAATCGCTCCGTAGCGTACACATGAATCAGAGTGTTTATTTGGCAATCAATTCAAATGTTTGTAGATTTTGACTGTTTTACTGTTGTTACATTAACATGCATCACACACATCACAGACAGTACTACAATCCTCTGAAGTTCAGTACTTGTAAAGTAAGTACATTATGTAGTGGTACTTCATCACCATATTATTTACGCATATACGTTATTTGTGTTCATCCATTCGATACATGATGCGGTGGAATTAATTTACCGACTACTTAAAGCGTACGTGCAGTGATATTAATTGTACACACGGCAGTTATGATACCTCGTGTTCCCAATAAGTATTAATACATTATAATCACATGATAAATCCAAAACAAACTCAACCGCATTATTTCATTCAGTACACCGCCGGCTCCCGCTGTGTTCCTGCATAATTTGAAAGCGCCAAATATTTAATAAAATAATATAAACGTGCGCTGCTTATGTACTTGTTTGAAATACTTTTTTATTTTGTTTCAGATCGAAAGCTGCTCTTATTCGACCCGTGATTCATAATGTAAGTACTACTTAGTCTTAGTACTCTGCCATCTGGTGCTGATCCTAGGGATAACGGCACGACATTAACTCGCATGTGCTACAACTGTGCACAGTTTTTCCTTTAATATTACTTGGGTCGATTAAGCTGGGTACTTGATACGTTTCTATCAAACAAACAAAATCATCATTGAGTCTAACTACTTATCTATTGATTCTGCACAACAGAAACATCACGTATTCATCGAAAATCTAGTTCTCAGACCCACATTACGTAAACCTAGCGTTCTATAATTAACTTAGCGTTTAATAAACATGGCCGTAATGATAAAATTAATTAATGCTATCATTCACACTTATTGCAATAACACTGAATGCAATTATCACTAAAGCTAGCATCTCGTTAGTGATACTGTGACCTCTGATTCGGACTCGCAGCAAATTAATAAAATCACCTCGTTACTACCATCTATACCTGCGTGGAATACTTTAATCTGCATGCAAATTAATGCCGCCAGTACTAATAGACCCCATACTACGAAACTCTGCTTCATTCCATTTTATACAGCCGCGGCTCTGGCTGAATATTGCCGTCAATATTTCCACGTAACACACACTCGTATCGGCGATAACATCGCAGTTTTTGTTAAAGAATAAGTTTCAGATATTTTATACGTACAATAATTTACTTTCGTGAATATATTCATTCTTCCATTTTAATTAAAATGTTATCCATATTTTTCATTTATGTTAAATATCTTCTCTCAGAATATTATTCGATAATGACTGTTATTCAGTGCAAGAGCGCAACGAATTTGTTTTATTTGAACAATGTATCCACAATTATACGTATGTAAAAGAGGTACACGGAGAGCTCCATACAAAGAGCAGTGTGATCACGGATCGATTCTCTCATCGCAACTAGTCCAAGGATGGTGCATGTGCTTGCATGTATAATCAATGACTGGCGACCTTCCTCCAAGGTCCTCACCACGAGATATCGAGCCTGTATGAGTCAGTGATAGCTTCGCCCTCCACTGTCAGGTATTAATGATTCTATTAAACCTGCCTGTAAAGCTCAGAACCAGCCGAAATTTATAACGTCCGTAAGTTTTACTAATAACTCGTCTACCTGGTCGTAAACCTGCGGTTTGATTTAGTGATTCGTTTGTTTTAAACCGTGGTTCTTAATAAAACAACTTTTTGTTTTCATTTTTTAGTGAGGAAATTCAAAAGATGTGAGTGTTGGCTCGTTATGCGGTCGCCTGTTCACGTTATTTTGTCACGTCACCTCTTGTGTGCGCCGGTTGTGACAAGGGTCCTCAATTAATTTGACACATTGTACAATATAACTCCCAAAATGTTTGTAAACATTGTGTGTAATCATTGAAATCTCAATCTCTCCCATGGCTCCTTTTGTGCGCTTTCATTTACTTTACTACTATAATGATCTACATGGCAAACACATAATTTTGTTTTTCTTATTAGCGCTCAATCAAGACATTTCCTGTAATGTAGTCAACAATACATACACATTCTCCGAAAGTTAACAGTTCCACATATAGCAAGTCGATCGGATTACATTCGATTATCTTAAGTTCGACTGTCGAGTCAAAGTCGGACAATGAGTAAACACGACAAGGAAAGGGTGGTGTCACTCGAGCCCATGACGAATGCGTTTAGGGACAACAAAAACAAACAGACGACGACATTTTGTTTTCTAACTACGCGGAATATGCGGGCGGCGGCGGCGGCGGTGGCGGCGGCGGCGGCGGCGGCGGCGGGTGGACATTATATTTCAAAACATTTAAATGTTACAAATGCGTGTGGGTACTGTGGGTACTCCAACACCTTATCTCATAATCTTTTCGTTTCTCATAATCGAACGAGGCTTTGTCATAGCTCGTTGTGTCCCTGCTGAGATAATTAATTATCTTAATGAATTGAACATGTTTATTATCCTCTCGATCTATCCTTTGATGAACATTCTAAGATTAAGAGATACGGTTACTATCATTAATCTATTGTTTTATTCAATAATCTTATTTAAGTTTTTCAATAATAAAGACAAAATACATTCTAATTTTGAGCAAATAATGAGATCGGTATGGTAAATTGACGAGACAATGCTAAAGAATTCAACAGCGACAATGACGGTGGTTAGCCGAAGGGGGCCGGTGTTTGGGTTATAGAAATAGTTAGAATTGCGCCACCCACTGCCGCCTGCCAACCAGATGTATATTATGGTAAAACATACTCTCAATGACTTGTTCACTGACATAAATGACAGCAGAAAGGAAACGGTTTTTATAAACGCATGACATAATAGTCCGTTTTTACTCGACTGCAATGATGGAAACAGTATGAGATGTAGCAATCAATGTGTGGCACTTCAGAAAAAGTTCTTTGGAATGATGATCGTGGGATATTCTTTACTTGTGAATTATTGTGAATTATCTCATATATTTGATTTTGATTTTGGTCGCTCTATCGCAAATATAGTTTGCCTTGGAAAATCACAAAGAATCTTATAGGAAAATGAAACAGTGCAAGTTTTTAATTCCGATCGTAGTTTTATGTTTGCCAGACTGACTGGATGGACTGGATTGTAACTGTATGACCCAAGGTGACACGGAACCGCGGTGTTGTCAAAGAGCATCATCTCCACAGGTTCAGATGTCGCAAGTAATGTTCACTATATTGGCTACGCCTACATTTCGATAAACTGTTTCCTACGACACCTATTCCCATTTAGTGTCGAACACGACATTACTGCCACACTACAAACCTCAAGGAATTTACAACATCATTTCCTTATTGCCAACAAAAAGTAATGAATCGCACAGAAAATCGAATGAACGTTTAAATCGATTCAATCCACAGACTGACGAAAGACTAAATATTTACAACGCGCTCGTTATTGATATTGTATTACACATCAACCGATTAATTTAAAGAACAAACAAACCATCGATCAGGCCACTAATCACCGCCGAGGCGTTGCGATCGTTTCGACTATTTATAATTTTTAATCTATAATGAAATCTGCATGCATAATGTACGTCATAAAAACAGTGAGGTGAGACTCGAGGCTGCGCGAGCGCACCCGTGAGCCCACGCGCACCTATTGTAACCACCCACACCATGTCCCAGCACACAAACTTAGTATTTACAGTTCCACCAACCGATCTACCTTAAACACTGGTATTTTTTAAACGAAACTCGACCGCAAACCGATATTTGTATACTTGGAGAGAACAAGTTTACTTATGCCGAAAAGTTTGTCAGAGTGAACTCTATTGCGTCTCAGCAGAGTCGACGTGTGTCACGCGGGCGAAGTGAGCAAGTAATGTAAACTAAAAGGAACAGACACCATTCACGTCCTGTCGCGGCCATACATAAATATCGCGTTAAATAAATCATCGGCGACATGTTTTGTGACGTTTGTATTTTTAGCTTTCGATTGTAAATTGTCAGTGTGCTGTGTGTTTATTTTATGAGAGGTAAAAAATGATAGATTCTTCGTTTGGAGTGCTTTGTCATGCAGACACTCGGTATTGAACTGGTATTTATGAAGTACTCGACTTGTTCGGACTAATTAAGTACACAATGTTATATGGAAATGAGGCAGACAGATACTGGCTAAGGCTAGTATTCATGAGAAACTCGAGTCCACCACTAAAATAGTATATAACTTATAACGAGAGACATTATGTATGATGTTGGTTTCTTTGTATGAGAAGATGTAGGTGGATATTTTCTTTTCAGACTTTATTTTAGTCGACGCAAACAATCGAGCAGTTAACAGTGTTAACAACACTTAAACAGCTATTATTATCAACTAATCGCTCAATAAATTTCTTCTAATTAGCTAATTTTACGGTGGCGATCAACTCCGGGCGGACACGCCACTATAAGCTAAATTTACCAGCACCTACGTATAGCGCCAGCGCCTGCCTACGACCAATCGTAAAACAGATTTAAACAAACCGAGGACCACAGTGACCGCTCACCATACGGCACCATTATTTTGTCCAGACAACCCTCGTCTTGTACTTTTTTCATACGGCAACACTGTCTTTTTCTCTCTTGCTTATTGTCTCTTTTGTCTTATTTCTATTGGACTGACTGCAGACACAAAATGTAAAGCGGATTATCTGCCATTCTAAGTCACAATATTTAACTTGAGGCTTTGGGGGATAACTTCACATTCTTTATGTGAATTATATTATTATTTAGAGTCATGAGGCTAATCTCGGATCATTTCAACACGTTATGCTTCATTTTACATTCATGAAGTTATGATGTTGTTTATTTAAGATTCAATACAAGAGAAAGTGAACACACCTCATCGTATTGTCCGAACATCAACGTTCACGCGGTTAACACCTATAGTTGGGGTATTAAGTAAACGGTAATGCTTCAGGAAAGTCTTTATTTCTAGTATAAAGTTGCTACAGGGATTTCGGCGCGCAGGCCACGACATGGCGACGAGATGGAGACAAGAGATAGTGGATGCAAAACCGGATTGATAGTGCTAGGTAGTGCGTCCCGTGACGTTTATTGCCATCCGGGGGCAAGAGTTATGACCAGCCCGCGCTCGCGGAAACTTCGCATCCAAACTATTTATTGGCCACACTCCAACGAAGGAAGCGTCGACGACTGCCCGCCGATATTAATTCATTCGTTGCTCAGCTAAAAAACATCATATTTTTCCGATAATGGCATATGTTGGTGCCAGCAGTAATGTTCGTATGCAAAACAAATAACTCATGTCCATATTTCTCGAAGCGTCTTTTGCATTAAAAACTATAAATAAAATAATGCGACAACATTTTATTGCAATATTATTTCAAATATCTCCTCAATTTACATGTCTTGTAAACTACGTCCATTAGTCATGCATGAGCCCTAAGTAATTTTTGCAAGAAAATACTCGAGTACCTGCGACAGTCTTCTAATGAATAAAAACTCATCTAAAACATTTTGACAACTTCATAATATTACAATGCAATTATAAACAAAAACTGTTAGAAGCGCGCAAACCCTCAGACCGTAATAAAGTGTTTCTAAAGAGATTCGCAAAAAACCGTTCATTATAGTGAGCGTGGCTTGTTGTGTAAACATCCGCTGGGTGAATCCGAACGCATTCGCTGGATGCCATCTTTTTTTTCCCCAGTTTGGCGGGAAGATTTATGAGCAGTGACAAAGTCAATTTCATGGCACAACGCGGCTGCGATACGGCACGCCTCGGATGCCCGCCATCATGGAATTTGGCATGGGCTTATAACTGTAATTGTCCTTAAGTAAACATTTTACCTGCCAATTTGATGAATCGCCTCCGTCATTGTCAAGAGATGCTTTGTCCGCGTAACAATTCAATTTCTAGACGCTTTCGCGGAAGTAAATGTGAATGGCCTCAACATTGTCGTACTACTGCATAACTTTACCCTGACCAGTATATCTGTAAATTAGTAAATGTCAAGTTAATATCTTCAATGGGTCGTTTAGCTCTGCGGTTAGAAATGACCAACTTGCATACATTTTAGTTGGTAAGTTAGAAGTAAAATTACATCAGAAAATAATTGTAATGAATTAAAAATATTATACTTTATCAGTTTTACGATTACAGGTTACTTTAATCATACCGAGCCAGTGTCTTATTACTGAATTCATAAAATAGTAAATATCATAAAATAGTAAATAGTACCTAACTACTTGTAACATCTTGGTTTAAACATCATATCAGGTAAGTACTTACAAGACCCATACTGCGCACTACTGAAAATGGGCCTAACAAAACTGCTACACGAGAGAATATGAACTTACGGATATTCACAGAGTAAGATAACTGTATAATATGTATAATAACTTTCAAAGAAAACTCACTCCTCTCTCCGTTCCCAAACTTTCATAGATATGTTTATTTGATGTCCCAAACTGGTATAATATTTATTTACATCACATAACAAATGACACCGGTTTTACACGCGACTTCCATAATGTCTATAATAAATATTAAACATGTTTTGATGATAAAATTCGACTAAACGGATTCTCAACTGTCGCCATATTGATTGCTTCGACAATTTTATCGTTTGTTACGCAAACCTGTCAAATGGAATGGGATTTTTTGAATTCGAATTCCGAACACGCGATCGTCGCTTGGTATTTTTTTCGAATGAAGAAGTCACTTTACTTGGAGCCTACTAAAAAGTATAAATAGGGAGAGGTATAAAAAGAGGTTTATACTTACTGAGCTTGGGAATACGAATATGATGGAATAATGTTTTTCTGAGTAGGTACACACATAATTAACTACATACATTGCTCCATTGATTAAATATTGAAAATAGAAAACTTTGCCCAGCTATTCAAAAGCTCTCGACCTTCTGGAACAATTAATAATATTTAATAACATCACTCCATTGTTTTTCTTACTAAAATGAGGAGTAGTTTGTTTGACTAGCGACACATGAAGCATATCAGTAGCTGCGCCGGGCGCGGCGCGGACATCTCGCTCTATTAGTAATTAATATGTCACCAACGAACCCTCTCAGAAACGCCACGGTTCAAGGAAACGCACACAGCTAATATTATCACTACAAATATCTCACGTCTCCGCTACCGATTCTACGAAAAATATGCTTTTTTTCGTCTCCAGCTATCCTGTCACTTTTATCCGTTCGAGCATTTTTCATTCGTCCCCAACTCCCTACTTTTTACGTTTCTAAATATCAAGTTACACGCCACACCTGTTGGCGACGAGCTTCGCTGTATAGCTGATATCAGCACGTATGATAAATGTCACATTATTTTGGTGCGAAGTTAGCGCCACGATGCATCGCTCGCGGTGTTCCCCATCAATTTCCTCAGTAATGAGAAGATGCAGTGATAGTGACAGGTCTGGACATTGGCGCCTGACAGCAGGCGTGGCGGCCTAACGAGCCGTGTCCCTCCACTCAAAAAAGAATAACACCGTCTTATTCAAGATATTTGTCGAAGCTCACAGTGTTTTCGTTCCAATTAATGTATCGAGAGCGCACGAACCGAGCTTAATCGATTTTGAATCTGTCACGAACTCCGCTACACGTTCGCTACGACAAGAAATCGATTATAGATTAACTGAATCGACTGGTTTTTGGTGCTCAATTATTTACATTTCTCTTTTGTTTAACTTGATGATCCCAGTAGATGTCTGAAAGTGTTCATTTGTCCCCGGCGAGACATTTTATTCGGACATGACATAAAATCTCTCTCGGATTAATCAACGTTTTATTTATGGCCAGTAAAATGTATAAGTGTGAGAAACCTACGCTGGTCGGTAGGTGGTCACGCACGTGTTGGATGTATGCGCAGCCTCTCCACATTAATACGCTACTTTTCGTAATGTCTACTTTACATGACGCGTATTAATTTCTAATGATTTGTGTCCCCAATAAAAGCCACGTTAGACGCCATTAAATATGTTGTAGCGCGTCGACGTCGTATAGAATAACACGTCGTTCGATCATAAACGAGGCTCGGCCACTCGATCTTGTCGATGCGATCTCGCTCGTTACCCGGGGACGATACGACAAACGCCATTATTTCCTTAGTTCTGACAGCGAGGCACTTTATACAAGTCGCCAAGCGTAGGTGGTCCCCATCTCGGACGCTCCCGGACTCGACTTCCTAAGTCAACATTTCTCGCTGTGCTTTTGTTGTCACTGCAGTATTGTCACGTGAAACAGACTCAACCACAGACCTCCAACGCTCGCCACCGCCGACGTTCCAATAAAATCTCCGTGGCTCCTTTAAAATTAAAAGCACTCGTAAAATGTAACAATAAAGATCTGTTTTCGCAAACATTAGTAAAAACATATTTCGTTTGAAGCTTTTACGACTCCATTATCATATAGACGAGTGTGTGGGGCGGTATTAAAAAAATATCGGCGTGTCTGTGTGGCCGGGCCCGGTGCGCTCGGTGGCGGTGGATGGCGGTGGATGGCGGTGGATGGCCGGCACCACACTCGCCACTCGCTGCGGCCATCACTTGCACAAGCTGCGGGTTAAAGTAATATTGTTTGCGTTATGAAAGCCTTTCGCGCCATATTTGAATGTGTATGTCGTTTTGTGTCAGCGCTGGCAATGTGCTGCCTACGCATTGTTTCCCTAGTGTTTATATCTCACAGATTTATTGAGCTATAAACTTGCACACTTATTTTATTATACTATATTTAAGATTTTATATGGAAAAACGAATGGGCGACTAAAACGAAATGAATAGCTGTTGCAGAACAAACAACATAAAAGTATACTCATCAGTCTTAATTGATCAATTTAAAAAATCACTTAGATTAGTGGTGTTACAAAGGCTTTTAAATCTAACAGTTTATCTTTATAGTTCAAACGTGAGCTTTTAATCGATGGTGACGCAGGTCGGTGACACTGAATACTGGGAACAGATAATATGTAAAGCGAAGCTATTCTTCAGTCATTGTTCAAGTAGTATTGGAGGTAATACAGCTAGTAGAAGTGGATGTAGTTGCGTATGAATATCCGGCTGGGTTAAGGCTTTTAATAGTCGCCACGAAGTTCGCATACAGCACGAAGAGCTTACAGCTTACAATGCGTTAACATAAAAAACACATTATTTACGTTACGGTGCGCCTGCGCTGTAGATTGTCGCGAACATGTTGATTGCGCTGCACCTCACGTACGCCACCTCCAATCGAATACTAATTACCATTACAAAAGTGAATAATTCATTTGTCGTGTGCATAATCATTTGCCAATCTTGCCTGAACCCTATTTACTAGTCCCTATCAAATCAGGGTGTGTCTAGATACACTGGTCGGTTTGATTGGAAGACAAGATGGTACGCATCTGTATTTTACTACGAAACTCGTTATAAACGCGAAAGTGAATGAAGTATACGTGTCGAACGTTGAATAATCATTGCGTCGTAATGTTCCACGTTTTAGCGATGTTCGAGCTTTTCTGTGCGATTAATTAAATAAATGAGTTTCTTTACCTATGCATATCAGACTTTTGTACGTGGTTTATATTTGAAATACGATATTAAAATTGGCTACTTATTTATCGAACGACGAAATTTTGTGTAGCTCTGCTTTTGAATGACTCAATGACAGGATTACCCACAATGTTACTTAAAATTAAATCAATAACGGTTACAGACTACTACTACTTCTTTAGAATTACACATTTTCATCTTTCAATCAAGGTAAATAAACAGCAGACACGCAGAACTTATTGTTTTCATTCATCGTTCGTTCATCGTTCAATTTCGGTAATTGAGGCAGCGGGGCCGCGCACTGGCTGAAAGTAAACTCACATTTCCATATTATCATGTCCGTCACTGTTTGTTCACGTTAATTGAAAACATTTTATATTTCCAACATTCATTGTTATTAAACTCGAGAAAATCTACCTAAACTTACTGTCGAATACTACAAAAGTAACATAACATAACATCACGCCTTTTTATCCCCGAAGGGGTAGGCAGAGGTGCACATTACGGCACTTAATGCCACTGTACAATGTAACACCCACTTTTCACTATTTATGTTACGAGTCCCATGTAATAGGGGGTGAGCCTATTGCCATATACCGGGCACATTTCCAGACTCCGTGCTACTACTGAGAATTTTTTAAAAACCCAGTAATACTTTGCCCGACCCGGGAATCGAACCCGAGACCCCTTGCCCGGCAGTCGCACTTGCGACCACTCGGCCAACGAGGCAGGCTTGTACTACAAAAGTACAAGTATAAAATGTTAATTGTTATAGGCTAAATTAAATGCAGATTTCTAGAATAAACTAGATAATTTAAGTTAAGTTTTGTAAAGCATCTAAACCTTAATTTTCAATAACAAACCCAATCGTAAGATTTCTAAAACTAATCCATCATACGTACTTAACACCTCATAAACATATTGAAACCCATGAGAATGAAATCTGGCGTGAAAAGAGAGATTTACAACTGCCAGTTATATAAATTGTTGCCAATCCGACGCCGGCCATAATAAATAATGCATAAGGCAATTCAAATTTGTATTTATTTGTTATTAATAAATGGTTTATTGAACCAATGATGAACGTTTAGAAACGCTCATAGTTTTATTGTGTTACATAAAACATACATTTTTAACCGTTACCAAGTTTCGGTTTCTTCGGGAAAAAATATCTATTGATCAATATATAATTTAATGGCTGACTCGTAAAAACATCGCAGATGTGAAAATTTAAATCGGAAAAAGTTTAAAGAAGCGTCAAGATTTAAAGATGTTGTAAAACTCGAAGGAGGTGACAATCCGATCGATAACGATGTTTATCAGATGGAAGAGACGTGAGAGCCAACGATTCGGTCTCAAAGTAATTTGCAATAGGACTTATCTTGCCTAATAAATCGGTTTGTGCATAAAATTATATTAGTTGGTTTAATTCTGGGAATACAAATGCAAGTACCTACCTACCTAACCTATACTTACCTACCCTATAATATATATAATAAATATAATAAATCCTTCTTGGCAATCGAATAAAAAAATACTTCTAATTCACACAACAGGGTGGGATTAGGCATCGTTTTCTTCCTTTAAATCTAAATCAAATCAAAAAAAGAATTCTAGTATTCTTCCATTCCATTTTCAAATAAGAAGCTCATCTGACATAAGTGTACGGTATCCAACATTGTAACCAATCAGAGCTATGCGCTGTACAAACGTACGGCACGACCAGTGCGTGTATGTTTGCACAGTCGTGTGCTATCAACTGATTAAACAAATACCTACTTACTAGAGTACACCTTAGTCAAAATATGAAGATTAGAAGATATTTTTACTATTTAAGTGTACAGAAATAAATAATTATGGGCTTTCTAGTTCCTTATTAACAATTTCAGCCAACGAATGCAATTAACTCGTTGAGTACCGTCATTATAGAAAAATAGGTTGCGGTCACCGGTGACCGCTTGGTGTTTGACAGTTTAAGGTGTAAATATTTTAGTTAATAGTTATTTACCTCTATATTTTAAGTTGTATATATTTTCTACGAATGCAATTTCATTTATCAATTTAAAAATGAAATCTGAATGTCTACAAAAAATCGTGAGATGATATTGAAAAAAAATGAATAAAGTCGTAATTATAAACCGCTAAAGGTTGAACCTGAACCAATATTTTAATTATGTGTAAACAACTCTCAGTGGCAACGTAGCCGGGGGCTGATCAGTGTGGCTCGTGATGCCATGACGTACTGAGTTAACAAGCCCACTGATAATCCGCGGGGTTTTATTTTACTCTGAATCAGAGCTTCTGTGGTCGCCGCACCAATCAACCGCAGATACGGCCCTGTAATTCACCGAGTTAAAATATCACATTAATGACTTCATTTGTAAAACTCATGCAGTTAAATTAAGCAATGTTTATGAAGTAGGTAGCTACTCAATATGCGTTTTTTGTAATCTGCAAAGTTTTCTAACATTTCGTTCTCAAGTTATCCCGATATTTGCTTCCACTGGAGCCTCATTACTGTACAAAACAAGCTAAGACAATATTACGTCCCTGAATACTAGTTAACGTAAAAACTTACTATAACTGCAGTACCGTAGTGAAGTCCAAACGAAAATATATCGGCATTACTTTCCGTGCACTGTACGGCGCCGTGTTCGCAGCGCAATGCTCTCGGTGCAGCAATAACCGGTTTAATTACGGCATAAATTATCGCCGGACGGCGCGTTACCGGCTGCCGGCCGTAGCGCTCCGGCACACTGCTACAGAATCAGCCTCCACTTAATGTACTATGATTTACTTGTAATACTAGACTCTAGTGACTATTATCTTCTCTTTTGATCATTTGTATAATAATGAGTAAGAAGGTACTATATTACCTCTATCTTGTGATCATAATTCTGATTCACATTTTCCTACCCTCCAAATCTATAAAACTCATAACAAAAAACAATAAAAACGAGAACCGCGTGCAATTTCTCCATGGGAAATGGAATCGCTAGTCACAGACATACAGACATACAGCCAGACAGCAGAGACTAGAAACGAGTGAACATTTTTCACCAAAAAACATTTGGCAATTTTGAAACTAATCTGTGCACAAAGGTCGTTTGCGAGCGATCACGCGGAAATTAAGCGGTCGGTATGCGGCGCGACTAACGACGCGACGCAGCACAAATCGCGCGACTAAAACGACGCACGCGCGACTGATCGCGTTTAACACCCATTACCGAGCCGATGCTCCTGTTGATTTTAAACAGATGTCTAAATGGTGTTATGATATTCTCCGTAGCAAGAATATATTCTTTTATTATGATGCAACTAGGATGTTAAGCGTTAGTATTAAGCGGTCTCATAATTCCACACGATGTACTTATCTGACGTTTTAAATTGCCTGCTGATCTACGGATCTAAAAAGGTCCTTCACATCCGAATACGATCCTCTTCACTCACATAGTGCATTGCCGGTGAGCTGAATATTCCATTCAAATCGAATCACACATAAACGAAACAGGTACTTATTTATATTCAGATATTACCGAGAACTGCAAAGTAAGTACTTCAGTAGAATCCAATACTATACTCGGAATTATAATTCGATTCCAGATTTGACAATTTCAGTGTTGCAACGTTAGGACAAGTACTAAATAGTGAAGTTGCGAAATTATTCGATATGGAAATGCAATATTTCTGGATCGATTCTTCTTGTTTATAATTTTACTCTTGTAAACTAAGTATATCAGGAAATTAAATATTTCTGAACCGATAATTTAGTTTTGACGATTAATTAACTATCTGAGACTTTTCTTTTATAATTGTGTGTGTTTCTTAAATAAAAAAATGTAATCATGAAGAAACATGACAAATAAATCAGATAGATGTATTATGGTAATAAGTTATTTTATAAATTGTCGCCGTCATCGCTATCGCTATCCTGTCACTTTCTGTAACATTTATTATAAAACACACACACTGATTGTTTATCGATTTTTGTGTTCATCACTACACTGTTATATGTGGTATCATTATTTCACAAAATGACAGTAGCTATTGTCAAATCTGGAATCTAATTAAAATTCTGACTATAGTTAATAGTGGAATTTAGAACAAGAAACGCGCAGCTGTACCATATATTTCTCACAAATTCTAATGCCACTCGAGCACGGACACTCGATCGTAATTTATTGAAATTTGAAATAACAAGACGAAAAACTTTATCTAACCAACTCCAACTACGACAATAAATCAACGTGACACATGTCAGTTTCCTGTTCCCATGTCGGCGCCGATAATCGGCAAAAATATCGAATATCTATTCGGAATACGTATCGATACATCGACAAATAAATACGAGTAGTCGTACAAACGTCCAGTGCGTGCGCGGCCTACATAATTCATGAGGTGGTCAGCTGTGACTGTGGCACAAGCCGATATTGCAAGAGTTTTGGGTCCCGACGAATTAAAAATGTACTACTTCGCTACTTTTGGATTGGAAGGATCCACATTTAAATAGGATCGGGATTGGAAACTTGTTCTGTGCGGCTGTTTATTTGTTTGTCTATGTTAATCGTGGTTTTACTGTACACGCCCACACCATGACCAAACTACAGACAATCAGGTTTAATGTAAACAACCCTATGTATGCCTTCCGACTTCAAATTCATTTTATACATTATGCTGCGAACTGTACGGCCGGCTTTCCAATGTGGCAAACGTACAGCAACCAATATTGCTTTTACCAATAAAACAATATTTATGACGGCACGTACAACATCTCAACCCTAAACTATAAAGTACTTGAGTGTCGTCCAATAAAAAGTTATCTCCATAACATTACGGTCGGACCGCAGTACTGCAGGTCGGCAGCACTGCTTCACACAGTACAAACACCAACGTATATAACCGCTAACCGCTCTATTATAAGGAATCCGAGCTAATTGGTAGTTTGCAGTAAACCCAGTAAACGACTCATTAGTGATTCTGCCGACGACGGGCTCCGCAGACGTGTCAATTCGACTAATTTGCAAATATATCGGCAGCGGATGCTTTAGAGGACATTTAGTTAGCAATCGTAGAATAGCAATGTGCTTGCTAGCGTACAATACAATATTTATTGCACAATATATTAGTATCGAAAATATGCTGTGGAATATTTAGGATGAATTAAAAGAAAATGTCACAATAAAATACATAACGATGTAGTTGAATGGATCGTTGCCGCCGCTCGGCGACGTTATTGACGCCAAGTCAAACCATTTTATAGAGTTGTCAAGCGTGCTGATTAAAATAAATATATAATAGTTATTTGATACTACACAATAAAATACATTTGTAGCTATAAATACGAGAACAACTCATTTCGAAAAATATTAACCAATATGTAAAGTGGAATGGTGAAATTAAATGAAGCAATTTTTTGAAGTGGCGCAATCTTATCAACAGACATTTAAGTACGTAAAGGTTAATGAAATTCTTAATAGCTAAGTAGCTATAGAGAAGATTAAACTAAAAGACAATGGTTTGGATGATGATAATTGTGTGGAAGCAAGCCCGGTCCCAAGTTAGGCAAACAGTTTAAAATTAATTCGTTTCAGTACTCAGTGTAACCGGAGCCGCCATTAAGGTGCTGGAAGTCACCTTCAGATTGTTTAGCTGCTTAATTAACCGAATGTAATCCTAGCTGGCTCCGGTGTGACGTCACTGCTTTCCTTGGAAACATGCACTGAGATAATATTGTAACATAATCTTATCAATTAGAAGTACTTTTAATACGTTTGTGAGAAAGTAATGTATGAGAACTTTTGAATGCAGCAGGCAAAGAAGACAGAATATTTATAGACACATACATATGCAAAACTGTAAATTCTATAGAACTTTATATGTCAACAACACGGCAAAAAACAAAAAGTACGTGCGTTATTCCGGTTAAAAAGTAGTCCCATTTCATTATAGTCCCTTGTTGCAAATGGACTTGTCTCAAATAGAGTCCTTTAGTAACAGTGATCACGAGATCCGAGTATATTTAATGCAGCACCTATCCACCAGTGCGGCGTGATGCTATCTAGATATTGTCGTAAACAGAGAGGTGTTAATGCTGTCCCCTATTTGCATATTTATATGAAGCATCTCGTTCATTGGTTCGTTCACCTCGATCGGCTCCGTAACTATAACTTCATTGGTTGTTTGTATATTTTAGCATATTATTAGTTTGCTAAGGACGTTGAGTTCGTGTGATTTGTTTGTTCGTTCGTTTGATCTTCTCTAGTGTATGTATTAACATTATAAGGAATTCATTTTCAATCCTTTTAAAAATTAAAACTACGGTGGTATGATCCTAACAAACGCATACCTAATCTATTTCCAATGAGAAGGATATCTCGTAGGCTGTACCGCAGCATCCCACGTCTTCGCTTATTAAAGACTCATCCATTGCTATTTATAAACTTTCTCCGATCAATTCGCCGAGCAAATAGTACATTGTGCGTATTAATCCTCTTTATAGAGTTTGTCAATATTTCACTGGGTGATCATATTCCGTGCGTAGGAGTGCAAATAAAAGAGGATCGGTGGTCGTGTGTCGTAAATAATGTAAGGTATCGATTACTATCCGTTAGTACAACGCCTCAGTCTGCCTCCTGCTGGGCTCTGCGCGCCTGGTACATCGCGTCTTTATATCGTACGACATGACGATACGACTGGGTATTTTAAAACTGAACTGCTGCTGCTTTGGATGTATTTATTATTTGGGGATCAAAACTAAGGATTAAGACTGGGATTACGTAAATAATTCGATTAAAACAATTTTGTCGTTTAATATTCTTCCAGCCATATTCTTCCATTACAGTTCATCGATTCTCTTACTTGCTTAATTTTCAAAGAAATAAAAATGTCGTATACAATAAACGTCTTTCAAAATCTACGATAAAATTGTTAAAGTAAATAAATTAATTTATCTCCGTCCGCCGCCGGCCGGCCGCTCGTTAAATAATTCAATTTGACAAGGTTCTATAAAATTACCGCTATGTGTATGGCTTGGTTAATAGTGACATACAATCACACCTTTTAATTGCCGGGAGAGTAGACAAAGATGCGTTTCATGCAATAAGGAGATCACACTTTGCCATATATCGGGTAAGTATCATGCTAGACACTATACCTGCCTATGTACTGCTACTAGAAATTAATTTTCATCAATAAATATTTATCCTATCCGGCAATCGAATATGAACACGCATTGGCTAATATAAAAATGATAATATCTTCACCTACACATTGCAGGGAGTGAGTGTAAAGTCGCCTGTTCGATTGCAAATTGAGATAGCTTACGAACGACCACACATGCGCATGCGCAGGTATCTTGAATAGTGGATGATATTACACTCATTATTTTGGATCTCAATTAAAATGTTTCTGTGAACACAAGAGCGGTAACTAAACGCTCACGACTTTATTATGCAAGAAGTATTATTAAGCATTCCAATTGTATGTTTTATCAAACAAGCAGTTGACACAATGAGAAACATTTAAGGGTCATCTCTTACCACATAGCGAATGAATTCAAAATCGTATCCTTTCAACAGTCAGTACTAGGCAACAAGAAAGCTTCGAGTCATCTTTTTAAATGCAAACAATTCTTTACTACCCTGGACACGCAGCACAATAATTCACAAGTCACATAAAACCTTATATTTTTTACTTTAATTATTATTAAACTTGCAAATCGTATTCATAGTCTGAACATTTATCTAACACATCAAGTAATAATTTACATGCAGAATACGCGGGGTGCTCAGTCGTGCGCCGGCGCAGTTAATCAAACGCCCACCTAGTGCACATTATTGTTTATAATTGAGTAGACACGCGACCTGCGACGTAGGCGCATTCCCAGCCTCGCTGACTAACTAGGACCTGTGCCACAGACTAAAATATACATATGCATGGAGCTTTAAATGATTTCACATAGCCTATCTGTTCCCTTTTGTCACATTCTGCAACTACTACCACTTGCATAGGAAGAAATGAGCTCCTCCTATTAATCTTCTTACTTTTCCTAACTCGCATCACACTGTTAAGAACCTCATAATCATACTATCATACTATTATTTATGTTTTTTATTACTCGACCTACAACGTAAATATGAAACTGATTCAGTTAGTTGCTGATGTCACGTGAACAATATGACAAACCAAACACTTTTAATAATTATCGCAGCTTTAGCCTGTTAAACCAATCAAAAACAATTTTATTAATTTCGCAGTTGTTGTTTTTATGATGACGATCACCATGATTAATCGGAGTTAATGAGGCAACCAGACGTACTAAACATCTTAGTACCTATTTTATAATGCATAGATTTTTTTTATAATTATTCCAAAATACTTTCAAATCTCATTCATATTTCATACTGAACAAGGTCCCAAGCCAAAGTTCATCACTAATGAAACAAGTTCGCATCAATGGTGATACCAATACCAACGGACTAATATAAAAATATAAATCTACAACACAAGAACCTAAATATGGCGGTCGTGTCAAAATAAAAATTGATTTAATAAGCAGAAGTTAGTCTCCTTGAGATCCGAGCGCGCACCGCCCGTCGGCGTCGACCCACTCGCTTTGATCCACATAATTAATTGTAAGCAAATCCTAAAATTATACAATAAGGCACATTTTGCCTTATTTATAAAAGTTTATTGACTTTGGGAACCAAATGATAAAATCTCACAGTTATTAAATAGATCTCTATCTAATCTAATCTCATCTGTTATGGGATCAACGGCTGTGTCATCTCAAAACAGTTAAATATGAATGCTAATGACATGCTAATATGTTTTCATCGTTATTATTATAATTGCCGTGTACGAACTAGTCCAATTATTTATTTAAATGTCCATTTGGAATATTTTGCACATCATCCTACCATCGCCATTTATTTAAATGGCGAAGAAAACTGATTCAAAAGCAATTAACTTAGTGACAGATGTCAACAGAATCTCAAAGTATCCAATATGTCAGTCGATAGAATAAGTTCTCTATAAATTGACACAGTGCGGGGTCAGAGGGGCGGAGTTGCGAAATACTAGCGTAGGGCACTCTTGCGCACGTCGAATGCGATTAGTGCCCGTATTCCTTCGTAGCGAGGGCTGACGCACACGCACATACACATTTTAAGAACATTGTAAAACATTTTATCATAAATGCTATATTTAATGGGGCTACAAATTCCAATAATGATCCATATAAAATGTTACACAAATATCGTTGGAATAATTCAAACGAATAAATCAGAGTCCCACAATGTGTTCGATACGATATGCGATTAATTATTGGTGCTATTAAAGGTACAACAAAACTAATATGTGGGTCCTTTAGTTCGTGACAAATGAGTGCAGTGTTGCCATAACAATTATGTGGTGTGTTACATGGCAATACAATGAGCATTGATTGCCTTTAGCGTGCTTACGGGTATTGTATTGATTTACATTTCGATTCTATACCAATGGGCGACTGAAATAATTAAATGTAGAGACCGAACACGAGGATACTGTTATTAATTTCCTTTTTATTTATAACAATGGTCAGAGTTATTACTCCCGGCTTTGAATTACAAACTACTGTGTGTTTGGATCCTCAAGGAAATAAACCGACAGTCTAATTTTGAACTGTGTGCCAATAAGTTCCCGTAGCTTTCTATATTACTACCTTGCAATATTAGCAAACGTGTAGCGCCTATGTTATGCATTATTTCATTGACAATTTTCCGACGTGAAGATTAGCTTCCTAATTTATTCGTTTGTAAGAAAAAAGAAATCTTAGTAACTATGTTGACACCTTAAGTAATTAAAAACACAAATCCAGTACAATTTCTATTACGTTTAATCACTTAATCAAAAGCATATAACCATTAATCATATCACCACTTTTTCGTACCCTGGAGCCCCGAGGGCAGCCCTACTGTTGTCGTGCGCACGCGCAACTGGTTCAAGGTTGCCAGTAAGAATGCGGCTAACTCGCTAATTTGGTCAGACCCTATTGCCTTACACCGTACACGGCGCTACACCGATTGTTCGCATACTTACATATTACAACCTACCATGATTTATCTACAAGTCTGTCCGTACGTTGCACTGCTTTAATAGCCAAGATTAATGTTTGATTAAATTATATTTCGTGTCTAAATCTGATTTGTGACTCGGTTATGTTGTAGTCTTAATCTTAATGTTCAATTTGATTTTCTAATCGGTTCTATTCAGTATGCCACGCCTTATATCCTAATTTCAGTCGCAATACATGCTCAGTATTATTAGAGCTATAACAAATCAATAAAATGTACTGCAGTTGGCAGTGCACAACCATGCTACGCAATTAGTATAAATTCTGTAAGTAAACACTATTCTATAAATGCTACTTAAATTGGAATAACATATTATTCCGATACTAGGAGAGACTAACGACATCTACTTTCAACATCGTGACGTAAGAACTAGGTTAGGTGTATAAACAAGACAATATTTACATACGATGCAGTGCCTTACTTAATGGTACGACAATATATAACAAATGTTCAATTAAATTGTTATGTAAATGGCCTACAGGCTGCGATAGTGTTGTGCAAGAGCTCGGCTCAATTACAAGTGTTAGTCGAGGTACAAAAACTATTCTACCTCCTTGTACGGGCCTATAATGGGGCCCCGCGCGCTAGCTGCTTGTTAGGCCTATTTAGTAACACAGTTTGTACCTAAGTCTTGATTCGAATTAGGGAAATGCGTCATTACTGTGTTAGGAATTAGGAAACGAGTGGTTTCCTGTTGCTAGTTAGGAACAATTGTAGTATTTGTAATCAGTGGTTGAAGGGTGATACCGTAACTGGTCAACTGTTTAATTGCCTAGCTTAGTACTATATATTACTCACTATATCTATAAAGGTACAAAGTTCAGTTCCTATGTCAACTTTGTCTTATTGAGCAAACATTGCCACAATACTCACCCACAAAGGACTATAAACTATACAAACACTATAAAAAGAAGATTAGAAATTTTAAGAGTCGGAGAGCCATGCTTCGGCACGAATGGGTCGGCTCGACCGGAGTGATACCACGGCCGAGCAGGAAACCGACGTGAAACAACACTTGCGTGATGTTTCGTCGTGTGATACCAGAGACCCAATTACCACCTCCCTAGTCTCCCCGATCCTCGAATCCTCCAAAATCCTCAAATTCCCAATTTCGAAAAGGCCGGTAACGCACTTGTAACGCCTTGGTGTTTCAGGTGTCCGTATGCTCGTTTACCGGCTTATGCTATAAAAAAAATATTTCAAGGAAATACTGAAAGTCGCGCAGCCTACTGTCTAGCGCTACGTCGCCGCGACCGCGCACGCTGCTTATGAGGAAAGAACCCCTCTGTGGTTCGAAACTAGTAGAGCTTTTCTCAGTACATTCACGTGAGTAACCCGCGATTTTTAGTTAATTTAGTATGTCTCACGATAGTTATTATAAAAACAAAACATTTTAATATTTAAATTTAACTTAACTCTAAAATAAAATATAATGTACACATATCATTTACAACTCTAGCAACAAACACAAATTATGGACACGTACTGAATGTTGCGGTCGTTGTACTAACGGGTTCGATTCCCGATCGCTCACGGGTATACGTTACAGTAAAACGATACGTGAGTTTTTGTTAGTCTCATCATCGTGTAGCTGTCGTCTCGTCGTCGTGTCGGGATCGTGTCCAGTTGTAGAAATATTAAGTTTCCAATACAAGTTACCGCGTTCACCTCCTAAGGAAATGAGCTGAGTTTTTGAGGTCTCTGACATGACACACGTCAATATTCAATAACATAGCGTAGTAAATTGTTATGTGCATACGTACGGAATGTAAATATGTGTGATTTTTATGTATTTTTGTATATTTTATGTATATGTTGTATGTAAATATGTGTGCTTGTAAGCACTGCTACTTCTTATGTATCAATAGTCTCTACCCGTCTTTACAAAGAACGAGGTTATATTTATATGTCTATCATCCCCTGTCGACCATTTAAATATTGATTAATTAATAACATAAAATAACAGAATATCACGCCTTTTATCCCCGAAGGGGTATGTCACTGCCACTAAACAATGTAACACCCACTTTTCACTATTTTATGTTATGAGTCCCATGTAATAGAGGGTGAGCCTATTGCCATACTCCGTGCTACTACTGAGATTTTTTAAAACCCAGTTATACTTGGCCGACCTGGGAATCGAGTCCGAGACCCCTTGCCTGGCAGTCGCAATTGCGACTTGCGACCACTCGGCCAATGAGGCAGTCTAATTAATTAATAATATTTAAATAACTACAAAAATTCCGAATAGACTACGTAATACCTTCTGCACTACACGTATTAGGCATCGTCAGAAATTCACAATCATAAGCTGAAACTAATTCTTCGATGTCACCACAAACAATCTCCCAAGTGGCCACACTCAACCTCAACATCCGCGCATATTTATGAGTATGACCATCACAAATCTAGACAGTAACTTCACTCAACAGTTCTAATGACAACTAATAGCGATTTGACACTAAGTTAACTAACTGCAGGTAATTAAATTAAATATTAGAACCTCGTTTGTGAGACTGGCAGACTTGTAGACTTGTAGACTCATCATTTAGATACGTTTGTCTAGACTCGTGAAGCACCCAAGTACTCGATAAGTTAACTGTTTTATTGAAATATCGATGAATGGTATTTTCCAGTATATTTATTTCTTAGAAGGAACGTTCTGCAGATGATATAAAATAATGATTTGATAATAAAAATTGTTTGTTCCTCAATTAGTCGTAATAACGTAGTATACTTACTTACATACTTGTAAAAACATTTATATATACAATATACAACATATAACTTAAATAACGCATATACTGAAAATAGTTTGTTCAGAATCGTTAACTGAATCGATTTATATAGTTTTTAGTATAGGTAATTTTTTATCCCAAAAATAATTAAAACTACGGAAATTATTGTCATATTAACCCTGTATTGTTAAAACAAATCAAAATGGACCGTAAGTCAAAGCAATAAGACTTTTAAAATCGCAGTTTTATTTGTATTCATACAAATTCTATCATTCAATACAAAATAAAGAAAAATAAACCTTATGACAAGACCAGCAAGGATATATATGTATATGCATACATGTTAAATTAAAAATGTGTATGTATTATGATTATAACATAATATTTTAATTGGGGTGTTTGAGGGTGTGCGTTAATTACGTTACATGCTGTATATATATATATTTGACGCCGACGTTTGTGCACTATCTCGCCTGGTAAGCGATGTTGCGACGATGGAGCACGTCTGTCCATTCACTCGGGCCTTGAAGACACCCAGGTTATACCCGTCAGGGAACACAGAATCTGGCAAAGCATTCCACTCCATAGCAGCACATACATTATATCTATTCTTTGTTTTTTATTTAACAAATATAAACATTTCTATTACACTGTAACAAGGGATTACTTTAATAACTGTCGTTATTGTTTGCCAAAAAACAGATACAATGTTTTATTAGTAAGTAAGACAATCTTTTCCTACAAAAGCCAGTACTATATTCTACAAATTCCTTAGTAAAAGCATTTAAAATACAAGTAAGAGTGTCGCGTGGTCCGACTGTACTTACCTACATCCCCGGCTGTCAGACCCGAAGGGTGGCAGGATTAAATCGCCCGCCAGCCCGCCACGCGTTAACTACCATGCACAATACATGAGAAACCAGAAGGGTAAGATTGTGTATACGTACGTGCTATTATGAATAAATCCTTTAACAACATCATGAACTTATTTTTATTTTGAAATATTGAAATGTCAAATAAAGTTTTTTTTAAATATAACATTGCCCACACAACACACGAGGATTTTCTCCTATATCGTAGGTGTGTTTACAAACATACAAATTTACATACACATGACACACAGATCCGAAACAACAATTTGTGAATCACACAAACAGTTGCTCCGTGCGGGAATCGAACCCACTACACGTTGCGCGGCAGCCGGTTGCCCAGCCACCACGCCAACCATGGAGTCAAAGTTGTTGCAGTTAAAAGTTTAACTTGTGTACTATGTATAGTCTACTAGACGAAACAGATATATAATAGTTACGAAGAATTAACAATCTACAGACAGTTGCGTTATTGCTACGAGCTACGCACTACGTAAGTACGTAGTAGTACGTAGCCGTACGTAGCGGTGCGTAGCTGTGCGTATCAAGTTTGCTACGAAAAAAAATTGTTTCGCTAAAGGTCACAACATTTTCAAAACTTGTCAGACATTAAACTCTTTAAAAATTAGACAATGCATCAATACTTCTTTTATACCTCTATAACAGACAATAAAGACAGGTAAAGTAAAACTTCTGTCACTTATATCTATATTGTGTCCTTATCGCGGTCGCCTATCAGTAGCTAGGTGGATTACGCAGGTACGCCCAAAATGGACGAATATTAAAATATGTTAAATAATTTTCATAGAATTTTTGATAGTTTAAGCGGTTTAGATTGTCCTGTGATAAGAGTAGCGCACATGTATCTGATTACGTTTATAGTTGTAAAGATGTTATCTTAAATGACTATTTTATAGGTCAACTTGTCGAACAAGGAAGCGATTTATGTTATTGGAAGATGTTCTTTTCGGGTGGTCAGGCCAGAACTTACTAACTTACATGACTTTGAATTGTCGTTAGACAATAACTATCGTGAGACATACTGAATGAATAGGGAAAATGCCTAATTTTTATTTTAATGTCCGTCTGGTAGATTATTTTAAAACATTAGACACGTATTTTTTATTTTCTGACAGAAACGAATACTTTCAACGATATATTGATTTGAAATGTCGCGTGACGTCACTTCTATGTACATTTTATACGTAGAAATGACGTTTTAGCCCCAATCCTAAACTTTGATTCGTTTTATCTGAGTATTCTTTATTACTTATATGACAAAATAGAAAAGTACGTGTCTAGTATTTTTTCATTACCTAACTTACGGACTAATTGTATTTTTAATTTTCGTAGCCTGTCATCATCCCAATTAACTAATAATGACTAGTTTCGAGAAACTAGTAGAGAGCTTTTCTCATTATATTAACGTAAGTAACTCGTAATTTTGTAGTAGTTAAATATTATTATGTCGTTGCATGGCTACTATGAATATAGCTAATCTATTCATTAAGTACTAAATAATTAATGCAACCGTTAGAACGTCCTTATTGTTCACCTTGGAGGCACATTCCACAATACTAATGTAGGTATTAATTGACTACCCACCATTATCTATAAATAGTTTTAAAATGCGAACATAAACAAAACAATTTATTCTGTCAATAATATTGTTGTTACTTTCAAATTCCATTTTCGAATTGAATATTAAAAAATAACAATAGAAATCTTAATCATGTCAACTACCAATATAGATAAAAGCGAAAGGAAATTACCAAGAAATCCGTAGAGAATTCTCGGATAATGGATAGATATTTATCATTCGAGTCGATAATTGCTTGGTACAGAGAATATTAGCAAATAATTTAGAGTTTAGACGATAAAATTACTATAATTTTGTTTGTTCGATTGTATATTACATTATTTTAAAAGCCTCTTTGAAACTCATAAAAGTGGTAAAGAGATGCTCCATTTCACGGTGTATGTGGGCCCCACTAAAATACTAAAACAATGGAAGGGGCGGTAAACTAAAACCACAGATAAATAATCCCACTCACAATAGGTAACAACTAACAATATAGCAATAGGACGTATTTGAATAACGAACGGTACAAAGATTAACTCCTGTCGCTGCTAGAACTGTCCCGCCAAATTTATAGTCTGTGGTCCCGCATGCTACTGTCGCTTTTTATGTTGTATTGTTTTAGGCTGAATGATGAATGCCTTTATTGCTTTCAGAGGATTAAAAACTATTGTCTTGGTATACTTTGTCACTAAGAAGGTTTCATTTAAGGTGACCATTGATGTTGAGTTTGCAAATATTAAGGTGTATTGTAAACTTGCTTGTGGTTCCAATAAAATAAAAAAAAGAAGCTTAGTACCTTACCCAAAGTCGGTCAAAGAAATAATAAGGACCGTTACCAATGACAGATGTCCAGCTCAAGTCTCCGAAGATTTCGCCTTAATTGTTAGGTACACATTTAGGTCATGAATTTCAATATCACTCGGATTAAGTGCGATCTGGCCAATATCTGTGCCCGTAGCAATTAATCTAACAATAACGATTTCGCACAAAACCTTTTTCCGAGAGCTTTGAATAAATACCTTTCTGAAAATTGAGCCATTATGTTTTTCAGATTCCATAAAATTGATTTAGTTCGTTTCAAAAATAGGCACTTACCTTAATGTAACTGAGAGACCCCTCTCAGCTTTGGAAGATTATTTTATGCTTTCATTTGGAAGGTGATCTGAAATAACAGAGTTACAATAAAAATAGAAGTAACCCTTACAATTACCAACCATTAAAACTGTTACAAATCATATTTAACTAGTTTGGTCGCGTGGCATCGCCTGCAATAACTCTCGTTAGGAGCACAGGGCTAATGGCTTATTGAAACCATATTGTCCATGAATAACGAGCTGGCTCAGCGCGCGATCCGCCAGGATTTAACATCTGTTCACTTAATCCCTGGTAAATATCGAAGTGAGCACGCATTGTGACTTCCACGATACTCCTACGATAACAATGTTATAACTTCATTGTTTCAGAAAAAAGACAATTTACTGTCTTTTTTATAATTCTCCAATTATGAAAAAGCTATATCTCAGAACGACACTATTATTAACTTTCCTTGTCCGTTCGGATTCTTTAAACCTCCTTCCGAACAGATAACCAGCTTATAATATTATCTTGTAAATTATTGAGTACAAATAAATCATTACTTTTCGGACAATATTGTAATTTAGCACGTTTCTAGGAATACAATCAGTGCGAAACATTAACCAGTATCGCTCGGTGGCCGGTCGCTTATCACGGAAGTAGCGCATTTACTATGAAGTCCGCGCTAATCCGGATTATGTGTATTGTTTGCACATGAATAGTTCAACGATAATCTCAGTTTGAATGCTAGCTACACAGATTAGGAACACTTCAAAATTCACTTAGTATTTACTGTATATTAACTAAGTAATTAATTATGCATACATAGCTTTAAATGTATGTTAAGCCAAGATTCTATTGGACATCGCCTTGAACACTTGGCGCAAAAATTTTAATCTATTAAAATGTAGCCATATTTTTCTAAGCACTTTTTCGCACGCTTTATCAAACTGCAGGCTTCGTAGTACAAGTACTAAACTTAGTTCCCCGGAACCATTAGAGCGATTACAAAAATTCACTTCTTAGTTCTTATAAACCACTTTAATCAAATAGCGTGTATCGTATTTCGCCGGCGTGTAGTGCAGTGAGCCCACCTTCCCATTGTGTGGCGGCATCGGCGTGCCACATGCACGTATGTGTACATTATGGCCGTCTGTTTGGCATCGAGTGCGCGCCGTGTTCCACGGTAAGCAACGACCTACTACTACCTATCATGTCCTGGTACTCCCGTCCAGAGTTTTTGTTGTGCAGTGTGCTGCCTATTCACTTGTTCAGACACTCGGCCTCTTTTAACAAAAAATGGACGTCATTTAACGGATTAATATGACTCGGCATCAGTCATATTAATCATTATCTCTGTTTTAAGAATCTAGATCCGTCTGAAGTAAGATAAAAATTCGATTAAGACTTAGTAGCAAAGTTATTGGTAATCATAGGACGTTGTAGGTTGACACGTATACATACCTAGCCAATTCTACTCGTATGTTTCAACGTTTCATGCAATTACCAATCTGGTTTATGCACTCGATATAAATCGACAATTTATGATCTCCGATAAGATTTAGCAGTGCAATGACTACTATAATAAATGTATAACAACGAAACAATTTAAGTAAGTTATCTAGAAAACGGAGCCATGTTTGCTAAATATTATCTGGTGCAGTTGGATTATGTATTAACAATTTAGATGTTGCAACATAAACCACGGTCATTTTGTGTTAGAAACATGGCACACAATCTATAGCACAACTTCTAATCGCTGCCATTCGCGAGGTAATTCGATATAAAATAAATTACCGCCATAAATACACTGCGATTTATTATAAAAATGAACCACATATAACAAATAATGAGTTCATTGATGTTCAACCTACGGGGTGGTCATCACTTTATCGGGACAATTTGTTTTAATTGGCATTTATAGTGTTTTATTGAACTTATAATAGCCTTATTGTTTCTTAGTGAATGTCATTCACTAACAATACTTATATGATGCCATTTGCGTTAGTGATATAACCATTTCAATATTTACCAATCTGTGGAACTTGGTAGAAAAAATATGGGTAGAACTCGGAGAAGAACAAACTTATAATCCTATCATCCTATTTCCTATCATCGATTATGCTGATGTGTGTTACTACGACCTGAATGCAGATCTACTCAACAAAATTGACCGTCTTCTAAATAACTGCATTCGATTCGTTTTCAATTTACGTAAATATGATCATGTTTCTGCACATCGGTTGCAATTAAAATGGCTGCCCATACGCCTGCGCAGGCAACAAAGGGCGTTAACTATTTTATTTTCTTTTCTCGACTCTCCTTCTTCACCTGTTTATCTAGCTTCCTACTTCCAATATACATGCGCAAACCATTCTAAATACCTTCGCTCATCTAATAACCGTCAACTTCAATGTCCCACTCACCGCACTGACTATCTTCACTCCTCCTTTTTCGTTCAATCTGTCTCTCTGTGGAACGCGCTGCCCAAGGAAATCAGAATGGCAAATAATCGCTGTTCATTTAAATTCAAGGTTCGGGAACACATTTATAGAAAGTGGCAAACTCAAAACAGTGGTAATATGTAGTCTATGTATTGCATTTATTTATATATGTATGTATTATATTATATGTATGCATATTTGGGATATATTATATTTATTGTATAATTCATTTTAAGACCCTATACCCTTAGTTATGTATTATCGACTATAACAATCATGTCTTCCCTCTTCAATATTTTATTACCTTAACTTCGTTATCTACTTCATACTTTCTTTTTACAATTTTGCACCTACCGCTTTAACATTCTGCACCACCCAATGGTCGACTGTCAGAAAATGCCTACGGCATTAAGTCCGCCAATTTCACTATATGTGCAATAAAGTTTTAATAAATAAATAAATAAATAAATATAAAATGGAATGTCGTTAATAGAGATCACATTATTAACATAAAGCAGTATAAAGCCGTACACTTTTCTTATTAGAATAAATTCTTGGATTTAGACTAGACTAAGCACGAGGGCTTAGCATTGTAACGAAACTCGGTCGAAACTCGTTCTCATTTGTTCTGGAATAAAAGCAAAATAACCAAAATAAAACCGTTACTTTTTGCGCTTTCTATTATTTCACCATAAAGCGCTTTATTAAGCTTTGTGCGCACAAACCTTTTTACCCGGCAATATTGTAAATTATAACACTTTTTTATTCTTAGTAACTATATTTAAGGACTTATTGCATGTCTACAAGTTTCGCAATCAGTAATAGAGATGTATTGATTATTTATAGAGTACATTATTATCTCATGACTGTCAAGTATAATACTATTGTGTCACCATCCGCACGATTACTCCTGTATTAAGAATTAAACTGGAATATAAAAGTAAGTCATTGGGGGAGGCCTATGTTCAGCAGTGGACGTCCTGTGGCTGATATGATGATGATGATGATGATGATGATAAAGATAAAAGTAAACATTATTCAATCTCTATCTTGTTTACACAGGTCATTAAAAATTATTCATGTTTTTTGTAAGCAAGCTGCATAGGCCCAATATTTCTATATCGACGTCAGTATAATTGATTTAAGGCGCAGCCACACTATATAAATCAGCTTTTATCTGCCCTTATCGCGCCCACTCCATTGTTTATGGTCGCGCCTTCTATCTGTCATATGCCACAGACTAAACTTGTTTGTGCTACTAGTGCCATCGTAATTTAATTAATTTAAAAAAATATTAATTCTTGTTTAGACATTGTTGTTTGTAAGTTCTTAGTAGGTAAATAAGTAATAGAAATGCTTGTCCTGTATTAATCTCAGAACCTTTTTAACGAAGATATTAAGTTTTCCCAATCAATGAAGTAATTTGAGAGATACTATCTCATTTCCTTTCTACCTCTATAATTCCCTTATAAGCACGTCCTTGGCAATAGACATTTAGACACCAGAACATTTTCTTTTATTCGAGCCCAAAGGAATGAGGAATCGAGAATGAGTTCATCTACTCACTGATCGGCCCTCTGATAGAATCCATCCTAAGTGCCTCTGCAAACTTTAATCGATTTCCATTCGCGATTACAAGTTCAATCCGTGATTTAATAGAATTTTTACATTTACATAGCTCTCCATGCTTCGTTCCAGAAACCGAGCAATATTTTCCACGACGTTTAAGAACGCAGTGCACACATTAATTTCCGTCACGTTGGAAATGGCAAACAGGAGGTGGGAAAATTTAAAATGCCTGAAGTGGATTCGCGTAAATTGATTCCGGACATCGAAGGAATACGACGAATTGGAGAGTAAATGTTTGACGGGAAATAATTTGAAAACGTTTTCCTAATTTATAAGGAGGCGGGCGGACGTTTAGCGCAGCCCGCCCTGTCCTCACCAATGTAATTATTTTTGTAGAAAGAATAAGCTTTTGAGAAATCCTCGCGGCGCCATCTAGCGGTACGACTCGATGCCGGTTGTCCTTCGGTCCTTCCCCCGCGCGCGCTCCACCCGATCAAGACAAGCGAAGCGAACGCCGTTCATTCACTCATCAGTCCCGCTCCGCGCGCTGTGGTGTCGATACACGTTTGTTCCGCGTTCAATTTACGTAAACCCGATATTGTTTCAAACATACGCTCAGCTGATCAGTGACAATAAGTTCGTATACCGGCTACAACTACAAGACGACCAAACAACGTTGTGAACTCGTGTGTGTTAACTAAAAACCGGACTGCTATCGAAAATATCTCGTCGTTGAATGTAAAAATATACGGCGTCGCCTGAGACCCTTCGCACCGCGTGTGACTGATCGATATTTTAAATGATAACATGGATTCAATTAGGTGTTGTTTAAGACGACGGTGAAGTAAATATTGTGTGGAGTGTGTGTGTAGTGGCGTGACAACATCTGCCGCCTGGCGCCCGAGCCGTACTCAGCGGTAGGTAACCTATCTAATATTGATTCAAACTCGATGTATTTACGTATGCAGGTATTTGAGATAACGCGTTTGGGATTTGATTTGAGGCGATAAGTGTCCGTTTACTAGATATGAGCCATGTTCTGTGGTGACTGCCGGCTGCAGTTCGATGCATGATGTTATTTAAGTATAGACCGCCGTCTGAGACCGTTATGTGTACTAAACAAGACATAGGTTTGTTATAAAGTAGTCTCTTTAACTACTACTATCAAATGCAGATTTGTTGCGAAACTGTACGGCGTACACGTACAAATGTTACAATAAGTTAACATACGTTCATTCATAAAAATTAAAAAAACAACACTGTCAAGCTGATGAGTGATCACGTAATCACACAAATCTCGTTATTCTTTTCTAATCGAAATATCGTAAATAGGTACTTACGTACAATAACTAGGTACACATTTAATACAAAAAGTAATGTCTTTTCAAGTCTTTCAAAGAATCTAAGTTTCTAATTTATGAAACTAAGATAATACGTATTCTTGTAAAAAAAACTAAATTATTAACTTCATGAATCGTTTTTACCTACTCTGTTAAAACAAGTTGTTAAATGTATAAAACATTTGTTTAAGTCTCTTACTTGTATCATGATACCTTTTAATTTTTACCCAAGTTAGTAACAAAATTATCATAACATATCAGATATATTTAATATTTATTAACTGGTTCGAAATTATTAAATTCTATAAAAGTAAATATTATACCTAATCATTTCTAAGATAGGTACGACACCCGTAAACTGACAGTTCTAGTATATTAATAGATAAAGATGATTATCTACCTACCTATATTTAACTATAGAGGTAAGTATAATTTTAATAGGTATAACTATTTAAATGTGAACGCAACAGTGCAATGCACTCAGCACCTGGAGCGCACAGGAATTACTCTAGTTACCTACCCCGTATAGGTCGCCTATCTATTTATTTCGATTTAAATTTAAAAGGTGCATTATAATTAGCATCTATCCGTCTAGATTGGTTGGCTAAAACCAACCTATAGGGTTCCACTGTCGATGCACTTTCTCATTTGCAAGTCGAAAATAGCTCGTTGCATCGCCACCGGCCGCCTGAGTCACGCCTTTATTTACGACCAGCTACCTACCACTTTCCTCACCCATCTTCCTGCCGAAGGGACGTATTAACTGCTCGCTAAGTGTCCGCGAATCCACACTGTAGTAGATATTACATAGTACATACTTAGGTAGGAATACACACGGAACAACACGTGCCCGCGCTTTATATTTATCATTATTGCCGGTAAATTGACGAAAGTGTGTTTTACAGCCTGTTAAAATGTTTAGACTAGATCAACTTTATTGTGTTCCATTTTTAAAACTTCCACGCTTGTTTATATTCATAAAAATTAAACGTGAACAGAATGTGTTCCGTACTAATAATAGTGATTAATATTACAAGTCAACTGCTAATGTGCAGGCAACACGGCACGGCACGAAAGTGGATAAAATACTGAGTAATGTTTACAATCATCATTAGATTGGACATCGGTGTTTGTATTCGCGTGGTAGCGTGGTAGCGTGGGCGAGCGCGACGGCTGCTGCCGGTCGCTGGTAAGAGCACCTCACAAAGCAGTCTGATCGACGATCGTATACGTAAGCCGGCGTGTAAACAATCCCCAAAACAGTTTCGAAACCGTTAAACACTGTTTCACATTATCTAACACCTCCTAATTACAGGTAAAACGCATTAAACATAATTAGTGCTTATTTGAATGGATATAAAGGCAGCGGTGTGGGTTCGATGGCCGGCCCAGCAAACACGGCGGGATCACACGCACGATTCACTCGTCCGACAATGCCGTGTTTGTTTCCCGGCTATGAGGCTTTACAAATTTGAGCTCGCATAAATTACCGTCGGATTACACGGCGGCATATTTCATTAGCTCGTTCCATACATCCTGCACCAAACTTGACGGGTAATTGTCAAACAAGTCAACAAGACTTTCACAAAACAATTTTACTTGATACACAAACAATCGATTGGTTAGAGTGTATCATCTGACAACAAACCAGGGCTGACACTGAGAGCCGCAACTATTTCTGGTGCCCCGTTATCTTATCTGTTAATTAATCTCATATCAAAGATAAACAAGGTCAGCGTAAATAGTTTCCACACAACCTTTACTTTTTACTACGTTTCATATATACCTAAAAACTCTATGTAAGTACAGAATATTTTCTGCTTAACAAAAATAAGTAGGTACTAATTATCGAATCTGCACAGAAACTGCAAGGCATTTAGCTATCGAGTCTAGACATCATCTGCGGCTTTCTATCTTAAAGAAGTTAGTAAAACTAAAACTAAATGATAGTAACGTACCTACGAATATGTAAGCAAGTACGCGTTAGCATTAATCTCGTCTCCCAGACGCGTCTAGTCCACATCGTGTACACGTCTAGCGGGAGTCAGGGGACGAACAACTATTAACTATATTAACGAGCGATGCACGCCCGCTGGGCTACCGTCCTGCCCGCCATTTATCAAATTATTTTATATATAGCATACAGCGCAGCCCACCCATAGCTTTACAAGGTCCACCAAAAAACGGACGTTTTCGACTTTTTTCCCAACGTTCAGGAGTGTTCCGCTGATAACGGCTGGTCAGGTTTTAGGTTTTGCTCGTTTTGTACTGGACGGATATTCGCTAGCGTATAAAATTCTTTTAACACGACTTTTGTAGTCTGTCTGTATCTGCAGGGCTTATTTTAGACGTTTTGTGGCTTACCATTTTACCAATGAAATCCTTTAGTTCAATAACGATCTTTATTTCATCTTAAATAAAGAAACTGTAATTGTGAATCTGATGGTGGACTCAGGAATCATAGTCTGTGTATGGTGATGGTGAACAATATTGGTAGACGAGTGTGGAGCGGCGCGACGGCGACGGTATAGCAAACACTTGTAAATCCAACGCTTGGTGTGCTGTGTAGTCCCGATACGAGCCGTCTCAGCTTATGTTCATACCATTTGGAATTCTGCCCACACCGCCGCCTCCAAGACGTAAAGGCAACCGTATTTACATTAAAGTCTAGACGCAAACCAAATAGACCGTAAACGACGAAACGTGTGCCTTGAAAAAGCTTTATGATTAAAATTTGTCTAATCTATGGTTTATTTTGAAAAAGGAAATTGTATACGGTTTCGAATATCATCCGTTAAGTTGGGAGCGCAGTAGTGGCTAGTATCAGAAACCCGGTAGCGCAGTGTATCAACAGGGCCATTCATAACGATAACACTAGCTGTTGAAGACAAGTGCCCGTTAAACATCACAACACGTGGTCGTACAATGAGTGTTTTCAAAATATTTGATCTGTGCGTTTGTTATTCACTTGTGGTCTTTACAGGAATCACTTCAAATTCAAGTAAAGGGCTTCTATCGACTTTTTTTTATTTTATTTTTTTTTAAGGGGGGAAAATCATCGAATGGCTGCTCCCGCCTGGGTGAGGCGGGAGGGAGTGTCAGACTCCTACTGACTAAAAACCACCCCGTTTCTTCTCCTGCACGTCGAGCCGGAGCTCCGGTTACCCGTTAGGTTCTCCGCGACTCCGAATCGGCATCGGCCCTATTGGGCCCCATCTGTGGTGGTCTGATGGCTCTTTGAGGCGCGCGCGGAACGCGACGCGCCGTACGCTCGGGTCTGTTTCTGGTCGGACGGGGAGCCACCCATGCTCGCCGTCCGCAGGCCCGCGCTTACGGTGGCCGGAGATCGTCCCGCGATCCCCGACGCCCGGTGTGTCCTTCGCGATGGCTGGGTTGCGAGGAGGCAGCGCTTCGCTGCCTCACACGTCCCGCCTCCTCCTTAGCTAGCATGACTGCTTCGCAAAAGGAGGAGACGGCATCCCAATTCCCCTCGCTCCGCGCTTCTATCGACTTGGATCTTGGATAGACAGTCTTCCTTGCTTAAAAGTAGATAAAACTTTGAAAGACGGTTAAAAAGAACAATATCAAAGTTTTTATTTAACATAAAAAATTGGTAGATAATTGTGTTAAATGTAGACATAAAATGTATTATCTACATAATAATGCATGTTTGTGTGGAACTAAGTGGATTATTAGCAATTAATCTCCGACGTAACCCAAGGCTATCGCGATAAACATATTAAATTGATGAGTTTGTTTATCTTTGTTACCGCCAATTACTTACAGCTACGTAATTTGCTTTCTTTTTGCTGTTTTTAGGGTTTTTCGAGTAAAGTGTAAATATTGTAGTAACTAATTAGATACTGCTTACCTAACATTTGCAAAAACCTTTCAGAAGGATTTGCACTTTAGGATTTCAGAAGTAATTAACTAATGTGATTCGTCTTCCAAAATCTACCGCAACTTTTAGTTCACATGTCATCTAATACTATCTATGATTTATATCACACTCTTTGTTATTTTATTGATTTATAATATCTCCTTCAGATTCCAATGACTAACCAACAATCATAGCTTTTTGTTTACTCTATTTATGTTGGGAGGATCCAAGTTTTTATACAACTTCAGCGTATAATTTGAATAATCATTATTTGTATAGGCAACCCACGGATTATAAATGTTATGACAAGAAAAAAAAACTTAAGGAAAATAGCACTTCAATTAAAATGTTCGGTCAACGTTCAATGGCTTGATTCAAGTGATTAATCAAATCATTATTCATTACCATTGTACTGAGCAATTTATTACTGTATAAAGTGTTCTGTAGATGTATAAAGAAGGAGCCGAAGTAACAATCAAACGTATTTCTGTGTCACTCGGTATCGCGATACGGAGCCAATATCAATAAATCATGCGAGTCGATAAGTTGCCGTAATTAAACAGCACTAGTGATCGATCATAGATAGCGACGTGTCCACCACTATCGTTAGAGGCTCGTACTTACTTACATGTGTTACCGGTGATAAACTACCACCAGACCCACATTATTATTCCAATTAATACCAATTACCAACTTCGTAAATTGCCTTCGCCTTCCAAAGATAACGAAACTGAATAGTGTCTTTGCATGTACCTGCCTGCCTGGTACTATTACCTTGTCCGTATTACAAATTCGAATTTCGCAGGACGTCTCAAAACCCATGTAGATAATGTAGGTACTTAAATGTTTTATAAATAGTGATGTTCCGTGTTAAAAATGACCAGGACAAACAACAACGTAGACGTGAGTGCCGTGAGTACTTTACAAATGTAAGACATGTCGCACTCCACGTTACCGATAAAGAAACTTATTTTTTCCTACGATTTGATATTGTACGTTATCAGCGCGCTATCTCGCAATCTGGGTACACACTATATACCTTGTAACGATGCTCTATTACAACGACACTACATGTGATTTGACAAAATATCAATAACCCAGTCCAGTACCATTATCGCGTAGCTTTTATCTTGCAGTGATAAATTTATAATCTCGCACGTCCAAAATACGAGGAATTTGGATTAAAAATCAGGAATAATTTAGAAATTCCGTGTTGTAACTACTAAATTAACAATCAAAGCAACAAACGTCAACTTGTTACTAGTTTTGAAGTAGCAAGTACTGCGGATTCCATGCCATAAATTTAAAAAAATATAGAAATCGATACCGCCGGCGCCGCCGATACTATCGAGAATGTACGCAAGGCGTCGCGCTGACAGCCTAGTAATAAGCTTTATCGATGAAATTTAAATCGGATGTCAAGAGAAATATATACGAGCGTAATGAACGACTGTTTACATTAGCGCAAAGAAAATTATATATTTATGTGGTTTATTATAAACAATATAGCTGACGGCGCGATGACTCCCCGATTTAGTGCGGCAATAAATTCGCATGGAAATTTAGCAAGCCCACTCGGTATTGTCCAAATATTACGGCGAGCCAACACTGCACGCAGGGTATTTTCGTTTTAGAGCCATTAAATCGAGATGCGTTCGATCCGCCTCATTCAAAAAATACACGTGGGGTGCATAGTTTATGGCCGTATTTCGTGTGACACGGTGAATTTCGCCAGGGCATCGATTATTTGAACAAACAAGCCGGGTAATAAATCATCCGCTCCCGGTTACCTGCAAGGGATCGATACGAAAAAAAGCCCCTTTTGAAACAAAAGGGAGTGACATTTGTAACGATGCTCCACTACCGTACTCGGGTTACACTCGACTCGATCAAAGATGAAATACATTTGACTTGTGCGTTAATTGAAACGATGCTTGCTACAACTAGCGGGTAAACTATGTCCCTACGTTTCTCATACATAATACAGTTTTGATGTGACAGTGTTGCAGTGTGACAAGACCCTACATAAAAAGGCAGAATTGAATATTGTGAACAAGTGCAAAACCTTTCCAAAACTAAAAACAATACAAGATACGTTGACACAAATAATGGCTACGTGGAGAATGTCGCAGGCCTCGTAAAATTCGCAAACAACAAATTCATTTGTTAACGCCGATGCTCTATTGTTTCCCAGTTGTTGAAGCACCGTTATGCCCCCATTATGACAAAGAACTACGTCCTCGTGTTTTATAAAGCAAAATATTATAAAAATTATTGCAGAAACATTTGCCAGCGAGCGTCTCGTTCGCTCAGGTACACAATACGAGTCCTTTTTCTTCCCGTCCCTGAAGATTTTATTGACCCAAATTACTGTAGCTATTCAAATAGCCGAGAATTACGAAATCAGAGCTTATTAGGTAGTTGTTCCTAAATGTTCGGACTCATTGTTCACTACGTTTATGGTTCTAGTTTCTTTGACTGATGTCACCATTACTTAGCACAAAGAATTAATTGCTTTGCGAATGTTTCAGCTACGTTTTGCTCTTGTTTTTAACTAACTTTTAGAACAAATCGCCCATTCGGACACGGCAGAAGTTTGGACAATTGGTACAGTTTTGCTAAATTTTTTATGAGTTCTGTTTCACCGAAACCTTCAATATTGCGTATCACTAGCAATTTGTTGCCTTGAGAATGTCAGAGACGTCACATCAATGGATCTTAGATCTAACTGAATCCAAAACATAAACATTTCAAAGGTTGCAATAAAGATGGGGGTATGCCAGGCGTTTGACCAGCAGTTATATCCACACGGACGAGCATATCTCGGGGCGGATATCCGTAAATCTTAGCGGCCATTCTCAGGATTATCGGACGCAAACGACAAACATCTGCTGACTGCGAACAGATGAGATATTACCTGCGAACGTACACGATTTGCTTGCCAAGTTTTTTTTGTAAATAAAAAATCGTCTCATCTGATAGTTTGCCAAGAGATTATAAAGTGCTTGATAAATATCATGATTTCAGCAAATATTAGCATCGCATATCGTGATAAATTGTCTCGTAAATTAACATGTTCATCACTTACAATCATAATTTAGAATTAAAACAGTATTCATAACGTGAAGGGTACATTTGTGTTACAAAAACTTTGTCATTTATTTTCATAATAAAAGTAGTCGTGGAACTAGTTACGTTTGATACGATCACATCGCAAAAATGTGAAGTCTCCCACATCGGACAAACATTTACATTAAAATGTCATAAAACCGGTTGCTGGATACATTTTTTCAATATTAAAATGCATGGCCGCCCTCTGGTGGTGGAATTTTGTACTTTTACAAATACTGCCAGTCGTATCATCGTCGTAATTATAATCAATTTGTCAGTCACCGACTAACATAATAATTATGTCACACGCACTCACATTTCAAACAGAAATGTGTAAATTGTGGTCGAAACAAAATACAAAAAGTGCTACATCTAAATAAAAATAGCCCGAGTTTTTATGAACAGCAAGAGTTTGTTTGTGTGTATTCTTTTATCTTGTTCTCATAAAAATACTAGGCTATAAACATTCGATTGCGGGACAGAGACACTTTAACTTTACAAATCAAACTTATTTGATGTTTAACCCACAAAAAATACAAAATAGTTTTATTTTTCCAAAATAGGCCTCTCAAATTTGGGTAATAAGTCATTAAAAAAGTTTAAATTGGCAATATCAAGTGTCTCCGGTGGTACAGGTTGGAAGCGACGGCCAGCTGCTTCTAACCCCGTTAACGATGACTGCCCAAATTGTAGGAACTTTGACTCCTGGGGCGCAAGTCTCAAACTATGGCCGCACAACCGACGAATTTGAATTTACAGTAAATTGTATTGCGATGATCGACAGTTGTATACGTATCTGAGCTTTGACAAAGAATAATTGACTCTGATCTAGGTATTTCAAAGAAATGTTCTATGTTCAATCCATATTTTATAATTGGAATTGACACGAAAACATTTTATTTTATTCCTTGCTCACAAAATTCAGTTTCATACAATAAACGAAAACGAACGAAACGAAAACTCCGCTCCCGCCCATCACTTAGACAACACCCGTAGCATAAGTTTGATTTGTCAAGCGGAAAATTGTGAGGAACATGAAAACGTTGACCCTTGTTGATTGCGTTACGTCATCGTCAGCAGCCAATCGCAGCTCACGAATATCTCATTACATTTATACACTTAATGCTACATTTTTTGCAAATGTATTAAATTTTACCCCACTAGCTTTTGCTCGCTAGTTCTGTCACAACAATATAACATTCTGTCAATCAACTCAAGACAGCTAGACAAGTTTAGAGTATTTATTTTCTTAAAGAAATTATCTAACTAGTTACAACGGTCATTCAAGACAACACCCATCTCTATCATCTCTATCATCTCTATCATCTAGTCTCAACATTGGTTTGTAAGTTTAACAATCTTTATTGATTACCTATAAGACGAAGTGTTACTAACTTCAAAAAAATAAAATAAAAACTATTTTACAATCTATGAGGTATTTAAAGTTACAGTTGTCGTCAGCAGTATTAGCTCATACTGCGTACGGAAATGCTGATTATAGCGTATTATCGTCATTAATTTGGCATTAACCCTTCTGTGCCAGCGGCGTTGTGCGTGTCCTGTTAACTAATAGGTTAGGTACCAACTTATTGAACAGCCACGGATTACTTGTTTAATCATAATCGAACCAAGTTGTTTACATTTGGAAAGTTTAGACGCAATTTGATTAACGGACCATTATATATTGCTATGTAATATGTATTTATTATTGTATGTACCTCTATGTATGTTCAGACCAAGGACAATAATAACTAAAACCATTATATACGCTATCTAAATAAGGACTCTTATCTCATATCCTAAGATAAAACCTAGTCTAAGTCTAGACTACAAACAGACAGTACAAAAGGCTGGCATCCAACACAACGTACGAGAGTCTGGACTGAGTAAACAGACGGACAGACGAAACATCAAACACTAGTATTGTTTAGTAACAAACAACTAGAAAACATTGAACGAGTCCCTTCGCTGCTCACACTCGAATTGCAGTTTGACTGTCATTGTCAACAATTAAACGTATGAGTAAATAATGATATCTCACAGCTGTATACCAGTCAAGGAGATATAATATAAAGAAAGATTCAGAATATTTTGAATGCGCCAACACGCAGCTCGTGTACTGATTCCATAACAAATGTTGAGGAATAATAAATCACTTTGTGACTTGTTGCATACTTTCACACAAACAATACAACACAATAAAGTATCTGAACACACTGAAACACATCGGTCGCTACCTCCTCCTACAAGTTCCTCCGAGTTGACTCACTCTGTTGACACGCTCGCTTACAATTTTCTCCGCTAATAAGCGCCAAGATAACGCGCTCCATTTCACGTAATCTTTAACTTTTTGCACATACCTACCCCTCAGGTCATTGCCCCCAGCAGCCATGTTACCCGCTTCCTTCACAGGGTGAGCAGAGCTAGTGATTGGCGTACGGCCCATTAATCACGTAGCAGAGTACGCATTTAGCATGCAAGAAGCCAGGGTGACTCATTAGCGATAATGTTACAATGGACCTTTCTTGCGCCTGCGCATCGAGCGACGCCTTGTCACACCATTACTACTTGCTTGAAAGATAAAATATTTTTATTAGTTGTCAATGACAATGGTGTATTGATCGGATATATCTACTCGATGTGAACTGAAACATGTAGATACTATGAACTTAGACGTGGCAGGGGAAACCGTGCAATAAAGAACTCTTCATTGCACAGTGGGCAATTGATAATTTTCATAACGACATTATAAAGCGATCATTCTTTTCAGTAGTCACTGGAACAATACCTCATTGAGCAGTTACTCCGTTAGAGTAACGATAGGGTTGGAAGTATACAGTTATTCTACTAAATATAAACGTTTTGTATTTGCCCCTAATATGGCAGAAGAGCTGAACAGTGAGCACAACAGCGCATAATGTATCGTTACATGCTGACCCGCCATCCAATTCTAAAACTTGCAGTTTATCTAGTCGACAATCAACATTTATAACCGACCTATTCGGAATAAACCTCGTTAAATGCAACAATACTCACGATTTGGCACACAATCTAAATAACAACGTTGACAACTTTTCACTTTCAAACTTTAACAATAACAAAGTGACCAGCGTTACTTGATCCCTCATTCTGACGCCACTAGCAAAGAAAAGTGTCACAATTGTGTCAAACTTAGAGGTAGTACTTCTTATGGTAGTTTCCAAACTGGTCGGGTGCCAAGTTGTGGTGTTCTCATTTGAGAGTCCACTATCGCTGAAATAACATCAACCGCTACTTTTATTGTAATGCGACCTGGTTCTACATGGAGGTAATAATTCAGCATAATAACCTTATTCCTAAATGATGGCTTAATCTCTTGGCACCATTTCCATACTTTAATGTAATGACATGAACGGAGCTCTTTTAGGTGCTTCGGACAGTCATTAATAGATTCAATCATTCATTTAAAAAAATGACAGGTAATTAATAAATTTGGATGGCATCTACAAAAAAACAGAAATCAATAAATTCTAATTCACCTAGAGGTACTTAATAACTGAAGCCCGAACTCCGTTAAATGCGAAATGCAAGTCGACAATAACTAAACCAAACATAACGTACATTTAAATTAAATCCAGCACCGGTTCCTCCTCTCGCTCCACCGCGATGTTATTCTGATACGTCAATCAAACTGTATCTATTTATCACATAAGTATCAAATTATTAGCGGCGGCAAGTCTCATCACAAACGAACGCAAAACATTTCTGACTCGCGTCCGTTAATCTTAACCTTCCAAGACGTCCATCAAACAATATTCTCGTTAACCCACAAAAAAGAGTACCAAAACATTGCCAAAACATAAGTAGAAACATCTTAACATGTTACATGAACATCAATCATGCAAATAAGTTAAGAGAATCAAAGGAAAAAATAGCTGGTAATATTAACGAGCCGTGTCTTGTTTAACGCGAGGTTAATCTCCTGCATCTGTGGGTTTTGTCCAGTTTCATGTAATACTTAATTAACTGTTACGTGTTCCCATGTATTTATTGTATGGACTAGGAACCTGTATCTTAATAGTTTCATGTAACTATGTAGATTGCCGGTTGATCTTGAAGCCATGATTCTGAACACTTGAATAGCATTTGCGTAACTAACGTCTGTTGAGCGAGATAATGAGACTATCGAACAAAAGATTTCGCTTATTACGATGCTGAAATAGATGTATTCCAAGATTTAAATTGCAGCCAATAAGTTATTACCAACTTTGTAGCCTTCTAGCATACGGTTCGAAGTTGTAAAAGTGTTCTATGTGGGAGTCAAGCGGGGCAAAGAGTTGGAGTGTCGCGGTGCTTTATCTGTGGTAAACACGGAACTGGTGACTCCTGCGGCCTCCTCGATCCCAGCTTTACGGCCCGAGCTCGCTCGTAAATTATTTTCATGTCACTCTGCATATTACTGCGCGTGCTGTGGTATTGTGGTACGGCTCTACGACATGGGCTCTGCTTACCACTGCATACCTTACTTTAGTCCACGTTTACCTACATTGAATTGAGGAAGCAAACTTTGACCGGCTCTTATTTAACAGCTAATGTCTATCCAAATAAATCAAGTAGTTTCGTAGTTACTTTTTCATGCCAATTTTCCTTCGACCCTCTGACGAGCCGTCTGATGAGGTTGTCACCATTAAGGTAAAAGCTTAAATGGTCCTAAGTTTAGGCCATAACTCGCCCCCAGGTGGGCCGGAAGCTCGTTTGTCATACTGTAGCGCTAAATGAGCGAAGTTTTAAACTCGAAGCTATTTGGAGTGGATTGCGAATACGTGTCGTGTCCATACATCATGTGCATACGAGTAATATTCCCAGTTCGCAGGAAGCGATCGGTCGTAAAATAACGTTCGACGACTACGACGGCGACGCGACCATCAAGTCGCAGCGTTTATGACGCGGCCGCTGCGACCGCGAGCCGCGCACTCGCGAGATGTGGGCTCCGTCCATTGTGCCGCCTCGTAAATATAAATAAATAACTATAAAATTCAAACTATAATAGTTTTATTACGCGGGTGCTGGCTGTTATGGTAAGCGCATTGCGTTACACAGAATCCACCTACAACATTTGTCATAATCATAACATCACGCCTTTTATCCCCGAAAGGGTAGGCAGAGGTGTACACAGAAGTAACACCCACTTTTCACTATTTATGTTATGAGTCCCATGTAATAAGGGGTGAGCCTATTGCCATATACCGGGCACATTTCCATACTCCGTGCCACTACTGAGAATTTTTTAAAAACCCAGTAATACTTTGCCCGACCCGGGAATCGAACCCGAGACCCCTTGCCCGGCAGTCGCACTCGCGACCACTCGGCTAACGAGGCAGTCGCATTTGTTTACACACTAAAATATATACATATGTATATATTAAATGCAACGCAGTCCATAGTCCATACACATGTCAAAGTGAAAGCATTTATTTCAATTAAACCATAATTTGGTACTTTTGAAACGTCAACAAATACAAAATAAATAATAGTCTGTCAGTCAGTCCGTCAGTGAAGTACAACAATTAATAAGATACTAATTTATAAAGTTGGAATGTGATAGGACAAACTCGCGATCATAATTGCGCAACGTGGTATCAATCCCGCTGCTGGCTAAAAACTCGCAAGTTATTCTCACAACGTGCTGCAATATAGGTACGTGGGTTAATTGGATACATAGACGATTGTCTGCAATTTAATCGATGAGTTCTAGACTTCATTTTGTTTATGTATTTATTAGCTGTCCAAGTAACATGGTAATATGCAGCATTCCTGCTCATTGACTGAACTTTTAATATTCAAATAATTTATGAAATTATATTACTTTAACACTAACTAATACAACCTATGTCAGTGCTAACATACCATTGGCTGACAATTTCATTGATTCAATAAAATGGCGAGAAAGAATGTTCTGGTTCTAAATGCTAATAATATTGGTAGTACATAACTCTGGAAGTTAATGAGTCGCTCGCTGGTGGAACTGTGCTCGTCTCTGGCGAGGAGCCGCGCTCGTAAAGTGCGCGTATCGATTGCGAACATTTGACCACGTGCACACGTCGTTTGTACGCATTTTCATTAGCAACAAACGTAGAAACAAACGATGTAATCTTTGAGTGACAGCGGACTGCTATCGCCAAATTAAATCTACTTGCAAAGTCCGGAAAATCAATGAGAGTAATCCAGAGTACTTATTAGCTGAATAGCCAGTCTCTCTCCATTCTGTCCCGCTGTAGGAATGCTTCATTACATTCCTTTCACGGAACACTTTCAAATAGTCGTTTTGCCAAAAGACAGAGCGATAAAAGAATCCTCTTCATTTCCTACAAAGCAAATGATCGACGACAAAGTAAAACGTAATTTAAAACTTCAGAATTTCCAAGATTTACGTCATCTCTTGAAACAGATTTGCGTAGCTCGTTGTCGTTGTTAAAAAGAACAGCCTCTTACGAGCGAATGTTTGGCATGTGCGCTGTACCTGTAATGAGCTATAAATAGAGACAGTGTGTCCCTACATTAGTACAAGACCCGCCCACGGCAGTAACTTGTCCCAAAACAGAAGTCTATAAGCTTTTAAACAGTTTGGCAGTTCGCCAGGCGTTCGGGCATCAACCTCGGAACACCACGAATATATGCCAATTTCGAACCCAATCGACCAGCCACATGACAAACGCTGAGTAAAATGACACCTAAGAAGTGTTTCTTTATGACAAGTATTTGTGATTTTTGTGGCACATTGCCAGCCGCAGTCAGGATGCAGCTCATTTATTTAAAGTCAAAGACTTCTAATGCCCACATAATCTATGAAAGCTGTCAAACGTTTATGATAAATGTCGCTTTCTGTGTTACATTTACGTGTAGCGCTGTAGTGAGTAAGGAACGGCTCAATTTCCTGGCGTCTGGCTCGCGATACGGTCACGCGAATAAATTCAAAGAGTCAATTCCAAACAGCCGTCGAGTTAACGCACTGCCAGGACGCGGAACTAATACAAATAGCCCAGTTCTGAATAACTCAATAAAATTAGTTTTAAAGCAAACACGGCAGGTCCCGCTGATGGCGGCTGGCGCGCCGTGCTGCGCGCTGCTCGCAGGAACACGTTCTGGCTATAAGGTGCCGTTGGTAAGTCGCGACGCCAACTATTACTATTTCCAGTGAAGCGGAATAACCGTGCGACTGCAATAAAGGGTAGGGCTCGCTCGCTATCACAGGCACAGCGGAGACCTATTGTAAGCAAAAAATACGACGCTCTATTTCATCTAGTGCAATTTTCATATGAATGTTCAATCAGTTGCTCATATGCAATGTACTTTTATTTATTATTAATGTTCATACGCATGTATTAAAGTGTTCCCGGCTTGTAGGCATTTACTTTTAAACATCCATTAACATCTTTCTGTGTTAAGTAACACTGAGTCATCGTTCAAGTTTACTGCCGTGAACCGACGGCTAGCCAATACATATTTATACAGACAATTAACGTTAGGTGCGAATACATTTCAGATTGTTAATTCGTACATATTTAATTATTAATTTACAATAACTCTTTATAGAACTCTTCACAATTATGTGAATTGAGTTTTCTTCTGGGAATACTAATCAGGGATCCTAATGAGTGTTAGTCGCTGGCAGTGCGACCCGGGCCGGCCTGCACACGCGTGTCGTACCGGGAACGAGCTCGGCTTTACGACCAGGCGTTTGTTTATACAACTACGATACGTTTCGATTCCATTCAATTCAAATCGCTGCCTTATTAAACGCATAATGCGCGTTTTTACGCTTCATTAGCGTGCCGGCCGTTATGTGCTGGTCCACTCGAGTCTAGACTATTTCTTGTAAAAAATGTCGGTCTATCTTTCCTGGACCTAGACTTTTATGGTTACTAGGAATGTAAATAAAACTCCGAGTAACTTTACCGCTATGCATAAAGTGTCATACTCACAGCGTGTCCGCACAAGATTTTAATGAACAATTTAAACAAAACTTAGCAAATATGATTGCAGTGCCAAATGCAGCACTATTAAATACACGTGTAATTCTCCTCGCGTGAACACTAAGCATCCCCGGGGCTGCGTCGTACTTAGTTAATGATCAAACAAACTCACATCCGCGCCTGCACATAACTATTACAACTTTATGAGGTTTCATTGCGCACTGTCTAAAATAGAACCAATACCAGTTATAATAAATAAAGTGCTGACACTAACCATTCACTGCGCACTTTATATTGTTGTGTTAATCGCGACTGAATTATAACGTGTCGTACAATAAACTCATTTGTTGAAGATAACTGACATCACAAAGGGTCTTTAGCAACAAACTGATACATAAAATGCGGAGCTATCATTATAGGGGCGTACACACTGACCCATCCTATCATAATCTACTTGACTACTAAAAAAAACAAAGAGATCGTCAGCAAACAAAAAACATGTGTAACTACTACACAAACTAACATTTTATTAGTGTAAAACCCCCTATTACACGGTACGCGCTACAATTAAATAGTTGGAACCACAGAATTTGGAATAGCTCACGGCTAATTTAATTTAACGGTGGAATCAGTGTGGTGTTGTCTGTTTGTACGTCCGTAGAGCCATGTGTCGATATATCGTGTCGTTAAAAGCGCGTTAACCGACGATTCGGACGTCGAACGTGACGGAAAAAATACAGACCAGTTACATGCAGACTCGATGCAGGATTTGTGACATAACAGAGATACATAGATACATGTATGCACCTTTTCAATCCGATAGTTACTTCGCTATCATAAATCATAATCTACAAGGAAACAAAGGATATCAAAATTAACTTATAATATTAAATATTAACAGATCTAGTTCAAAGAAATGATTTAGTTATTGAACTTTTGTTCCATTTAAAATAATTTCTTTATCTCCGTTGAGATATGAAAATGCTCTAAGAAACGAGATCTAAAGACCATAATTCAGTTGTAAAATTAATTATTTTGATATCACAACAATGTAAAGTTGCATCAGTGAGATTAAGAACGAAAGGCGCAATATGTTAATTGTGCGCAGCCCTTTCTGGACCAAACTAATCCCAGGCCGCGCCGTACCATTTATGTTGGTCCTAAAATAAATAAAAGCATTTAACTCTACTATTTCCAAATGGACCGAACTGCGTCGATATTCTTGATATTCTTGACAAATGTTTTAAATTTTTCTTTTTGTTTAATGCTTAATATATTATCTAGTTGAGAAGATTGCACGTTGGGCATTTATTTTTCTGACATTATTTGTTTGTAAATCATCGAACAAAACAAATTAATCGCTATAACTATTGGATATTGGGAAAACGATTAACTTTAATTTACCACAATAAAGTGACACCGCCTTTTAATTACTTATTCATTTATATTCGGCGTCCGTCTTTGATGATACTAATGTTTGTATTGACCTAATTAACTAAAACATTGGCCTCGCAAATGATAATCACTTACAAATTAGGAGGGATCGTCATCTCTTGCGCGATTGCGACAGCGTTGTAGGAACATGTGTACGGCAACACAATCTAACATCACATTGCCGCAATAAAAATTAAATTAGTACATATAAAGTAAATAAACTATATTTGCTGCGGAAGAGACTATAAAAACATGACGCCTAAGCACTAAAATAGCAATACAAAGGATTTCCCAAACAATCCGGTACATTTATCAGCAAGTTATCGACATGGTATGACAATAAACGAACAGTAGTCGGGGCACAATGCGATGCGAGATATTGTGTAATCGCCGTGTACCGATACCGAGCGATAAGCGCCGATATCGGCCAGATTGTGCGATACAGCCGCCTACCCGGCTAGCAGTGTAGTGCGCCGTGTGTGCCGCTCGCCCGCGCCGCGGCCGCAATAACAAACATGTTTGTTTTATTGTCGCATTTAACTCAGCATCAGTCCAGTCACAACTCTACCTTTATATCCTAAACACTAATTACAAGTAACATTATGTAATACAAGTGCCAGTAAGTAAGTACTCTGTAGGTTTACATCGACCTCTACAATAAGTGAATAGATAAATAAATGTTCGTGTTATTCTTTTAACAGTACGAGTGCCATCTGTCATGATATCTGTGTTTATCGTAATTAGTGTGGAATTTTAGTAATCGATTAAAGAACTGTGTTATAATGTAAGAAAATTATTTTAACAAGAATGAACCAGATTAGTGATTTAACGACAAGTATCGCCTGCAAGGTCCAAATGTTGTTATGTAGTGATATTAATAGTACCTATATTTATTATGTTACAGATGCGGTCGTGGTAGCAGCATGACGATGTGGTTGTGGTGGGTGGTGGCGGGCGCGCTGCTGGCGCGGGGCGGCGCGCTGCAGCCGCGCTGCCAGGAGATCACCATCCCCATGTGTCAAGGCATCGGGTACAACCTCACCTCCTTCCCCAATGCACTCGACCACGACACACAGGAGGAGGCTGGCCTTGAGGTACGTATTGACTTATTATGTACAGAGTTAGGTGTTGATTCACCTTCCTTTGCACAATAATTGCGCAACGTATCCATTTAGCCGACGGAAAATTTGTTGCTGTACAAGCAAAAAATTTTAATACTTTATAATAACACGTGTGAAGTGAATGACCATATGAACTTAGTAACCTAGTTTTATTTATGTTTCTGCCGATGTATTTACATACATCCACAGCTGTAGTCATATTATATATTAGTTCTAAATAATTTGTCATAATTATGTAGGTATTATTATAATATAATGAATGTATTTATATAATACCTCTATGTAATATATAGAGGTATATAAAATTTATAAAATATAATATGTATATAAAATAATCATAGTTGAATTTGCTAAGTCATGATAAGTAATATTGAATTATAGAAATAAGATGTCCTAAATTGGTATACAATGTTATAGCTACTTTCGCCTGTGATACAGGGCTTTCCTAGTACAGGCATCTAACTGTATAAGGTCTACATCGCTTATTAAGATAATATTTTGTATTTTGCTCATTTTATCATCAATAAAGATTATTATTGTCAGAGGTCTTTTGACACTAATAGTGTCCCTTATGGTTAATTACACCAGAAAGATAGTTCAAAGTGAATTGAGCGTTAATAATTGTTTTTCTATTTTGTTTTCAGGTTCACCAATACTGGCCGCTCGTCGAGATCAAATGTTCCGTAGACCTGAAGTTCTTCTTATGTTCTGTATACACGCCTATCTGCATCGAAGACTATGCGAAGCCCCTGCCAGCCTGTCGCAGCGTGTGTGAGCGGGCGCGGGACGGGTGCGCGCCACTGATGATGAAGTACGGGTTCAAGTGGCCCGACCGCATGGCCTGCGAGCGCCTGCCGCGCGCCGGGGACCCCGACCAGCTGTGCATGGAGGAGACGGAGCGCGCGCGCGAGCCGCCGCCGCCGCCGCCGGGCCGGCGCCCGCAGCGCCCCGCCTGCACGGACCCAAAAAACTGCGCAAGCGCTGCGGGCGCCGACGCGGGCCCCACGTGCGCATGCGCGTGCAGGGCGCCGCTGGTGGGCGTGCGCGCCCTGCACAACGGAAGCGCGGCCGCAGGCGTGGCGGCGTGCGCGCTGCCGTGCCGCGGCGCGTTCTTCACGCGCGAGGAGAAGGAGTTCGCGGCCGTGTGGGTCGCCATGTGGGCCGGCCTCTGCGCCGCCAGCACTCTCATGACCCTCACCACCTTCCTCATCGACTCGCAGCGCTTTAAGTACCCCGAGCGGCCCATCGTGTACCTGTCGGCCTGCTACTTCATGGTGTCGCTGGGCTACCTGGCGCGACTGGCGCTGGGCCACGACGAGGTGGTGTGCGAGGGCGCACTACTCCGCACTTCTGCCAATGGCCCGGGAGCCTGCACTCTGGTCTTTGTACTCGTGTACTTCTTCGGTATGGCATCATCGATATGGTGGGTGGTTTTATCCTTCGCGTGGTTCCTCGCAGCGGGACTGAAGTGGGGCAACGAAGCTATCGCAGGACACGCACAATACTACCATCTGGCCGCATGGCTCATACCTGCTGCTAAAACCGTGGCGGTGTTACTGGCTGGCGCCGTCGACGGCGACCCCGTGGCTGGTATCTGCTACGTCGGCAACTCATCACCGGAGAACCTGAAACGATATGTGCTTGCACCGCTGATCGTGTACTTCGCACTCGGTGCCACGTTCCTGTTGGCCGGCTTCGTGTCGTTATTCCGTATTCGCTCCGTGATTAAGCGACAAGGCGGAGTTGGCGCGGGCTCGAAGGCCGATAAGCTAGAGAAGTTGATGATTCGGATCGGCGTGTTCAGCGTGCTGTACGCGGTGCCGGCGGGCGTGGTGATCGGCTGCCTGGCGTACGAGGCGGGCGGCCACGAGCAGTGGCTGCGCCGCGTCGCCTGCGGGCCCGCCTGCGGCTCGCGCCCGCTCTACTCCGCGCTCATGCTCAAGTACTTCATGGCGCTGGCCGTGGGCATCACGTCGGGCGTGTGGATCTGGTCGGGCAAGACGCTGGAGTCCTGGCGCCGCGTGTGGCGGGGGCCGCGCGGGCCCCGCGACCCGGCGCCCGCCGCGCGCGCCCTGTTCAAGGACGTGTGACGCGCGCCCGCGGCGCCCGCCGCCGCCGCGCTAGTGCCGGGCGCCGCCCCGCTGGCGCCCGAGCTGCCCCCTCCGGCGCCACTGGTGCCCACCATGGCGCCCTCTGCGCGCTCAGGACAACCGCTCTCCGACTACGGCCCTGTCTAGTCAGTTCGGCTTCTTACTTCGAGATGTAGTCTCGCAACAAACCTTTGAAAGTACTGACAGAAGCCCGTCCCTCTGTCGATGACGTAGTGGTACCTGGCAGCCCCCGCTGTCCGGGCAGTGAGCTGACGCTTGACGTTGTGTTTGTGACGCGCCAGTGACATAGTGCATACATAGTGGTGAGAGCGTCGCGTTGTCTAGTCCTAGTGTATCTCCGCGACGCACAAATATACGTAACTAGTGTTAAGGACCGCGGTGCGGCCGTGGCGTCCGACCTCGCTCCTCGCTCGGATGCCTGCAGACTGATATTCTATGGACACTACCGTGTAAGCAATCTTTGTAACCGCTTAAATACAACACACGCCAGTACACGTCCAGTTTGATTCATAATGACTGGGCTTTTCCAACGTAAGAGTCAGTAAAATACTCCACTGTTGAGATACATTACCTCATTGATCACTGCCAATTTCATATGTTTTTACTGTTGACAGTGAAGTAGTTTACTGCTCTGTACTGATACTACTAGGCACATCTTCGCCACATACATACCTCGAGGGCTCACCTCCACTGCATTGCCTATAATTACTTTGTATCTCACACACAAGTAGTGTTGGTGAGTCCATGACGGTAGTGCTGATATTGTTATTGTGACGTTAGTCCCGTAGTGTGTGCCGAACGCATTTTGAGCATTTTGTATCTATTGTAATGATCTCTGATGTCATATTGTAAATAATGATCCTATATAATTTCATCCTTTTAAGTAGTAAGATGTATTCATAATCTACTTATGTATTTGTTTAACTCTTTTGTTTATGTTATTAAAACTTGTAGAAAAGACAACCCTAGTGAAAAAATCATTCTAATATTTTTCTGTTTAGTTTTGTACAACTCTACAATAGATGGCGTTCATCAACATACCGACTGGTTAGATTCATAAACTGCTACAGCCGTACGCCATCTAGTGTTGAGTTGCTGACACTTTTGTAAATATTATGAACAAATGCTGAATTAAATTAGAGCTGAATATAAGTTGTGACGATAAAATTGTATTTTGTGCAATGGTATAGTGTATTCTTACTTAAATGTAAAGTGAATAAGATGTATGAAAAATTGTATATTGTAGCCACGGACGCCGCAGCCGAAACCATGAAAATCATTATGTAATTTATTTTATATCTAACTGTAGATAACAAATAAAGCGACTTTTTTATGTACATGTATTTTTTTTACTTGGTACGTCCATTATAAAACGAAATTAATAAAGACTGAAAATTAGAGTGAAATACGATCTGAGGAACTGATTAAGTATTGAATCAACACTTATAGGGGTGAATATGAGTCTATTGATGTACCTGACCAGGTGAGAAACTTTGGACTACCTTTACGAAGAATTTCGAAAACTGGACATGAATTCGACACTACTTAGGTACTTCACTAGACAGTCACGCTTGAGATCATTGGATTAACAAGAAAGTCGAAATGATAAAATAATTTATTTATACGAGTAACTGAGTAATACAATAAAAAGTGGGATGTATCTATTTAAAATTGTGGGTTCTACTACTTTGCTGACCATAACATTTAATTCTTTGTCAAATTGCCTTGACAAACAGCCGACCAGCAAGAGTTGATAACGACGATGGCGATTTGAATAAAGTGGTTTTTTTCACATTATTTAACGCAATGTTCTAAACAGTCTCGTTTAGTTTAGTTACCCTACCTTTCACTGTTACGTTAAAAAAAAGGAACCTTTATGGAAAATTTAAATAAAACAAGAATTCAGTCTATCAAGTTTATATAGGTCTAAGTACTATAAGGTGGGGTTAACGTATTTTATAACTAATTATTGCTAGTTTGAACATTCATTTTATCAAACTGCAGTGCCAAACAATATCACAATGAAAACAACGCCATCTTTTGACTAATACGAAAACTATAAATCGCCACCTAGCGGATACATATGGATTTACAATGGAGGAATAAAAACGGAACTTATTTTTTTTACAATAACATAAAACAAATCAACGAACAATATGACTTACATATCTAGAGTCTATCACATTACATTACGTATTTTCGTTTGGACAGAATAATACATTCTTATCATTTAATTCTTTGTATCAAGAAATTGCAAGTAAACTAAGATTGCTTTACTGCCTCCTCTACACGCAAGTCTAGTGTCTACCCGATATTTTATTACTAATTTATAATAAATAGCATACGTTAGTCATTGTAAATACTACGTCCCTAATATTGCTGAAATTCATCACTTACAGTATTACGTATAACTTTTAAAATACCCCAGAAGAGTACAAAAAGTACCTTCTTGTTAGACCAAATAGAGAAAAATATCAACTACTGCATCTAAGTACTTATTAGACTTACAATAATACCTAAACTATAAAGCACAAATCAAGAGTGTTTTGTATCTACTTCTGTAAGTAGATAGGTACATACTTATTCCGGGAGTATGAAAACAATTCAATTACCGCACTTTGCTCTTTTGTAATCAATCTAGAAAAGCAAGACTCCTTTTGAACTTCATTCTTGTTTTTTCAATATTGTTGAAACTATTTTTTTTTTTCAGTTCAGCAAGTAGCTTATTATTAACATTATTCGTACCTACGATTACTGCTAAAAATTATTTAGTAAAAAGTAAAATTGTATATTTTTAAACAGATGTACTTAATCACTATATACCTTCTAATTACGTATTAATCGTTAATGGCAGTTTTCTCTATATTTTTTAATCTAGCACTTTCCTATCCTACGCTAACAGATGTCGCTACTCGTACTAAAACTTAATGTGTTGTTATGGTTCAACTTTTTTGTAATCGCAATTATTGAGCTGTAAGAAATAAAATATTACGCGATTAACGATTTATGTTACTTTACTATTCAGAATATTGAATATTTTTTGCAAAATGTCGATATTCAAAGCATAAGCACGAATCAGTTTAAAATCGAGATAGCGACATCTAGAATTAAATATTATGCCGACGTCGTTCATTATCTTATATTTTACATTCACGCTTTTCAAAAGGCGGACTGGTTGACAAGAATTAAGTTAGTATTCACAATTGTATAAAGGTGGATAAGAATGAACATCTTGTCTTACGTTAATTTGGCGGGCGTACAGACAGCCGGTCAATCTATTCCAATCTATCAATTTTATTTCAATGTAATCTCAACTTTATATCAAAATCATAAAGTTAAAGATTTACGGATTTGGACTAGGCTGACCTGCATTATGTTTACAATTATTTAAAATCCATCATTAGAGGTATACCCTCAGCTGGTCACAATACTATTGAAATGTTGGTAGTACTGGCCGTACTGGTCGTGCGTGTGCGTGTACTCGTGTGTGTGCGTGTACTCGTGTGTGTGCGTGTCCTCGTGCGTGTGTGTGTACCCGTGCGCGTGGTGCGGGGCGGGGGCGCGGGGGGGCGCGGCCGGCGGCGGGACGTGCTCCGTGCTGGCTGGGTCCTGCTGTAGTGGCTGCGGAGCTTGAGGGACACCCTGGAATCATAATGAACCAGTTTTTTTATGAAAAACGTTGCCCCACACTAGGATTTTATCCTATGTCGTGGTCGCGTTTACAAACATACAAGTTCACATACAAATGACACCCAGACCCGAAACCACAATTTGTGGATCACACAAAGTGTTGTCCCGTGCGGGAATCGAACCCACGACACGTTGCACGGCAGCCAGTTGCCCAGCCTCCGCGCCAACCGTACCTACTTGGGCTCGCTGCCATCGCAGCGGTAAGTCCCCTCTTTGAGGAGTGGCTTGAGAGACGCTACGGCGTCCTCACCTACCGCCTGACGCAGGTCCTCACCGGACATGGGAGTTTCGGGAGGTACCTGTGTCTGATGGGGCGGGAGGAAACGCCCGGGTGTCATCACTGCGAGGACCGCCCTGAGGACACGGTGGAACACACGGTGGGAGAATGCCCTGCGTGGGCTGAGCACCGCCGTGTCCTCAGGGAAGTGATCGGCGATGGCGACCTCTCGCGTCCGGGCCTAGTGCAGGCCATGATGCGGAGCGAGGGGGATTGGGATGCCGTCTCCTCCTTTTGCGAAGCAGTCATGCTAGCTAAGGAGGAGGCGGGACGCGTGAGGCAGCGAAGCGCTGCCTCCTCGCAACCCAGCCATCGCGAAGGACACACCGGGCGTCGGGGATCGCGGGACGATCTCCGGCCACCGTAAGCGCGGGCCTGCGGACGGCGAGCATGGGTGGCTCCCCGTCCGACCAGAAACAGACCCGAGCGTACGGCGCGTCGCGTTCCGCGCGCGCCTCAAAGAGCCATCAGACCACCACAGATGGGGCCCAATACGGCCGATGCCGATTCGGAGTCGCGGAGAACCTAACGGGTAACCGGGGTTCCGGCTCGACGTGCAGGAGAAGGAACGGGGTGGTTTTTAGTCAGTAAGAGTCTGACACTCCCTCCCGCCTCACCCAGGCGGGAGAAGTCATTCGATGATTTTCCCCCCTTAAAAAAAAAAAAAAAACCGTACCTACTGTCTTAATACTGAAATTGTACCTACGTACCTAATTAAAAATAGAATTTGTTCACGACAAGACCTAGGGTTCACACACACCATTAATGACTCGAAACCTCATGTTGTAGCCAAACCATTTTACTTTGTACCTACATTATTTAAGCAGGTAACTGTTTGACGAGGAACTCATAACGCAGCGACTGTGGCGCTGCTACTGTCGCGTCGCGTGTCGCGGAATGCTGCTCATGAATATGAGCCTCTAGTATGACTTGTAACTAGTCGAGTTCCTCGTCAAACGTTACGTTACGAACAGTAAGCCGAAAATATATTAATTAATTTAGTATGTCTCATGAAAGTTGTGATACAAATATCTAAGCAGATTTTTACAAGATACGTACCTACGAACTACGAATAGTCAAAGTCAATCATCAATGTTGAAACACCGTTACATCATGACACCTTGTGAATTTACTGGTCAATTGTTCCTGATGTTAATTTCTCACCACTTTGTATAGGTAACAGAAAATTAAATAGATGAATAACCAATACTACGCATTTGTCATAATTGGGTAATTTCCTGGGTCAAAAATAAATTATTTTTATTTTTCAGTTCAATTAAATATTGAAAAATAGTTACACTTTCATTCATTGATTTGACGATATACTTAATTTTCGATTTATTCTAGCATTTTTTTAGATATAAGTGTGCTATTTGACGCGAAAATATGATGACGTCATAAGGTGGTATTTCGTACAAAATTCATAGAACAGTATCGTTTTTGACGTTTCGATAAAAGTATTGCATTTGACTAGTTGTCAACTACCGTATTGTACGAATGCTTGTTGCACGTACCTGCATCTGGTACTTGCACCTCTTGAACCTCCCGTACAGTGAGGAGTACGGCAGGTTGAAGTGGATGGCTGCCTGGTTGATCGACATCTGGCCCACTCTGTAAAAATATTTGCATTTAATGACAGTAGTACATCAGTTGAGTACTAATATAAATCTGGTACACCAGATTAGTTATTCTTCATCATTATTCGGAAAGAAGTCTACTGAATAAGCAAGCTTCAAACTCTACAAGCTTGGTGACTTCAGGATTGTAGTTAGGTCACCAAAAATTCGATGTTGTTGCCCCTCGACGGCTAGTCGCAGTTTTAAGGTACGGGTCCATCAGATTATCTACTACTACATTAATAGGTAATTTTTTGTATACAAGTAGTATGTTACCTGACTGCTTCGAGAGCTTCGCCCATGGCGTCTTCCGACCACGGCGTGGGATTGGAGCGAGATAACTCGATACCTTCTCGCTTACACCGACCATACAACGTTCCTGAAAACCAATTTATAAATTACTAGCTTTTACCCGCGGCTTCGCTCGCGTCACAAAAGGATAAAAGTAGCCTATGTGACATATACCAATACACATAGCGCCATCTATACCAATAATTTCGTTTTCCCTCGAGAATATCAATTTTCCGGGATAAAAAGTACCCTATTATTTAATCCAGATTTCTAACTTCACGTCTGCAAAAATTCAAAGCAATCAGTTTAGTAGTTACGGCGTGAAAGTGGAACAAACAAACAAACTCACTTTCCGATTTATAATATTAGTAAGAATGAAAATGTGAATTATGTCTTTGATCATTTTTAAATGACTATTTCTCTTCAGCCATGCATTACACAAACGAGTGGGCAACACCCTTATATTTTCGCAAATGAGATGCAATAAATTATAGATGCTAAAACTGCTTCTTTTTGGTCACACCTGCAACTGGAGAGTAGTCACAGCTGCGTTGCTTTTAACAATGAGAATTATCTTTTATTTCAGATCGGTTTGGAAATACCGCAAATTGGAACCTGCTTTGATTTTGAACTTAATAGATGGTGGACTATATTATTACCAGTGGGTATCCCGTACTGCGAGGCGGCGCGCTGCACGGACGAGGCGCCGCAGCGGATGGACGCCAGCGCCAGCTGCAGGTCGGCGCGCCGCCACGCCGTCGGCGCCGCGTTGAACGGGGCCGACAGGCGGATACCCTCGCGCCGAGCTATCTTGTACAGCGTGCTGCTGGGGATACCTGGACGGCGGACGGACCATACGATTCTAACTTTTTAGCCAAATATCATGGTACAACATCTTAGTTACCATGATATGAGAAAGCGTGAAATGCATCCGTGTATTATCACGGGCTGTTGATAAGGACAATACGATTTAGGTGAATGATGCCATGTTGGCTCAGGAACATTTCTGAGGATAAATAAGCGAATAAACTAATGGAATTTAGTATTTAAAAAACAGAACACCGTACCATACGCTTTGCTGGCCTTATTAGCGGAGATGGCACCAGCCCTCAAGGCATGCAGTGCCCCTCTTAAATCTGCCTCGCTCCAAGACTTGGCTGCTCCCTCCTTCTTCGGCGTGTCTATGCCCAGGCGGTGGGCGCGCTGCCATAACGTAGTCGATGGGATGCCGTATGTTGCTGATGCCTGGTGACATCACAAAAGTAATAAGAAATTATTTATGGTCGTTTAATGAAATCTAAAACATAATGAACTTTGACTGCGCGGTTGGCGCGGTGGTTGGGTAACTTACTGCCGCGCAACGTGTCGCGGTTTCGATTCCCACACGGAACAACCCTTTGGGTGATCCACAGATTGTTGTTCCGAGTCTGGGTGTCATGTGTATTTGAACTTGTATGTTTGTAAACGCACCCACGACACAGGAGAAAATCCTAGTGAGGGGCAATGTTTTAAAAAAAAAAGAAAAGAAAATGTACCCACATGAAAACCAATCTTGCACTGTCTCATTATTTCTAGTACACGTGTTGTGACGGGCAAATTTAATTATAATAACTTATGTTATTATAATTAAATTTGTTTATACAAATTATGACTATTTCAGACCCATCTTAATTAAGAAAAACTGTTTCAGAGTTTTTACACCGCTTGCCTTATTTTATCATAAGTATGAAGCAACGAACCTTTTGTATACCGAATAATAAATACAAAAATAATGGATAAACAAAACATACGTCCTCGAAATTAATTACGTAGCTTAGTTCTCTGTAATTACGTGTCATACAAACTGTAAGTACTGGCTGTATGGTCATCAAACAAACTGTTCTCACTGAAGGTTACTTGTGTACTTGGGACCGTCACGCGTATAATCTGTGGCTCGTCAACTGTGACTACTGTGACTGGTTTTATCTAATAAAATTAACTGTTTGACTTGGTACTAACTGGTACTTATTCTGAAATTCAATAGGTAGACCATATTCTTGTACTTCAAATAACATAACATTACATCACGCCTTTTGTCCCCGAAGTGGTAGGCAGAAGTTGTACATTATGATACTGTACAATGTAACACCCACTTTTCACTATGATATGAGTCCCATGTAATGGGGGGTGAGCCTACTGCCATATACTGGGCACAATTTCAGACTCCGTGCTACTACTAAGAATTTTTTTAAACCCAGTAATACTTTGCCCGACCCGGGAATCGAACCTGAGACCATACCCGGCAGTCGCACTTGCGACCACTCGGCCAACGAGGCAGTCAAACTTCTTCAAATAACTCATACCATTTTCGGAAGACAAAAAGTTCATCTAAAAATTCTGACTTCTAACTTTCAATATATAATTATTTCTATTTTTAAGTAAACACTTTTTACTTTCTTAAGGATTACCTATTTATTATCAAAGACGTTAGTATTTTTGACTACGCCTCCACCGATAAATGGAGACTGATAAATTTTTAAAAACTTTTTAAAAACATCATTAATATAAGCACAGCTTTTTGCGACAATTTAACTTGATTCAGTTTAAGTTAATGAAGTTGATTAAAATGACGACACGCGCAAAAGTTTCGTAATGGTATAATGTTAATGTTCCAAATAATTTTTACCTTTTCTCAAATATATTTTTTTTACGGCATGAGCGGGCAACAGACGGATCCGGCGTCGCCCATAGACATCAGAGGCGTTACAAGTGTGTTACCAGCCTTTTGGGGATAAGGAGTTTGAGGATCGTTAGGGATTCAGGGATTGGGAAACGGTAATTGGGCCTCCAGTAACGTCACTCACACGACGAAACACAACGCAAGCGTTGCTTCATGTCGGTTTTCTGTAAGGCCGGGCCGGTCCATTCATGCTGAATGGTTCTCCCACACTTAATTTTATTTATTATTATTCTTTAGATCTCTTACCTTGGTAAGACTCATCTGATGGTTTCTAAGTGCATCCAGCGCGCGATCCATGTCCTGCTGAGTCCAACTCTTGGGGCTGTGTCGGGGAGTAGGCGAGGTTTGGCGGCCACACGAGTCGCTGGTGTCCTCACCACTTAGATGGTGTTGTTCTGTGGTTACATCATTATTGTGAGATAAGCGGGGTATATCCGTAACTGCGACTGGAAACAGAGGTGTAGAAAACAGAGAAGAGGCCTCTGTGTTCAGCATGTGAAATATTGATAAACAATGTGATATTACTTTATTTTAAAACTAACTGCCGTCAAAATGTAAGGACAATTCTAGTTTTATTGAATTTTCAAACAATGCAATAATTATTCTACTATTCCGAAAGCTCATTTCCGATATGGAAAGTAAATTCATAGAAGAGAGACGTTCGAATAAGCAATCATATCTGTAACAATCGACAATCAAGTCTACTACTAATTAATTGGTCGCTAGGCATAGGTAGGTACACCTTTTTTTTTTTTTTTTGAGGGGGGAAAATCATCCAATGACTTCTCCCGCCCGGGTGAGGCGGGAGGGAGTGTCAGACTCTTACTGACTAAAAACCACCCCGTTCCTACTCCTGCACTTCGAGCCGGAGCCCCGGCAACCCGTTAAGTCTTCCGCGGCTCCGTATCGGCGTCAGCCCTGTTAGGCCCCATCTGTGGTGGTCTGATGGCTCCTTGAGGCGCGCGCGGAACGCGACGCGCCGTACGCTCGGGCCTGGTTCTGGTCGGGCGGCGAGTCACCCGTGCTCGCCGTCCGCAGGCCCGTGCTTACGGTGGCCGGAGATCGTCTCGCGATCCCCGACGCCCGGAGTGTCTCCCGCGACGGCCGGGTCGTGAGGAGGTTCTTTCCCTCACGCGCTCCGCCTCCTCCTTAGCTAGCATGACTGCTTCGCAGAAGGAGGAGACGGCATCCCAGTGCCCCTCGCTCCGTACCATGGTCTGAACCAGAGCCGGACGCGAGAGGTCGCCGTCGCCGATCACATTCCTGAGGACACGGCGGTGCTCAGTCCACGCAGGACACACCGCCACCGTATGCTCCACCGTGTCCTCCGGGCGATCCTCGCAGTGATGACACCCGGGCGTTTCCTCCCGCCCAATCCGAAACAGGAATCTACCGAAACTTCCGTGTCCGGTAAGCACCTGCGTCAGGCGGTAGGTGAGGACGCCGTAGCGTCTCTCAAGCCACTCCTCAAAGAGGGGACTTACCGCTGCAATGACAGCGAGCCCAAGGTAGGTACACCTAAGTACTAATTTGTAGCGATTCTCAGGAAACTAACAGTGTCTGTGAGAAAATCTAGAATAATCTGGTTTCTGAGCCTATTGTGGGGTTCCAAATATTTCTCACGATGAAACAAACCGGTTTGAAAAGGACTGTCCAACTTTTACACTTAAAGCGAAAAGTAATTAAAATAAATCAGTTTCGAATGTTTCCAACCATTCTAAAATGGCGTGCGTAAAGAAGAAGCCAGCTTTTATTACGGAACGTTTAATAAATTGCCCATTACTAACATTACTAACATTACTAACATTACTAACATTAAATATTTGGTACAAATCTGCGACCTCCATACGAGGATCTATAGGTAGTATAATAGGTAGTAAATACACGCAGTAAAATGAGCAATTAACTTTAATGCTTAAGTTAGGCTTAAACTAAAGATAAGGCGCACCTTATCTATTTTATATCTATAAAATATTCCGCAGAATACTCTTATATGACAATTTGTGTGACCATAATGAATGCACGGATGTGTTAGCAATTAAAGGCGTAAGTAATCTAAGCAGGTGGCGGTGATACTATCTACAGTATGGGACAATGCTCAATTGCATGTATTATACGTACCACCTTCAGATGAAGGTTCGTCTTTGATGGCCAGCAGCGGCATGAAGTCCGTGGAGTCAGGCACCTCGTGCACGTTCAGAAAGTCCATGTGCCGGTCCAGCAACGACGTGCTCTGCTCAAACAAACGTTGTGAGATTAACTTAACGTAAATTAAACTATATTACCCAGAATAAAAACATTTTCATATAAAATGTTGCGAAGAAAGTAATCAGACCCGAAATCTATAAGGCCCAATTTTACACAAGTGGACGGGAAATACTACAGTTGTAGCTCGTAGCGCGTAGTCCGTAGTACGTAGCCCGTGGTCTCCACCGCATAGCTCTAGAGCGTAGTTCCTACTGCGAAGCTCCTACGGCGTAGTCCGTAGTACATAGCACTTGTTCCTACCGCGTAGCCCTCTTTGCGCGTAGCGCATATCGTATTGTATGTATCTTGTAGTGCCGTAGCGCGTAGACCGTAATACGTAGCCCGTGGTTCATAGCGCGTTCATATTTGCGTATAGCGCAACTTTTGTAGCGCGTAGCACCGTAGACAATAATGCGTAGCTCGTAGTGCCGCAGCCCATAGTGCGTAGCCCGTATTTCGCAGCGCAAGGATCCTAACACGTAGCGCGTAGCTCGTAACGTGATCCACTTTGCGAGTAGCAGCGGCTACGGACTATACCTAAAAAACTATAACTAAACGTAAACATTAAAACCGTGGACTCAACGTGCAGCTACTGCTGTAGTATTTGTCCGCAACATGTTTGTAGATTTAGGGCTGGGACCTGACACCTCGTAAGCTACTCATTCTAGATGGAGCTGAACGAGAGAACGTGGATTACCAGATATCAATGAGAGCAAACTTAGTCCTTGACAGCGTATTTCAAGTCTCTAAGAAATAAATAAAGTGAGAAAAAAAGGTAAATAAATCAGTCACCGATAAATCCACTATGTTCCTCAAGAGTTATCTGACTTAAGAGATTAATTAAGGAACTTCCGTTACTCGCTCATTAATATTTATATTGTACAAAAATTTTTTGTAAGGCCAGTAACATAAACACCTCATTCTATAAAATTAGAACTTTGCTGCATACATTATGTTATAAGTAGTTAAATAAGTAACTATTCAACTGAAGTCTTCATCTTCAAGTAACAAGTAATCTGCTTCGCATCATTAGATTGATCAGCAGTCAAACCAACCTTTGCGTAAGTATATTTAAGAACTAAAGATAGAATTTTCGAAGTTAAACTCCGTACAAAATACGTCATGATCTAGTGACGAACAAAGACAATCAAATACTTATAGATCATTTAGATATGGCCGTAAGTCTAGCTATTTTCTGTTATGACAATGTAATAGTAGCCATTTTAAATTTGAAATTGGAATACCTTAGCATTGTGTGGTGCTGACTCGAGCGTCTCTAGTGTAGTGGTCGGTGGGGTCTCTGCTCGTTCCTGTTTCACACACACAGGTGTCGCTGCTGGGCCTGCAGGTGCCAGGGGTGCTAGCTCCTCTAAACCACTGGCCTAATGAAGAAAGTGATTGTAAGTATACTGAATCAATGAATTAGTGAGTGTAAGCAGAGACTCTTATAAGTTCGTAAAATCCTGAATAGCAAAAAAAAACTTAGATAAATAAATAAGATGATTACACAATATTGTGTCAATAAGAACATTGTTAGTAGTTAGTACAGTAGCTAACACAAACATTTGAAGACGGAAGCAATTACTTCTCAAATTGAGCATCAAGCAAGCAGTTAAACTTCGTTGTCAATGAGTCGCAGTGTCGTGTTCCTACACGCGAGGGTCGCTCAAAGCTACAAGAGGGAAATAAATCATTACGTGCACATTGTAGACGTCGTGAAGCTAGAAACAATCAATCGCATTCATGCCATCCATACCGCACTACGCAGGGATACGTGACTAATGATCAGTCTCGATACACTACCAAAAATAGATATCGTTACTTATTAAAAAATGTGTCAAACTTCTGTGTCTCGTAGCCCTATCTAATTAGGGAATGCAATCTCGATCTCGCGAGATCACGTGAGATTAACTAGATAGCTTTACTAAAGGATGTTTGTTTTATATTAAAATAGAAGAAGAGGAGACTAGTGGTTTCTTTTCATTGTTATTTAATACTTACATACGTCACAGTAAAAGAAGTACGTAAACTACTAAACATTCTTTAAAAAACTAGCAGCTGCTTCCCACTTAGTCTGCGTTTAGGCAGAATGATTTTGTTTAAATTTTGTCGAAATTTACGAGATAGCTAGATCTCGTATTGTCAATTGTATTTCTAATCTTACGAGATTAAGGCACAAGCGGGATTTGCATAAATAAATAAAATAAATAAATCCGCATCAATTAGATTTAACTAATTTTGCAGAGAAACGGTGTAAAAGTAAAATTTCTCACAGATATCAATCGCCGAGAACTTTTGCCGATACACGAGTATGAAAGTAAATACCTTTCTGTGGGTCAACTTTTTAGAATTTCTCATCACAGCAAGCTCATATATAGTTCATCTTTTAGCACTTTTCTGCGCCAATTTATCTAGTCGTGTGCGTGTCAGCGTCAAAAGTAACTTTCTATTACATATTGAGAGAGTACAAATCTTTTTCCGCATAATGTATGTAGGTATGTAAGTATGCTACAATCTCCACAAAGTGGGCAAAATGGAACAAGTTTTTATAATTTGATTAGCGGTTGAAAACTCTTTTACGAGTTGTGGTTACGCGTGCTGCGTTTCAGCGTTGAATGACCCTAATGTTAGACTGATTACATGTGAATTACTAAAACAGATAACACCCCAGTTAGAGTCCTATCGTCATTATGAATTAAAACTAGATAGATACTTAATATAAAACAATTTCGTAAGTACTACTCATAAAGTTATAACTCGAGGTCGGCTGATCAGATACGCATTGTCTTTGATATTTGCTATAGGTACCACGTCTCTGTTTCGAATAACAAAAAAAAAATACAAATTAAAATAATATTCTAAAGTAATTAAAAGCGAAGCCAGCAAGCCGCTAATACCTAATTTTGCACTACTACACGTCAGTACCTACATGTACAGAAACAAGTAAGTAATTAATTAAACACTTGAAAAACTTCGCTTCTTTCAATACAAAGTAAGTACCAAATCACTACGGACTACATTTATTTAATCTAAAGCTACTAATAGGTCTGTAGGTACCTATAAATCATTCTACATATGTTCACGAAAATCGTGCAGCAAAATAACAAAATGCTAATATTAAAGTTACCTGACTGGATAGATAACTGTGCGCAAATTGTGAGTCGCTGTCTTCTTCGTCCGAAAGTGGCTCGCATTTCACTTGAGACAGTCCGTGGCCGGGCATTTCCTAGCGAACCAAGTTAATAAGAATTTAAATTAAAACGACGATTAATTATAGGTAATACACCGACGTCCTTATATTTTCCACAGTTTTAGCAACAATATTGAAATGTGTTTTCTACTTAATTTCTTATTAACTTTTACGAAAGTTTATATCGTACGTTACGGTCGTATTTTTCACAACAACAAAAGCGCGCTAAACCTGTCCTGCGAGTGTAAACAACAGCGGGGCACCCCATGTTCTCTCCGCAATGTCGCAGAAATCGAACAATCGCCATATTATAAGTAGGTTTACATAGGCAATTAGACAAAAGGAAGCGAGCTTTATTGAATTTTTTCTCGATTGGTGCACAAATGAAGAGTGCAAAGTTTGGCTCTCTCTTTCCCGCTCGCGAGCCAGACTGTCTCACGAGCTTTTTTAATTTTGTTTGTTTAGAGCCCTTATGCATGTCGCTGGCGTATAGGAAGTTCAACGTGGAAACTTTCAAATGAAGCAAACGCGCGTAACCGATTCAAAACTTTACACGTATAAGAAAACTTGTAAGTTTTTTGGATAAGCGACTTTAAGATGTTGATGTTAGCGTGTATATTTGTACGCTATCACCTGTCAGAGGTGGAGGAAAGTAGTGAATGTAAAGTTGCGCGGTTAACCCTCTCTCGTCGCTTCACATCGTTCCATTCGAGGAGCGGACGGCCACAGCGCACGTCTGCGCGACCCCGACACACCGCGAGATACGAAAACACATTCACTTTCATCGTCTTCCCGGCACACGGCGAAGGACGGTGCGAAACGGGTGCCGATAAACGCGAGGGAAACGGAATTGCCGAAGACGAGGGCGCGAAATTCACTCGACTCACCTAGTCGGTCAGCGGTGGCCGCCGCAAGCACTCGCCCGCGCCACACATGCACCGCGGACTTGTCACGACACCCGCGACTGCACGGTGACCTTCGGGAAACGATGAGATGTCGCAAATGAAAGTGAATTCGGCACACACCCGGCCGAGTCTGCGTCGCTGCGTGGCGCATGTTTAGGAGGTGCAGGGCGGGCGCGTGCTGATTTTTTTCCGCGCCAAAGAAATAAAAACAAACGCCTTTTTGCCGGGAACCGGCCGCGCACCGCGCTGTAGCGCTGCTCCCTCTCTCGGCGCCACCGCTACGAGCGACGGCGACGTGGCCCCCACACTCAGACACACTCAGTTGAACCACTATGCACGAGGCTGTCGAAACTTTGAAAACTACCTTAAATAGTTTATATCTTGAAATGAAAAGCTTCCCTATTGCTGAACTGTATAGCAAGTACAAAAATGTGCGCCAAGTCAGCGGGGAGGGTAGGTGCATTATAGCGCGTGTAGGTATGCAGGGAGGCGGTAGGGGGTGGTCCGGACGCCCGACCAGTCGGCGCCCCGCGCGGCGCCTTCTCTCTCCGCTCCGATTGATTTTTATTACAAGAATTTCGCTCGTGGTTTTTTTTTGTTTCCCGCACACCGAGGGCCTGGCGACGCACACAAAGAGAATCGTATAATTCGTTTGTACGAACTTACTAATGCTATTGATTTTTATAACGAAGCGACAAAGCCGTCGGGAGACGGGCGCAGGCTGTGTCTTTAAAATAAGGAAAAGTATCAGCAGTAGGTATTCACTTCCCCCGCTGCCTGTAGATGTGTTTTGTAGTACCTACAGTAACATAGAATACTGTTGTATGTACAGTTATATATTACTAAACTGTTTCGTCTATTATAATAAATTATGATAATACTTCAGCAAACAAATGAGTTTCAAAATTAATATATCAGTCGTGAAAGAGAATAATTATTCGAATAATTAGTCGTGACTACTTCACGGCTTATTCTCTTTTTTATCTGGAAAAAAGTAGAAACACAAACTATAAAAACAGGACCTGGGTTCGATTCGCTGACCATCGAAACTATCTGTTATTAAATCAGAGTTACGCAAGCCAGAAGTCGAATAAAAGTTGTAAAACCACATTGTATCATGCTTCTATTCACGATGGTAACCAAACTCTGGTCTGACGAAAATATACATTGGCTCATAGCTTTGACACCGAAGTAGATTGGAACCAAAACCAGCCTGAACTATGGCTCTTTCTTTCAAATTTACATACATCAAACTTTATTCATAGCCGAAAAATTCATCATCAGCCGATAGACTTCCACTATTAAACAAAGGCTTCCCCGTTAGTTATCCACGCTGTGAAATACACTGAGTATATGATTGATTGAGCATATTCTTAATTTGGCACTCTTTAAAACACTATAGCAAAACAGTAAAAAAATAAATGCAACATACATACTAGCATTGTTGTCTGCCCCTTCAAGGTTCAATAAACTTGATGTTCTACATGTCTTTCTGACATTTGATTAGACCTCTTTCTTAAATGTAGCATTCCTCTTAACCAAGATGTCCCTGACATTTGATGATGTCCTCCTTAAAAAAAAATTGAGGAATATATTTACCATAATGTCTACGCGTGCCAAGCGGCTACAAGATTACAGCCACCAATGTATTTGAGGAAACTGCTCATAAATCAGTAGCTGATCAGATTTTTAAACTGTCAAACACCAAGCGGTCACCGGTGACCCCAACCTATTGTTCTATAATTGTGTCTATAACGACGGTACTCGACGAGTTAAAGCATACCCATTAGGTACAAGCTTCATTCACAGTAAGTAAAATAACAAGCTGTTATGACCACTGCTTCTCTTCCCGTGGTATAAGAACAAAGGTACCTCACATTTGATAAAGACCAAGCAGCAGGGCTCTTTGATAAACCTGAACCTTTCAAACTGTGGTCTCATATCCGCTTGCCAAACGTGTAAAGTGTATGGCAAATCCTAGCTCTCTTGACTCACGTGAAGCTATAACCATGATGTCATGAGTTGATACTATATCGATGTTAAAGGAAAAGTAGTAATTGCATGTATGTATAAGTACTTTTTTAAGGGGGGAAAATCATCGAATGACTGCTCCCGCCTGAGTGAGGCGAGAGGGAGTGTCAGACTCTTACTGACTAAAAACCACCCCCTTCCTTCTCCTGCACGTCGAGCCGGAGCCCCGGTAAACCGTTAGGTTCTCCGCGACTCCGAATCGCCATCGGCCCTGTTGGGCTCCATCTGTGGTATGTATAAGTACTAGCTTCTATCAACGGCTTCTCGCGCATTCCTGGATAAAAAGTGCCTTTGTGTTATGCCAGACCATAACCTACCCCTGTTCCAAACTTCATCTCGATCCCTTAAGCCGTGAAGGAGTATCAAGTGTGGGAGAGCCAAGCTTCGGCACGAATGGGCCTGTCGACCGGAGTGAAACCACGGCCTAAGAGAAAACCGACGTAAAGCAACGCTTGCGTTGTGTTCCGTTGTGTGACCGGTACCGTCCCCTTCCCCAATCTCCTCAATTCCTGAACCCCAACGCTCCTCAAACTCCTAATCCCCAAAAGGCCGGTAACGCACTTGTAACGCCTCTGGTGTTCCAGGTGTCCATGAGCGACGCCGATTGCTTACCATCAGGTGATCCGTCTGCTCGTTTACGCCATTAAAAAAAATACAAACATACACACTTATAATATGTACTAGTAGGAGTAGTAGGATAAGACATTGCACAGATCCAGTACAATGTACTTAGACGTAGTTTATAGAGCACGTTCACGTAGCGGTTGTAGACACTTGTTCGTCAATTGGTAGATTACTGTGACTTTGATGGACCCATTGTGTTCCGCTCGAAGGTCGCTCAGTACTACAGCCATCCAATAGGTTATAACTCATACCTATAGGTGGATACGAAAGCATTTTTAAAAACTTAAACTAGGTAAACATAGACTAGGGTTTGCTCCTGTGTCATAGATGCACTTAATTCTACAAACATCTTGTTAAGTAGATGTCGCACCGGAACAGCAATAATTTACCTCTAACACATTAATTCACAGCAACCGCTCGTCCAGCCACAGCCACACATTAATGCGTTATGAAGTCATTGTTGAGATTCATTTGTTTGTTATTAATACTTATCAAACCTTTCATCTACCATTTTTTTCCATCATTTGTTAAATTTTGTGTTAATATGTCATTTCATTAATAGCTATTTGTCAGCAATAAATATTAACCAGATTCGGGTGATAGCAGTAGGTAAACATAATAGAAATAGATCATTCCTCGTCCGGATAATGATGAAAATATAAGATATCTTATATTACTCGGCAATAATACCTATGCGCTGGAAGCGGGTCAATCGGTCAACCTAGTCGAAGGGGCCATTCGCTACGTATAACCGAATTCGAAGAACAGCTCTCGTCTAGAAGTCTAGATACTATTTTGTTTCACTAGTACAATAACTATGTAGCCGTTTTGTTCTCAACGTTCATCTAAGCCGGTTATTCTTTACCGGAAGTCTACAGTTTCGCCAAGTTTCTAGTACCCAAGAAGCTCCAGCAAATAATGAGATAATAGATATTTCAACTCAAATAAAACAAGTAACAATATAACAAAAACTCAGTTCTAGAATTAAGTAAGTCAATTAGTTACAATCAAATACCTGACTGATACAAAACAATGCCGTATAGCTACATGTCGACTCATATTTGAAAATAACCTACAGATGGCGTTATTTTCAACTTGCAATCTAATCTTCCATTAAGGAATATCGAAGCAAGACATTTTAAATGACAAATAATATTCCATTTATTTTCATAAATAATTTCCAATATAATAAAGTTTTCTTTTGTTTTATTGAAACAATTTTGGAATCACGAGATGTATGTCGTTAAAAGTGGGTCAAGGACAAGGTGTTCTAAATTCAAAGTGCTAATGATTTATTATAGAATAACACACGATATGCGAATAGAAATGAAATGAAATTATTATTATTTTTAATTGAAACTTTTACATTATATTTTATTTAATAAACGTGTGCATTTATTATTTTTTTCAAGCTTTCCTATTAATTATTAATGGCAACATTATGGAGCTTATTTTGGGTCATTCGCGTCGCTTCCAAGTCCAACTTGGTACTTCGTTTGGATTTTTGTAGAGGTGCCTTTCTCTAAACTTGCAACATAGCTAGTTTTAGTTTAGTGTTTTCAATTTCATTCACGAAAGCTGGCGGGTGTGCAAATGTGTTAAAAATAAAGTGGAAAGAAATTTTAATAGAATTGAAAGTGTTAAAATACGTTTAATCAGTTAATGCAATAGTCAAGGTAAGCATTTTAATCTTAGTATAGCATTACGGCTCCGATAAGGGCTTACTTATTACTAGGACTTTTCATCTTGAAAATTTCCACTCTGTGAACTTTCGAAGTAAAGTTCTCTGAAGTTTCTTTGTTGACTTCAAACTTCCTCGATGATATTATTTTACCTTAGCAACGTGATTACTTCGATTAGCATAAGTGTGGCCTAAAAAGTTATCTCAGAAAATGGTAAACTTAGAATTTTCGTCGCCATTTTATTTTTTGTCGCGCTGGAAAAGCGGCCATTTTCTTTGTGCCGCGTCGCTTACGACAGCTCGTATGTGGTCCGTAAAGTTAATTTAGTTAAGTTGGGGCGTGATCTCATCGTATGAAGTGATTCGGTGAGATAATTAACGTTGTACAGTGATAATCATTCAAAATCCAATGTTTGTGTAGTCTTAGTGAAGTTTTCCTAATGGCCTAGTTATTGCGTGTGTTATTAGACCTTGTTTAGACGTTGCTTTGATTTGTACGTTTGTAGGGCTGAGGGCGCGGCGAGTGGCTAGACGGCATCATGGACGACGACCAACAGTTCTGCCTGAGGTGGAACAACCATCAGTCTACACTGGTGTCTGTTTTCGACACTCTTCTTGAGAAGGGGATGCACGTGGACTGCACCCTGGCTGCTGAAGGACAGACGCTCAAGGCGCACAAAGTAGTCCTCTCAGCGTGCAGTCCGTATTTCGAGGTATGTAAAGTCTCTGTAATGTAGGTCAGCTACAATCGTGTCTAAGTAACTTGCAAGGCAACACAGTTTTGCTCTAATAAACATACCACTTGTACCATTCTAGCTTTCATGTTTTAACAATTATGTAGTGTACATAGGTGGATAGATGAGTTGGCAACCGAAAGTTGCCTCTACTACTTTTCCAAACGCTTGCTTTCAATTATTCACATTACCTAACATCATGCCATTAACTATTGTTAACTTAATGACATGGTAAGTGTTTTGGTGCATTAACTAATTACATTTAATTGATTTTTGTTTCATGTGAAATTGAAACACAAATGGTTTAACAATGAGTTGTTATTTGAGACTGACTTTCAGTAGAATATTTACAAACATAACCACAAGTAAAAGTAAACAAAGTGAACAATGGATGGATGAATTTGTTTCAGAGTGTATTATCACAGCAGTATGATAAGCATCCAATAATTATCCTCAAAGATGTCAAATATGCTGAGTTGAGAGCAATGATGGATTATATGTATCGCGGTGAGGTCAACATATCTCAAGACCAGTTGGCCGCACTGCTAAAAGCTGCAGAGTCCCTACAGATCAAAGGGCTCTCAGACAACAAGCCCTCGAGGCCACCGTCGCGCCCCGCGCAGCCTGTCGCTGCACACCCGCCTCGAGCTCCCTCACCTCCACCACAGGTTTGTGCTTTTATTATTCTACTGTACTATATGTGTGTACAATTGAAACAAAATGTATTATATTAGTATTAACCATAATATTACTGTATAAATCATCACTAAGAATATTCTAGATGAAACAGTTTACACACAGACATATAGGTTTGGAATGTTGTCAAAGTTGTATCGAACATACAATTGAAAGGGAATGACCAAGTAATAGTAATGTTAGAGTGGGAAACTTTGGCATTGCCATGTGTGTTGGCAGATGTTTTTATGTGCAATCCATCTACAATAGATAGTCATCTGTTAAACACATAAAACAGTTGTTTCATATTGTACATTCATATATTATTTTAAAAGAATTATGTTTGTCTATCTTAATACATATAGGTTATAAACATAAATACTATTGAAAGGCATCATAATTTTATTTATAGAACTAGCTACAAATGTTAAGTTTACTACATTTTCGAACAATTAAATGCAATTTAAGAAAAAATCCCTTAACAATGGCCATACATATTAGGGTTTAATGATCATATGATGGTTTTTACCTTACATGCAAACCTGCTAACATATGTTTTACATATAATAAAACTTAGTACTTATAATACACAGTACAACTCGGTCATTCATAAAAGTATTGCTACCATCAGAGAAACTTCAGAAATACTTAATGATGTGCCTATCCAGAAGAAAAATACAAGTTACCTATGTATTTAATTAAAATTGTTGTTGATAATTGATATACTTGAACGTCTATGGATAGTGAGTAGTTCAACTCATTTGACAACAACAGAAATACTATAGCCACCCACAACCCTTATACATGAAACAAAACATACATTGAAGTGACAATAAATTGAAGTTTTTATTCATCATCAGGTCCGAGATGGTAGTATAGACAGCCGTGAAGGATCTGTCAGTCCAACACGACGTCGGAAGAAAGCACGTCGCATGTCCAGTGAAATTCCGCCTGTACCTATTCCACCACCCAACGACAACGCCCAGGGAAACGGAGAGGACGCCGCACCCTGCAAGGAAGAATTGCAGCGGGACGGCGTCGAGGACCTCACGCTAGACGAGGAGACTGACGACCAGCCCGCCGTGGCACACAACGACGTTGTACGCAGTAAGTGTCGCTGTTATATTTTGACCTTTCTTATCTTTATGCTAGATTTCGCATGACCTCCGTATTTCCAACTATTATGTATACGAAATTTTAAGATGAATGGTGTGAAGAAGTTACAAACTTTTACAAGGTATAAACATTCAAAGTGTCTAAAAGAAACATTAAATTGAATTACTTTTAAACCAATAGTTTCATGTAATGGAACCTCAAGTTTTGTACACAATTGTAAGGTTGTGCTTACACGTGTTTGTATCTTTTCAGATTTCCAATGGCATATGGAACGATCTCAAGACGACCTGATGAACTCGAGTGACAGCGCGCGAGAGTCGCAAGGTAAGCCCCCGGCCGTGGCCACGCGGCGCGTCCTCAGGCAACATGTTGCGTTGACACTGCTTTCGATGTATTTCTGTGTAACTAAGGACAAACAACGCGACATGTCACATGGGATTCGATTGATAGTCTGGAACAATTAACTTTATTTGTTGGGTCAGTCTTTATATTGTTTTAAGTAAAATTACAAAGATAATTGTTCCAGACATACAAGGAACGGATGAAATGCGCAATGTCTTCCCATAATTTGATATAGACAAACAGTCATTGCTTAAAATAATTTATTTATGTTATATATAAATATTATATTTTCACGACAGTGGATATGAGTGCTAGTGTTTTCACATGTGAAACTCCAATCTTATATTAATTTAGTATCTAATATTATTATAAATTACTAATCTTATTACAGTTCTATATTTTATTACGTTATGATACCTAAAAGATATTCCAGTGCATCAGGTAACGGTATATTGGTAATAAGGTTTTATGAAATGTAGCCTTTTAAGGTGAGGTATTTATTTGAAAAGGTAAGTATAGGTTTACGTTAATATTACACAAATTGTTACGCTTATGTTTGTGATATGGGATCTTAGTGAATGTAGACCATTGCATGCTTCAGTAATGTAATATTGTCGTAGAAAGCACGCGTTGCAATTAACTTTGGCAAATAGTGCAACCATTTACTATAAACACGTTAATAGTCTAACACTGGAGTGGAACAGTTTATTTTATTGGTAAGTAACTTTTTACGTATTTATTGTCAATTATCTTATGCATAAGTAGTTGTAACATAAAGTACAATAAAATTAATTTCAATAAGCACGACACTTCACCTTGCCCATGTTTTATTGGGTCTTTTAAAATAGTTGGTTCACCTTCGCTAAGTAAAAATATCGTGAAATAAATTTTTATAGCACAAGTGTGAAATTAATGTTTGTAGAAGACTGGATGGTCTGCACCCAGGCGCCCCGATTGAAGGTAAATGTCAATTATTTATATTGTCCACGTAGTTGATGGTTATGTGGCTTATTTATTTATTATTTGTATTATTTTCGTTTTTTTGCATTCACATGTGATTTCACTGCAGACGTCTTTTTCTTAGCAATTCATGTTCAAAACCGAAAAGAAAAAATGTTCTCGTTTATTTGTGCATGTTCACTAGGTTTACTAGATATAAAAAATTATCGGAAGCATGGTGGGACACTACCAGTTCCTAGTGGATGCGCATTTCATTTTTCAATATATTTATGCCATTATTTCGTAGGACATTACAATTTAAATAAAACATGTTTGAAGCCAAGACACCAGACTACAACAGGACATGAACACGGGGCAAAAATCAATGAAGTATACATTTTACCTTTTACATGCGCCACAGGACATTGCTAACAAAATCTCTTGCTTGTATACCTTACGACTCTGCTGTATTCTTGCACACATCTATACTACCACCTGCTTAAACACAACATCAACTACTTGCCGCTACCTTCTTACCAAGGCTTCCACTCTTTGCAGATTTGTTTCCAATATACTTACTTATATTCTGTGACTAACACACAAATGCTTTTTATGTCATTTATTATTGCTATTCATTTACTCTTCCAGAACCGCTTATCCTTCATTACGCCAAAACCTCTTTTCCATTAACCCGTGGGTATTTTAAAAACATCAAAATTAAGAATGAAGATGGGTGTAAACAAAGTAATAAAAAGAAAGTCAGAAAGATTGGCAGGAAAAAGATGGTGGCTGCAAAACAAAAAAGATCTAATATGAAACGTGCCACAACCAATGGTGGGATCCGTAGAAATGACACTAAGGATCGCTTATATGTATGTTCCATATGCAAGAAGAAACAGTATAAGTATAGAAGGAACAAGTTGAGACATGAGAAGTACGAATGTGTCACTGGGCCCCAGTTTGGTTGTGAGTCTTGTGGGAAAAAATATTCACAGAAAAAAACCTTGATCTCGCATATTGCTCAGAAACATCCCGACCGGATGAAGGAGCATCAAGCCTCAATGAAAAATTAGCATTCTCGTTATATTTCTTTGATTTTTTATTAAGTTGTCATTTATTATTGGTTTCTTTTTTTTAAAAAAAGAATATAAAACATGAATTGTTAAGAAGAATATTTAGTTGTGACTAATCTTTGTTATGCTTTAGTTTCTGATATCTCCAGTGAGATTTTTTTTGTTATTTTTTAGTTTTCTTTATTTTTTTTTATAATTCAATCAGAAGTTTGTTTTTGTTATCGTAATATTATAGTTTAGGAAGATTATTTTTCGACTTAGTCGATTTGTTCATTTATTGCTTCTTTTTTGAATACATTTGTTTTTGATATTATTTTTGTTTTTATTTATTTAAATATACTTTGAATCTATAAGTTTACGTGCGATCAACATTGGCTGATAAACGGACTGTATTCCATTTTTTTATTGCAGGTCAAAATCCAACGCTGCGACATAGTATCGTGACTCGTAGTAAAAAAGTAGACGAAACCACAACTTTAGCGATATTGAAAACAGTAAAGTCACCCCCGCCACCGCCGGTCAGCACGACCGAGGAGACGAAAGAAAACAAAAAATTGGAAAATAAATCTCCCAAACCGGTAACGCCGAAGCCCTCGCCTAAGGTGTCGCCCAAGGCGTCCCCTGACAGCTCGCCGGAGCGCAGCGAGCGCGGCGGCAAGACGTCGCCCTACAACATCCTGCCGCCGTCCAGCGCGCGGCTGGAGTGTGCGCAGTACAAGACTGAGAAGGGCTACCGGTGCCCGAAGTGCCAGCGCTGCTACAACGCGCGCAAGAACCTCGTGCGGCACGTGACGCTGGAGTGCGGGCGCGAGCCGCAGTACAAGTGTCCGTACTGCGCCTACAGCAAGCACCGCCGCAACGAGCTCAAGAAGCACATCGACAAGAAGCACCCCGACCAGCCCTCGCTCGGTCCCAAGTGACGTCGTCCACTCCGCTCCACTAGTGCCTTATTATTATGAAACTATTTGATCTTCCTTTAGTTCATATTGGAGTTAAATTTTATATGCGTCCTGTTTACCTGTGTATTGACAAATGATTGATATTCAATATTTTTTGAACTATTAAACAATTCTAGTAATGAGAGGCTTTAATTTTTATCCGTTCAATGTCACCCAGTCGATTCCGATAATGTTTTTATGGGAAGATAAGTTAAAAGAAATCAGTTTCTGTTATTTGGATTGTGCATGTTTTGCATGAATTTAGAAGCTTCGCCTTTATAATTTCTAACAGAAATTATTATTTTTTTTATATTTTTATTATTATAACGCATTTCTTTGGTTCCTTAATTTTATTTTAGCCTTTGGTAGAATTAACAAGACTCAGTATGTAGTTTCGCTTAACTTATTATTTGCAATACCGTTAATGTATTGTATTTCAGAGATACACAAGGATAGCCACCTCCCGTCGGCTCTGCTGTCCTTGCTGTCAGTACAGCAGGCGCAGTCACAGTCGCTGGTGTCGCTGGTGCCGTCCTGCATCCAGGTCACTAACATCATGAAGCCCTCCGCCACTAAAGACATTGCGCCCTATCCCTCGCCGTTGCACATACCCAAGCTGCCATTAGATACGCTCAATTCGATCCCGGAGAATATTAAAGCGCATCTTTTGCAGCAAGCTTTTATGCAAAACAACAATACTGTTACACCGAACATGGACTATAAGCTACCCATCAAGCAAGACGATACCGAGTCTGACGCGGAGTACGATGACACGGACGACATAGTATTGCCTGAAGAGTCGGACACGTTCTACGACAGCAACGGCGGGTTCCCCGGCAACTCTGGTGGCATTCACGGCGACGACGGCTTCGACACCAAACCAGACATGAAAGGGCACTGGAAGAGAGACGGAAATAGTTCGGACGACGCGAGCCGACAGTTCGAATGTAAGCATTGCGGTAAGAAGTATCGCTGGAAGTCCACCTTGCGCCGCCACGAAAACGTGGAGTGTGGCGGCAAGGCCCCATCCCACCAATGTCCCTACTGCTCCTACAAGGCCAAGCAGCGGGGCAACCTAGGCGTACACATAAGGAAGCACCACAACAACGAGTGGTACATATACGCCAGCAACAAAGTGAGGCGGAATAAAAAAACCTCTATCTAGTTATGTTTAAGAAGAGAAATATTTTAAAAATCTTTAGACCAAAGTAGATACCTAACCAAATCGGTACTGCAATAATTTTATTTATATTTACATTATTTTTTTGTTGACGACGTTTTAATATACACTAAAGAAATAGTTGTAATATGCACATTCCCTAACGGCATTAGTGTTAATTTTGTTGTTTTTGTTTTAGAGTTTATTATGGTAGTTAAGACTGACCCTAAGTATTTTATTCAGATGAATATGACCCAAGGTCGCCGTAATTTTAAATATTAGACAAAAATGGAAACTAGTGAAAAGAAGGAATCCTTTCTTGAGTGAAACGACGTAATTTGTCTTATCACTGACCTGTAGAGGTCATTACAACCAAATTTTTGGAATTTCCATTATTTAACTCGAATTTGTTTAGTTTTAATGACCTCATCATTCCTAGCAAGGAATAATTCCAAATTGATAATTTAGTGCAATGATATTAAATAAATATTTAGTTGATATTACATTGACCTGCCTAATCAGGTCCCTACATCATTAACCACGGTAGTTTCCGCCACGGGTAGATTTATTTATAATAGACGACAGCATAACATGTCGCGACGTATGTTTAGTCTCGCTATATTATCCTATTGTTCTTGTTTATAATTTATTTCGATTAATTTCTTAGTACATGGGACCACTTACCTTTGTCTTCCTTACTTTCTTTGTAGCAAACCCAAAGTTATTTTAATGTTGTTTATTTATTAGGATAATGTTTTATGGACTCTTGTCCTTTGTAATGTAGTGTTCCGAATGTTTGTGTGATTCGCTCATTAATTATGCTGGTCGCCTTTGTGCAATAATTCGGAACATTGCAAATTAGTTAGTTAAAAGCTCATCAATAATGTGCCTACAATGTTACCTGTAGTAATTAAACATATTTATTGATATTTTACATAATTTTGGTTAGAATTTTGGTGAACTGGGATATAAAATGTGTTCAAAATTTATATTTTTGTTTAAACGTGTTGTCTTGATATTAACTGATATTTACATGCAATAACATATTTTCATGTTTCGTTTAGCATATTGACTGTTGATATTTTTTGTTAAACTAGGATAACAAAGCTATTTGACCAAAGTCAGTATTAGATTTTTAACGTGATGATAAGAAATAAAGAATGTTATTTGTTGAAACAAGTCATTGCTAAGCATAGAAAAATAATGTTTTTGATATATGCAATATTCCCTTCATATCATGTTACGATTGCGGTATGAGGTACAGATGTATGAATTTATATTAAAATTGGTTATGTTGTTTGTTAATGTTATTGGAGTAGTTATCAATTAGTGTGATTTTTATATGAATATATTGGGGTTTACTTGGTAGAAAAGTTTAATCAAATATAGCTATAGTATATCAGATACAAATGTGTTTTCCTTGCTTCATTACATTTTTTGCCTATTCCAGTATATAACATAACACGTTTGTAACTTGTTATTAGGTAAGTCAATTTGTTCAGCATATTATATGTTCGTCGATTAACAACGCATGTACGCATGATCGTCAATAAAACATCTGAAACCACTCGCTTGCGTTTTCAACTTGCGCATGTTGCATTATATTCTTTTCCCTTTTCGTTCATACTAATATAATTAATAATTTCAGGTAGACAAGAAAGCCCATGGGTCGGGAGACTACATTTCATTAACAAAATGTTTATTACAATGACAAAAGCTGTGTGACTAAAATGCTCCAGTAACACCATGAGATTTCTTTACATGCCTAGTATAAAAAAAAAAACATTGTGAGTCGCTTCAAAAACCACTGTAAGCAAGAAAATTATTGTGAAACAGTGAATCTTCGATACAAAAGACAATTATAAAAAAATAAACGTTATTTCTCCTTTTTGTTCTTTTTTTTACTTTTCCTTTTTTGCAAAGCTTTCATCACAGCACTCGGTGGACACTCACAGTAGAATACTACCTTTATATATATATATATATAGTATCTATTATATCTATACATCTATTTATTTGTACGTATCATGTGTATTGTATGTATATAACATGTATTTATGTGTTGCTTGTAACTGTTGTTAACCTCACGGGAATGTTGAATGTTGCGTTTGTGTGAACGGCCCGCGACTCGAACCCTTTTTATGATACATCTCCGCGATTTCAGGCGGCGGCTGCAGCGGTCCTGAAGACGTGTCTTTCACTAGGATCGGAGGCCTCACGTGGGACCAGTGGTCGGCTCGCCTTGCACTGCCTTTTGCTGGTATGAGGGTACCGGCGCCGTCCCTACCTCCGACTGTTGGCGAACCTAGCTTCACTTGCGCGGACTGTGGCAGAGTCTACAAACTGAAATCCTCACTGCGAAATCACCAGAAGTGGGAGTGCGGTAAAGAGCCTCAGTTCCAGTGCCCCTACTGCGTGTACCGTGCAAAGCAGAAGATGCACATTGCTCGCCACATGGAGCGCATGCACCGCGAGGTACACATCAAACCCGAGCAGTACATAAAGCAGGACAACGTGGACGCCTGCACATAGCGACCATTCTCTCCGACTTAGTCACTAAATAAATACTCCATATTTAATAAGCATGTTGATCGTAATTAGGTTTTACATATCAAGTTTACTGCTATTGACACAGTTATGAGTAGATACCATTTTTGATAAATCTATTTTGGCGTTATAGAATCGTTAGTATGTTAAATTTAAAGTTTTATAACTCGTGTAGTTAGAGAAGTTCTTACAAATTCCCAAGTTATCCTTATTGTGATAAATGTGATGAAATCTCTTTTGTGATAGTGGCGTCAGACAGTCACGTTAGATATAATCGCCATTCGTGAGGTCACAAACAGTGCCTTAAATCGTTACCTAATCGAATAATTAACGTAACAATCGAAGTTATGATGACGAAATATAGACCTACCTTAATGAACTTGAACAATTTGCGAATTACTAATAGTATTCACGCTGTTACACGACTGTAGCAGTGTTTGCAACTGTTGCATTTATCCAGTATGTTAAGTGGAAAAGTGATTTTGTATAGGTTTACTCTCCTTTTTATATTTTTATGTACAGCATTTAATATTGTAAACTATCATTCCTGGTTGCGAGTAATGAAGTTTAAATCGATAGTTTGGAAAAGTTGATTTGGATTAATGTTGTTGTTACCAATTGCAGTTACTATCTTCTAAATCTAAATTTATAGATTAATAATACTTAGATATTCAGTTTATAAGACACTGAGAATCGAAATATTACTGAAACTCAAAAGACCAAATTGTATTCAATTTGTGAGAGCAAGAGCTGTTGAGTTTGGATTGGGATTGATTATATTATTGATGAAATCGTGTGTACTTGACAGACACACGATCGTGTACAAGTTTTCTACTATATTATAATAGATTAATGAAAATGAAGCTATTTTCGCTTAGTTAGCAAGCACTAGTTCTTTGCCATAAATGCATGTTCCATTATTATTGTAATACTCATAAGTTAATTTTTTTATTTCAATTTATTTTTTAGATCTCTTTACATCTAATGCATTTATTTTATTTTTAATTTAAGCTTGATACGTTTCAGTCTTAATATGTGTGAAGATTGGTTCTCTTTAGTTCCTCGAGATGTTTATCAGTACTGTATTTGATTGATATTATATTTGGGGCCAATTAATTACTGAATACTTGGTCAAAAGAGTGCCTTAAATTGATTGTTGAATCTTTTGAAATTAGGTTGATACACTGCCATTACAGGTTTGTTACAATGACTTAAGCACAATCATGTTGATATGTTAAGGAAGTTCCATTATCTTCCACATAGGAATAAGTATTTTATACATTACCATTTAGACATTATTTTTTAAGTTTAGGATGTGGTAGCATGTATGTAAACTCATGCCGTCGTAGCTCTAGCTGTATAGCGATTCAATTAAACTACAGCCAAGAGACAAGAGTTACAATTGAGTGAATTTACCAACAAACTACCACATTAGATTATTATCCGCTGGAGTTACCATCATACAATCAAAATGTAGAGTTCACAAAGTACAACCATGTAAATCTTGTCAGTATAAAACTAAGTGCCTTCAAAAAGTTAGTCATTAGGGTTTAAAATATTTCAGTAAAAAACTTTTGGTTCAATCAATGGATGACTCGTAACTTGTTATTGCAAAATTTCTAGGTTGTGATATGAACAGTACATGGTCAACCATAATTTATAAAATCACTAGTTTTTATAAAAAAAAATATTAGTATATACTCTTGACAATACAATATACAATATATTTTATGCAGAATAAAGCACATATAGCTGTGATAAAGTAAAAAGCGTTGCTAGATGAAGTAAAGCAGTGGAATATTGAGTCGACTACGTCTCGCCAATCAGTATCATGACCCAAGTGATGTTACGAACAAAACCTAGTTACTCTTTATGTTTAAGAAATTGCTACCTAGAATATTTTTGTAGTTATTGTAGATACAATTTACTGTCAATAAGAAGTTACAGTGATTAAAATGCATTTGATTGTATTTTTTTATAACCTTTTTGTATTTTAAATAAAGTTGCTATTCTTGGTATGTATTTGTTTTAATAACTACGGTAATTAAGGGCTGGGTCTATCTTCTGACTCAATGACATAAAGATTGTGGCATTGAGTAATCTGTATTTCATTGAGTACTTAATAAATATTATTATGCATGTAAAACTTCCATTGTTCAGGTGTAAGATGATTTGTTGAAATTAACAAGTTTCAATGAATTGATTCAAATTCATATTGTAACTAATAAATTATACTATGCATATCTGGTTGCATGCGAATTTAAACTAGTATTAAGGGAGCTAGTGTTAAATTAATATCAGTAGTACATGAGCAAATTAATGGGAGACATGGTGCATTTTCCTAAGCTTTCACACGGTAGCACAATTTCTATCGGTGGCTTCGCTTCACACTTCACGGTGGTAGCTGTTATGTGCACGTATTTATTTTTATTTGCCTTTAATTTCAGTTGCACAGTTGTACACTCCTTATATATTGAGTTATGGTACGCCTGGGTTGAGCAGCGGTAAAGCTGGGTGGACTCTGTATGAATGCGTCGACTGCGGGAACAAGTACAAGCACAAGGGCTCACTCCAACGGCATATAAAATACGAATGTAGAAAACAGCCAAGTTTCAAGTGTCCGTACTGTGTGTACAGGGCTTATCAGAAGCACAATCTGTTGCTACATGAGCGCCATCTACACAAAGATATGCCGGAGAAGGTGGATTTCGTGTCTGAATGACCCGCCGCTAAAGGCCTCCAATGTCAGTAATAAATAATATTATTTCCTAACTAACTTTCAAGTTCAGTTTGCGTTTGTTACTAACGCTCATTCAAATAATCGCTAACCGTTTGATATTGACTGAATTTATCTACCTCTTATTAAGCATATTAATGCTAAGATCCATATTGTCTTGAACTACATAATGAGTATTATTTGGTCCATTTCAGCTTAAAAAAGCTGATATCTGAGCCTCAATACGTGATATTTAAAAAAATTCTAGATCTCTAGTTGCTGATAAATCTACAGTATATGTGTCCCAATCTTATTACCTAACAATCAGTTTCTAATAACAATCCATCACTTAATACCTAGTATTAATACCATTTTTCAAAATCTACTCAATATTCTTTTCTCAACTATACTATACTGAGTAACTAATAGTAACACACCTACTTATATTTTTACATCTACTCGGGTTGTAATTCGCTTTTTTACTGTATACTATTACATCATAATACTGCATGTGATATTAATATATACTTATGCAATTTTGCTAAGCACTAGGTGTATAAGCCATAATTACATTTCTTACTAATTACTAACTTAGCTCTAATAATATTACTATAATGATTAATGCGTTTGACTATTGTTCTGTTGCAGCTGTAACTGTTACCAACAAGCGAAACATCTGGACCTTATACTTAACTCAAGACCTCAAGAGACACAAATCAAGAAATTGTAATTGGTGAGAATTTAAAGAAAATATGGAAAAGTTGATATTATTTTGTATCCAGTGCAATCTTCAGTGCCAAAGAATTTTATGTAGGGCTAATACATAACTTATTTTTGTATCCGAAATGCCTAAACTTTAAATAATATAGTAGATGATTATTTATGTGTAACTGTTAAGAACACTAAAATCTACATCGTGCCGTCAATAATTTATTTTACTCGTTTTTACTGGCCGTACTACGCATACCTGTAATAAATACCCGGCCAATAAGTCGCCATGGCTAGATTTTTCTTGGTCGGGGTATATTGGCGCATTATGTATTCTCATTTTACTTGCACATTTTTTTATTCTTATGTTAACTCTCTTCCAAATAGACACGATTCGAACTAAATGATGGCACTAAGCAATTAGGTATAAATTGATAAGAAAATATACATAATATGCTATTTTCCCCCACCTAGAAATATCTGTTCATGGTCTAGTAAACTTGAACTTTATGTAATGTAAGAGAAAAAATATAACGGCACTGCAGATATAGTCAGCATTTGAAATGGATCATTTTAGGATATACGATTTTGAATGGATTTATAAGAAAATCCAAAAAGTTCAAAAAAAATTTTCTTTGTCATTATTGAAAACTTTACAGTTAATCAGAATACGTTTACAGCCAAACTTTTTTACTTTTTATTCTTAATACGTAGTTTTAGTACAACTTTAATAACGAAAGAGCGCCTTCTTTTGGTCTACTTCGTATCTTGCGAAAATAAATGAGACCAAATTGTTCTTATGAGAGAAGTATTTGACCTCTAGTACCTAAGAATTCAACGTAAATGACTTATTATTAATATTAATACTTATACCAAGAAGCGCACTGGAGTAATTGATACCACAGTTGATTTTATCGAAAGGCGTCAGTTACCAATAAGTACCTATTTGTTATTCATCATTATTTCAACTTGAGATAATGTAAAAATATATAATAAATTCAGTACCTAACATAATATGAAAGACAAATTTTTAAACAACATAATAATGTATATTAAAGTTAACAATTAACAACAAGTATTACGTCACTACTAGAAGCAATAATTACTAATTTATAAAATAAGGGTTCCTGTCAACGAAACTCGGTAGCTTAGACGGCAGCTTTATTTAATGTCTTGTTACACAGAGTATTTATGTTGATTCAGTTCAGAAGAGTATATTCTAAGGTATAGACAACAGTATATACGTAAGACATGAGTGTTTTTCGTTTATATTTTAAAGATAGAGCATAATATTAATAGATTGTTATATTTTCTTGTTCTTGTTATTAATGTTTGTTTAGTGTGTGTTCCTTGTTACCAAAGAAAATTATTGCTACAATGTAATTTGAGACAGAAACAATGTATTATAGGTTACAGATACAGTATTTCTGTTAAAAATGTCCTATTTTATTATTTGCATTTGTTACTGTTAAATAAGTTACCTTAAAAGAGTTCAAATTTTGATTCATGCAATATTATAAACCAAAGAATCTTCCAGTCGATTCTTAGCCATAATAAGAAATTAGTGCCTTAAATAATAATTATTTTATATACTATTGTTAAGTAAATTATTATGGTTATTTAATGTTAAGTTTTTTAGAGAAACTTCTCAATGTGTTGTTGAGAAATATGAACATACCATCTGAAATAACAATGTAAAGAGTGTTCATGGTGTAAGTAGGTACCTATAGAATAGAATTTTATATTTTATTACGACTTTTAACCTATAGACCCACCAACAAATTAGTTTAGATATTAACATAATCGGTGGTAGATATATTTGACACTCACAAATCTATTTTTACTTTAGTCATTAAATTATTACATTACGTTACCTACAGATCAATAACTAATAATTCAACTACCAAAGATAATTTTTAAAGGAATTAAGTGAAACAGTAGCCTTAAAACGAGCATTTTGTTTCCTATTTATAGACGTGTTTGCAAATCTGCCTTTTTTATTGGTGTACATCAAAGTCCAAGCATTTATATCAATAAATCTACACACACTTTAAAAATAATTTTATTTGTCCGTTAATCTGTCTGTCAGGGCAAACAGGAGCTTCAAAAAAAGAACTTGCAATAAAATATACCTAATATTTTTAGTATCACACACACATCACATTTATTAATTTTGCAAACGCGTCTCAGTAAAATTATCTACAAAAAGGCAGCAATATGTAGTTAATTGTGAAGAAGTTCCTCTACAGTATTTAATAATTTCAGACAATCTTCTCAAACTGTTGATTTTTTGTCATATTTATTATCATAGTTCGTCTTTACGACGAAGCAAACCCTACTTGATATTACGTCTTAGTGAGAGCAGCACAAAATAATGTTAATATTATATTATTAATAATGTTTGAAGTATTTTTATTTGTTTTCAGTGAAGTCGAGTGTGTTTGGTTTGTTCTTTTTAAATTGGATTATGCATGTGAATAAATGTTCTTGATTCAATACATAACTTGTTTGTCTAACAAACACCCGATTATCGACCATCTTTCTTCTATAAAACTACTGAGTGATCTATGATAATAATATTTTTTAATTCAATCAGGTTCTTAACTCTATACTAATGCAATGGTTTCTTGTAAATAAATTACGCTTGCATTAGGTGACTATTTCCCGCAAAAATGGAAAACGTAATGTTCTAAATTACTTTAGAATAGGTATCTAGGTATATATAGGTTCTAAAAGACTTAGCTGTTGCGTAGGCGTAAGGTAATTTTTCAACCTGTAAATAATAAAACTTATTGTTAAAGTCAACGTGAACTCGTTAACTTTAATGTGCCATAATTTTGTTCATTTTAAAACAAGGTCAAATCGGACACAATTTCACTTCAATTTTATTTAAAGTTGACGTGTTCTATAGCTATCTAGTAGACCTTCATTAAATAAAGAAAATCAGATTTTCGTCTCATTGTTACAGGTGATGTGGATTTCTTTAAAACCATGATGCAAAATATGTTGCCGATTATGCCCATGAAGACAAAAAACTATTGGTCACAATACGATATGTCTTACGAGTGTGAGAAATGTAAACGGAAGTACCGACACAAAAGTACATACCGAAGACACGTGACCTATGAATGTGGCAAAGAACCCATGTTCAGATGTCCCTTTCTCGATTGTACATACAAAGCGTATCAAAAGACTCACACGGATGCTCACATCAAGACGAAACACAAACTAATGGCATTAGAATATAAACGATGATCTTAAGATCATGCAAGTATTAAGAATATTGTGATATTAAACGTTAATTATCTTTATGAACGTGGAAGTTTTATTCAAAGACATTCGTAAGTAGAATTTTTTTTCACACCTTATCTGATGAACCTATCTATGTAGTAATAAGGTACTTCAAAATTACAAACTTATTATTAAAATAAGTAATATGAGCATAAAGCACTTACTGTAGATTCTGAAACCGAATCAGTTTTTCTATTGAGTGTTTCACAAATTAGGTTCAGCGACTAATTTCAAACTTGCCGCCATTTCTTCTATTCATTCTACTTGCTCGTCCCGCAATGTTTTTGTCTATGAATAGATGCGTTAATGCCTAATGTAATAGTGAAACATAGTTTAAATATATATTTTAAGAATAAACAATTACATAGCAGCTTTGTGGACTAATAAATAGAGGAAAATTTTTTTTTCGTCTTTGGCAACTATCTAGGAAATAAAAGAACATTGAAATGATGATAGATAGGTACTCAATGGTGACATCCATGCGTAAAAAAGTTATTTTTACGCGTTTATCTTTTTGTTTTGTATATATTTAGTAATAGTTAGTATTTAATTATTTTATTTTATACCATATATTTTATTTCAGACTATTTTATTATTTGTAATTAAAAGATTTCCAAAAAGTTAATGACAGAGAGAAAAATGTCAATGTCATTGTCAAATCTAATTTCGTTTTCGTAAAGATACGAAAGTGGGAATTCTATTGTAATATTGACATATTGTATTCGATTCTTGTGCACAATGAAATAAATAGTTTATTTGGTAATTAGATAAATAAAAACAACCACAATGAACCGTCTTGTGTGTATGAATCGTTGTTACGTCAATACATTAAGAAGTAATGTTGTTATTAAATCCTCAATACTTGCTCCCAAAAGGCCGATACAGCCCAGTTTATTTATTAGTCGCGGAACTCATGAACAGAAGCATAAAATTAAGTCAACACTCAACTACATGATAGCTGTTGGAGTAATGACCGTAGGTTTAAGTTATGCTGCTGTACCACTGTACAGGATATTTTGTCAGGTAAGCTGGAGATAGCAGATAACCTCCATTAGATAATCGCTATCATGTAACTTTTATTATTTTGCCATTGTTCATAAACACCAATAGGATTTCATGGGCTGTAAAGCAAACCTGGTTAACTGGATAGATAGTTGTAGTTTAAAAGTTTGTGAATTAACTCACTTTTCTGTAAACTTAATAATTCCAGGCTTACAGCTACGGTGGCACCACAGGTTTAGCGGAATCAGACAATATAAGCAACATGGCTGCCATTAAAAATAGACCGATCAAGATCAGGTTCAATGCAGACACTGCATCCTCAATGCAGTGGAACTTTAAACCTCAGCAGATGGACATTACTGTAAGTTAACATTCCAGCCTCAAAAACCTCAAAATAACATTTCCATCTTAAAAGTAAAAAGTACCTCGTAGAACACCAGTGACTGCCTGTATTGCATGTCAAAATTATTTATTAACCTTTTGAACGCCAATGTCGGCTATAGCCGATATGAGCAAGCGTGCCCTGTGCGCCAATGACGGCTATACTCGACAAAAAACAGGTCGCAGAAAAATACAAAATAAACCTATTAAATCATTACTTTTATGTATTTTATTGATACACCTTGAAAGCTGAATGTCTAAACATTATTTAGTTGCATACAGTAAACAAAAATGCATATTCCTCATTTAAATATTTGATGATAAAAAGTAAAATAATTTATAGTTAAAAAAGTAAGTCCCATGACGCCAATGTCGTGCAGAGCCGACTGCTAGTGATGTAGTATCATGTTGACGTATATTATATTCTTAAATTAATTTAGGTAACTTAAGGTATTGTAATATTTGTCATTACAGTTTTTATTGTTCTAACAAAATATAAACGATTGTAAGCACTGAGAAAAAAGTAGTTTTACTATATTAAAAACTGAAACATAGTTGCGTACACACTATACCTAATTATGTACTATTGTTGATATTTTATAAGTATTTTTAGTGAGTTTTGTAGTTTTTGAACACTGATCAGTGAGCATTTATAATTGTTGATCCTTTAATGTTTAATTAGGTTAGATACGAGAAACTAAATAATGTATCTATTTTAAGAATATAAATATCGTTATACTTAAAAATCGCTACGTATATACTACGCAATTTCATACGAAAATTTTGATTTATTTTATACATATAATTAATCTGATTAGTGAGAATATTAGAAAGTTCCTGTTATAAAAATTGTTGCTATGTAATAATATCACGTGATAATATTATTCATAAGTGACATGTAAGTAATATGATCTCAAAGTAATTATTAATAATATAACTCAATAATTAAACTAAATGATTGGTAAATAAATAGTTTTATTTGCATTCAATCCATTAACAACCCAAATTGTTGCAATAAGTGTAAATTTCAAGAATAATAAAAACAAACTACTGTGGCCTTTGAATTTAATTAGATACTAACATCGATAAACTGTATGACACTATGGTACAACTCTAATGTACATGCAACGATGTCTTATAAAAGACTCGTCGACGTCGCTAATGTCGGCTATTCCCGACAGTGAGGTACATCAGTACTGAGAATAGTGCTGTACCTAGAGTTATTTTCATTTTAACTGTTGTGTGTCTTAATCATTGTTTTTATGTTATTAACAACTTCGGAACTACTTGAGTGGAACGTTGTAAAATATTTAATATTGGAATGTTCTTTTTAACATATTAATGATCGACCATTTATCTGGCAAGTATTGATAAAAAAATAATAATAATGTGTATCGATATAATGTTGAAATCCCTATTTTTTTGTAGGTATTTAATTAAGATTTTCGGGCTTGGCGTACAGGGCATAGGAATGCCGATATGGCGTGGCGGTGAAAAGGTTAAAACTTAACATAACATCACACCCTTTATCCCGGAAGAGGTAGACAGAGGTGCACATTATGGCCCTTGATGCCACTGTACAATGTAACAACCCCCCTTTCCAATATATGTTATGAGTCCCATGTAATAAATAAGAGGTGACCCAATTGCCATTTATTCCGGGTCCAATTCCAGTATCTGTGCTACTACTGAGATTTTTTTTTAAATAATACTTTGTCCGACCCAGGACTCGAACCTGAGAACTTGGCCTTTTGTCTGGCCGTCGTACTTGCGACAACTCTGCCAATGAGGCCACTAGCCTGTCCTCTATAGAGGTCTATGGCCATCAAAAGGTAAACAACAACACATGTTCTTAATTATCTTTGTTATGAAACTTGCAGGTGGTGCCTGGTGAAACTGCCCTAGCATTTTACACTGCTCTGAACCCCACAAATAAGCCAGTGACAGGCATCAGCACATACAATGTGATCCCATTTGAAGCCGGCCAGTACTTCAACAAGATTCAGTGCTTCTGCTTCGAGGAACAACAGCTGAACCCACATGAAAAGGTAAAAAATTGCTATGCAGGTTGTTGTCACATAGGTATTGGATTTTTTTAATACCATATTGATAAATGAAACTATCAAATTATATCTAAGGACTACTTAAGAGTTTTGTACTCATTCTTATAAATAGTTAGTAGTTCATTTTTCCTCCTAACCTGTTCATAATATTTTGGAGGTGGCACTGAGACTTAACTTTTAAAAAACAATGTTTCCCCATACTAGGAATTTCTCCTGTCTGGGGCAACATTGGATGTGTTTACAAACACAGAAGTTCACATACACTTGACACCCAGACGCGAAACAAACATTTGTGGATCATAAAAAGAGTTGCTCCGTACGGGAATCGAAACAGCGACACTTTGCGCGTCAGCCGGTTGTCCCACCACTGCACCAGCTGTACTGTCAGTCTTAACCAGATTTAGCTGAATGTCAGTATTTTAAATGTAAAGTAACTGCCATCTGCCCTCCATAACCCATTAGAGGTGTTACCCACATTCTTGGTTAGACCCATTGTCAAATTGAAACTTCTGATTACTTAATTAGAGAAATCATAGAATAGAAATCCACATAATAAAGGTTATATTTAAGCAACAAAATACCAAAAATATTTTTTAACTTCCAGGTGGACATGCCAGTATTCTTCTACATTGATCCAGAGTTTACTGATGACCCAAAGATGGAGTTTGTGGATGAGATTGTGTTGTCATACACTTTCTTTGAGGCTAAGGAAGGCATGAAACTGCCTGTACCTTCATATGTCAAGTAAAGAGTATTAGATTCTAGATAAATGAAGAAATTTACTATACATTCACTTGGATAAATGGATTTAAAATGTGTTAAAAGGGAATGTAAACCAAAGCCTTAAGAAAATAAGGTATGTTTACAAGTGAGAGTAGAGCTGTGTACAGAAATATGAATTTGTTAAGTTTTATTATTGAAATAGACATGAGCCAGCATCTGTTGGTTTTTATTTTAACTATGATTTTTATTTCGTTGAAACTTACACACACACATTTTTTTATCCAGAAAAATAATACTTACCTACATTTAATACAGAAAAATAATACTTACCTACATGTAATACAGAAAAACAACTTTAGTCCGGTTTTAATCATTTTATTACACTTCAAATTTCTCCCATCGGAAAAAAACAAATATTACACAATATGTACAGTCTAGGACTTAATGGCGGCGGTGACAGGATATCCCCTGCGGAGCCCCATGCACTGGTCACGGTCTATGAACAGTGTCGTCGTCTTATTACGAAGCTCTGCTTCAAGTCCTGCGCGGACGCCCAACAAAGTCTGATGTGTGCCTTCTGCTGTAGCTATCTTCGAGCGGAGAGTCTCCATCGTCTCTTGCAGATCGCATACTTCTTTTACCAATCTGTAAAATGTTGGTTAAAAAAATTAGTGACTTAATTCCAGCTATCGGAATACCTAGAAGTTCACACCAGCTCATCATCCAACTTTAACCTGTCAAATTCCTGTAATAGACTTTCAATCCTATCGTTTTCCCATAAAGTTCAAATTCTTATTGTTCTGATCCACTTACCTATTTTGTGCTTCATCTCTGCACTTTTCAAGATGCGGTCTATTAGTCCTGGCCTGCAGACGTGTATGAGCCACCTTCATGGGCTGCAGCTTGTCTTCGATCGCCTTATTCAGCAATTCTAGAGTCTTCTCGATGTCAAAGATCTCTTGTTGTATCTGAAATATTTGAACCTTTAATTATTATTGGAACGTTTTTTTATATCAATAAATAGGCAAACTATCTTTTCGAACGGAGGGAGGGAGGAATTTGTTTCAAATAACTATGTTCATTAAAAAAAATGGTTTCTGACCTTATGCAGATGTAATTGCAGTTTGTTCTTGATTTCAATTGTCTCTGCGATGCGGCGCGTGAACGCACTGTTGGAGTTGCTCCATTGGTCCCAGATCTCCGTTGCTGACACGTTGATCAGATTCTCGGTGTCTGGAAAATAATTTTATTAATGCGTATAATGATGTGTAGAATTTGAGTGTTTGTCCAAATATATTTTGCAACTCGTCATTTTTGGCCGATCAAACATAGAAGTGGTTCAGTACCAGTAAGCATTTGAATCGCCTTGGCTCGTTCAGACTGGCTGCGCTGCAGCGTGGCGGCGGAGGCGGCCGCCCAGCGCTCCGTGTCGCACACTGTCGGGTCGTAGCGCTCGATACCCGCGTAGAATTGAAGACCCTATATACCAGAAAGTCGCCTCAGTCACATAACTGCATTAATTTTACAATTCATACAGGTGGTAATAACTCCATCAAGATCTTAATTGTGATAATAACAGGGTACGAAAATTAAAAATCTAGTTAGTCCGTAAGGTAGGTAATGAAAAAATATCAGACACGTATTTTTTTATTTTGTCGTATAATAAAAATACTTAGATTTATCTAAGTTTAGGAGTGGGGGCTAAAACGTCATTTCTACGTATAAAATGTACATAAAAGTGACGTCACGCGACATTTCAAATCACTATATCATCGAAAGTATTCGTTTCTGTAAGAAAATAAAAAATACGTGTCTCATGATATAAAATAATCTACCAGACGGACATTAAAATAAAAATTAGGCATCTACCTCTCAGTTAGAAGGTACCCACTATTGAATGGAGTTCTTCTACTACAGAGTTTATCAGGATCTTCCCGCATTAGCAGATACTTTGAAGTTACTAAAAATGATAAAGCTGTTGATGCCCATCGCTCAACGTCTGGTAGCAGTCTTACGACGTACCCAGGTTCTACTGGGTATTATTATTCTGTGTATCTTATTCTATGGTTTTACCTAATACAACCTCATAGGCTAGTGGGCCTTATTCGAGCTACCTAAGAATGTGCTTACTAGAACGATGTGTTAACTCTGTACCTTGGAGAAGTTATTCAGTTGGTGGCACATGGAGTCTATGCCAAGCGCGTACTCCTTGTTGCGCATGTCGGTTTCCAACTCATGCTGTGTCGCACGACAGTTCTTGGATTGTGCCCGCACCTGGTTTATAGGGAATATGTGCATAAAGTTCCTCCCAAGACCTGGGGGCTTACTCTTGAATCCAATTCCGATCGATCGACATAGGTATTGTGATATTTCGTACCCTTGAGTCGCAACACTAGCGCCCATTGAATCCGTATTGCCTGGATATTGAATGAACTAAATGGTATTGAGTTTGGCTTCATATTCCGTACTGCGAATGCTATTGTGATTGTGGTTCTATAGTTTTGACGTTGAATAATTTTTGAGATTTTATTGGATTTGAAATTGCATTGACATTGAGATTGATTTCAAGAATAAGCACCCTGTTGACGTTAATGTATGTACCTCACGTGCGTACGGCACGTCGCGTTCCGCGCGCGCATCAAAGAGCCATCAGACCACCACAGATGGGGCCCAATACCTAACCTAACGGGTAACCGGGGCTCCGACTCGACGTGCAGGAGAAGGAACGGGGTGGTTTTTAGTCAGTAAGAGTCTGACACTCCCTCCCGGCTCACCCAGGCGGGAGCAGTCATTTGATGATTTTCCCCCCTTAAAAAAATGTATGTACCTACTTATAATACATTGCATTGTGGTAATCTACCTTTTCGAGCATATTGCGGAATTTGTCCTGACATTCGCGCAGTATAGCGACTTCCTTGAGAAGCGACTGCTCCACTGCATCATGCACCTGTTCTAAACCTAAAGGTAGAGAAATAACGTTAGAGACAAAATGGTTGTTCTACAACCTATGTAGGTACTTTCTTGGCTAAGGACACGAATGGCTTATACCTACACGAAGGAAAAGTGCAACTGCGTTCTCACTTCAAAGACCTGCTCATGAGTTAGCGACATAAACTACGCAACTGTAAAAACAACATAAAGAACTTTATTCAGAAAAAAATTCTCACCCTGTCTCTTCTCCCTGTGGTAGAGGCACTCTTGGACGATGTGTAGGGGACCCTCAATGCCCGCGATAGCGCGCTCTAACTGCCGGCGAGTGTCATTCAGCTTCTCGCACGTCGACACTAAACGCTCCATTTCTATTGAAACCTAGCATTTTCAAATATGTAGTAAAACTTTATTTATCAGGCGCCCATAAAAAACATGTGTTGGCTGAAAAGCTCCAAACCAAGTGATCTAATCTGGCAGTCTTAAAAGGTACTCGCCTCATTCCTCCAAAATGTAGTATCGGTAATTCGTTCACCAATCCTCCTACCAGAGTCCCTTTGTCCTTGTGTTCCGATTTCATCAGTTTCCCTGGAATAATCCAACAGTTAGACCCTTTTTCTCTTCCTGGGTTAGCCATATCTGTGCGATGTATTTTTTTTTATTTTATTTTTTATTTAATAAAAACGTTGCCCCACACTAGGATTTTCTCCTGTGTCGTGGGTGCGTTTACAAAGATACAAGTTCACATACACAATGACACCCAGACCAACACTTTGTGGATCACACAAAGTGTTGTCCCGTGCGGGAATCGAACCCGCGACACGTTGCACGGCAGCCGGTTGCCCAGCCACCGCACCAACCGCGCAGTCAACGGCATTTATTACCTTAGCATCCTCATGATATCATTTCTCACGCGTTCGGAGAAGTTCCTCTTGGCATCAGATTCGTTGTAGTTCTTGATGCTGTTCTGGTTCCACTCATACTGTGTGTAGCGCGTGTAGAGAGCGGCGCGGGCGGCATGCTCAGGGCTTCGGTCGAACCCTGTCACCAGGTTGGGGAAGCGCAGCGGTTCTGCAGCCATGCCCGCCGGAGTATAGCACGGATCCACCATTGTATTTGTTATCGGCTGAGATGGCCTGCGAAAAAAGGTGATGAAGGAAAGTAGGTTTGCGGTCCATGGGCGGCGCTGACCGCTTACTATCAGGTGATCCGTATGCTCGTTTGCCTCCTATTCCATAAAAAAAACCTACTTGTTTAGTTAAGTTTAAGTAGTCACTTAAGTACCTACCTACTGTGCTACTGTATATACAGTTTAATATTTAGTGAATTAAAAAAAAAAATCTTACATAGGGGTGACTTCAATTTCCTCGTAACCCATAATAGGTCTCCAAGGGTGCTTCTTTGGAGAATGAAAACAATAGCCGACTTGTGGGGGTATACTTGGAGCCCCAGCCGTTTCCTTTACTGGACTCCATTGTTGGAGTTGCTATAAAATAAAAAATGGGTAGCACAAGTTCATGAAAAAATCATCTCAACTAATCTCAACTACGATATTTATTAGAGATATTACCGTGCACATAGAAACTTCCTTAGCCATTTTGTAAGCTGTAATAAACCGAAAGAATGATAATTTTGATAAAAAGCTTAGTATTTCATCAGAAAGAAAAAATGAAAATTCAAAATTGAAAATTTCGTAACGTTTTGTCAGGTAACATAAAAAAATGACATCCCGATCCCGTCGTTAGTCACAAATTTTATGTAAACCTTCATAGGCCTTCTTCCTAGACCATTTTATTAAATTTACTGATCAATAGCAAAATAATAATTAACTATCGTTAAAGTGAGCCCTTAACATGTGATACATTAGGGTTTGATCCCCGGCTCAGTCGAATAAGTGTTTTTTATTATAAATTTTCAATAACAAGACATTTTTCTTAATTTTTTCAACATTTGAACAGACCGCCAATTTTTTAGTTATGGTTTATCAGGTTGTCCAACCTAAGCACACAAAATTTGACAGTATCAATGTCATTTGTCAGTGTCAATCACATTTTGATTTAGTTTTGTCAAAACTCAAAACAGTACTTGTCGTTGTGCTCTCGATTTATTTTCAAGAATTTTAATTAAATTGTTATTGAAGGACATTTATGGTGTTTTATAATAGTTGCTGTTTAATCAGCCTTATGTCAATATGAGTGGGGTACCTGACAACGCGCCACAACGTAAGTAATGAATCGGAATCTGAATCATAACCCTTGGACTTATTAGAATTTAAATTATTCTTATTGTTTGTTTATAGACTGTCCTGGGACACAAAGTGACGATGCTGGAAAGGCGTCAGCATGTGCTGGATGCCCTAACCAGAACATATGCGCATCAGGTTAGTACCAAAACATATAGCAAGGTTACGTCGGTTATTCGCATAAGTTTGTACCTGTTGCATGTAAGTATTACTGTTTATTTATTGCTATAATCTAATTATATTCTCTAGTTATTGCAGTAGAAAATCTCAGAAAGATGTACAATCTTTCTTATATTATCTTAATCTTTGAATTGAAACTTAAATAAAGCAGTTAGTTAGGTACTATAATAAGTTCCATATTATTTTTTACTTTTACTTGTAGACATATATTTTGTTGGTTGTCATGACTAGTTTGGCCTTATTGCTTGACACTATATGGCTATAGAAGAGTTCTTATAATAACTGCTGAAAGTAATGATTCAGCTTATTACACTTTTGCGTACTTAAATCAAAGTGTCATATTTTGTCTAAAACTTAATCACATACATTATAATAACGGACTGTAAAATTAACCATAATAAATATGACAGAATCCAAAATCAATAACTGAACAACAAGCTTATCACTGTTTTACTGTTATCAATGTTTGGAGATCATCAACAGCCTATAAATGCCCACTGCTGAGCAAAGCCTCTTCTCACACGGAGAAGGTTAGAGCATTAATCACCACGCTTGCTCAATGCGGGTTGGCGATTTCAAACTTATAATTAGAAATTATAAGTTCAGGTTTCCTCACGATGTTTTTCCTTCACCGTTTGTCAGTGGTGTCTAAATAATCTTAGAATGTACATATAACTCGGAAAAAGTCACATTGGTACTTGCCGTTGGTAGGTTTCGAACCCGCACCCTCATGCATGAGAAGTGGGCGTCTTAAACCTCCGGGCCACCACGACATTTTGGAGACATGTTTGGAGATATGTTAACGTTTTACTTGCAAATGTTTTTTATATCATCACTTGAGTTATCTGGGTATTGTAATGTCCTTACCACAGTGACTTTTACATAAATACTGATGCAATTAGTGGTTTCTAAACTGGTCTAATGTAATCTATCTTTCGTTATAGATCTGACCTCAACCTCAAACAAATATAGTTGTTCCCAAATTTCTATTTCATTGTGTTCATCTACTTTATTATCAATTTACTAGAAATTAATTTTTAATGAATATGTAGGTACTTTATTAGTTTAAATGTATTTTTATCTCATGTGTCTAAATTCAAGATCAAATAAAAATTAATTTCCTTATACACAAAATAATTCTGCAATTTACTTTTGTTTGTTTGTTTGCTGCAAGCAATCACTTGCTCTAGCAAGTGCAGCACAATCTATTGTGTTACATCACATTGACTAAACCAAATTTCTATATTCAGAACTTACAACTTATTTCTTGTTTTGACAGGTGCTGCCTCTGGACCTGACCCAGCAATACAGATAATCAAGGAACGTCTCTCAAATGTGAAGCATAAAATATTGATCCTCTCTGGCAAGGGTGGAGTTGGCAAAAGTACTGTTACATCTCTACTTGGACATGCTTTAGCTTCCAGAAACCCTGAAGCTAATGTAAGTAGAACTATTAAACTGACATACATAATTAAATAATTTTGTGATTGACCCGTTATGTTAGTTGTGGCTTCAATAGAGTAGCAATGATCATGAAGTCTGGTATGTAATTAAATTTTAAAGAACCTTTTTGACTTAGGTATTCAGAATTTTTTAAAGCTATATTTGTAAACTCAAAATACCTACATATTCAAGATAAAACATTATTTCATTTAGACACAAGTTGAGAGAAAATCTAGTAGGAATATACACTACCTATGTAACTCTTCACTTTTCCTTATGTACATAAATAAATTTATTCCTCTGTCCTGGCTTCAGAAACAGATAAAAAACATCAACAACTCTATTAAAAAATCTAGAATAATAGTCAATCAATCACTAGTTATCTAGGGAAGCCATTGAACCTTTTATATCAATGCACTTCAATGTACTTGGGAGACTTCTTTATGTAGCTTTGAGTAAACATAATATATCTCAAGTGATAGAGGGTGTGGCTGACCTACAGGATAACCCTCGTGTTATCCAACAAGGTTTTTTACTACTAGCTACTTATGCACAGAGCTAACTAGAGAAAACTGGTTCAAATTGCAATATATATCTTTTTCGGCAGAGTTTAAAGTCTCGAAAGAGCACAATTTTATCACTTAAAAACATTTAGCATACCTATATACAAACACGTCATGTTTTATGTTAATAGTTTTATTTAATGACTATAGAAATGTGCACCTGACTAATTTCACACTTGATTAAAACTTAAATACTTTTTTAATAATTATAAACTCCATTACCCTATTATATCTCGAGCGTCGTTCGTATGCGTTTCCGAATTCCATTTTCGCGGTAAATTATTTTTTTTAAATAGAAACTAAGCACAGATTACACGTGTATCGATTCCAAAGGCACGGCGACAAAGATTTTGCAACGGTTCAGCCAAGTTGACGATGTCACGGGCTGGTACAACCTTCGTGGGTCGTATATAGGTCAGGTTTTATGGGTTATTTATTGTGGTCGATGCAAAGCGGCAATGGCAACCACGAAAACATAAGCGTCTATGTTATTTTGTCTATAATCATACTTGTAATTTGTAAGAAATTGTCCTTTTAGTTTTGGATGTTCTATTGCTCTAGGATTCTCTCCTGTGTCGAAAAGTATGTTTACAAACACCAATTAGACTAACACATCATTCTGAGACTCAGAACATTTATTTATGAATCAGACTAATATTTATATCGTGTGGGAATCGAACCTGCTGTAGATACATTACGGATTTACTGTTTGGCAGTCGAAAACGCTAACACAGTAATTATTGTACTTTAATTGAATACTCGTTAGTTTTAAATATTTAAAACCAGTGTAATGATTTTCAGGTGGGTATATTGGACGCGGACATCTGCGGCCCCAGCCAGCCTCGCGTGCTGGGTGTGCGCGGCGAACAAGTTCACAACTCCGGATCAGGATGGTCCCCTGTTGTAAGTCATTTATTAAAACTGTTAATACTGTTATATTCAAGGTTTAGCAGTTACTAAAGTTAACTTCACGGGTAATCACACAAACATGTAAAATGGTTCCACAATAGGGTAGGTAGTTTCCTAAATTTTATTTTAATGTCCGTCTGGTAGATTATTTTAAAACATTAGGTACGTCTGGTAGATTATTAACATTGTCTAATATTTTTTCATTATCTAACTGACGGAATAATTAGATTTTTAATTTTCTTACCCTGAAACTACCCAATTGACACTAATACATGATTCGATTGGAACCTAAAATCCTTTGCTCGGCAGATCCGTTTATACTGACTTGTACATTTGTCAATTGCTTTAAATTATGAGCCAGCATTACAAAACGCGATGTCATGTTTATATTGATAATTTGACAAATTAAAGCGACCTTCTGATTACAAATGGTTTCGTTGTCCTGTTGCGGAATGCAACCCGTCGTATTGTAAGGGGGTCATCTATACTAATATTATAAAGAGGAAAACTTTGTTTGTTTGTTTGGTTGTAATGAATAGGCTCAAAAACTACTGGACCGATTTCAAAAATTCTTTCACTATTCGAAAGCTACATTATCCACGAGTAACATAGACTAAATTTTATTTTGGAAATAAATAGGGTTCCGTAATATATTTGGGTTTTTCGGACACAAGGTGTAAAAAATCAACCAGAAAAGTTACTTATTTTGCATACGCTGCCTAAACTATAAAAGAGATAGAACTATGAAATTTTCTAATTAGTTGTAGATCTGATAAATATCTACAAAAAACTCCGCGACACACTATACCTATCTATGTCGAGTGAGGCACAACAACCATTTTTTAAATCAAAAATATTGAATTTTTTTGGACTACTTTTAAACGCATTTATTTTACTCATTCTATTAATCCTTATCAAAATAATTTATTTCATCATTAAGTACAGTTAATGTAGATGATATTTGGTCTTTGAATGATTAAAATTGGATGTTTAGTTTCGAAGTTATGGCGAAATTAAAATATCACGATTTCTGCTGCACGGCCCGTTGCGAAGTGAGCGTCACCAAGGCGGGGGTGCGCGTGCGGGAGGGGAGTTTAGATCTATGAGTAAGGTACCCGCGCGGCTCAGACGCGTGGTCGGCTCCCTACGCAGCGGTCGTGCGCGAAGTCCAATAATTTTCCTGCGATTTTTTTTAGATTTCGTTCTTAAAACTACACTTGCGCAAAGTTCTTCTCAGAGCTAAACAACAGTTCTTCTCAGAGCTAATCAACAGTTCTTTTCAGGGCTAACCAACAGTTCTTTTTAGGAAAGAAAGAAAGATTGTTTATTTGTAAAACATGCGTATGCGTAAACATGCATAGGGGTAACCAACAGTTCGGAGCTCACGTAACTAACCCTGACACTACTTACTATAAACAAGGTTGTTTTATTATAAATTTCCATATTCAAATCAGTGAACACCACATTGGCGACGAGCACCGGAAAGACTTTTCTCGCAAATTTGATACTTGCTAAGATACGGCAATCAGGGAAGATAGCGATTGCAGTTGCTTCGTCAGGAATTGCTGCAACTCTCTTGAACGACGGAAAAACTGCTCACTCTACGTTTAAACTTCCACTATCCGTATCTTTAGATCAACGGTCTACGTGCTCTATTCGGAAAAATGGGCCTCTTGGTAAGTTACTGCAAGACGCGTCGTTGGTAATATGGGATGAATGCACCATGAGTCATAGAGCGCATGTGGAGGCCGTGGACCGTACTTTAAAAGACCTCCGAAGCTCTGCTAATGTCATGGGTGGTATCACTTTTATATTTGCTGTAGATTTCCGACAAACGCTTCCAGTCGTCAACAGAGGTACGCGAGCAGATATTATGAAGGCATGTTTAAAATCGTCTCAACTTTGGACATCTGTGCAACATTTGAATTTGCGCACCAATATGAGAGCTCATCTATATGGAAATACGCATAGCAATTTTCCACAACAGCTGCTGAAACTTGGAGAAGGAATTTTTCCATCATTAAATTTGGGCACCGATTATGCAGTTACTTTGGATGAGTCGTCTCTAGGCCAAATAGTCCATAATTTAGATAATCTAATAGATGCTATATATCCTGACAATGAAAACTTACATCAAAATGATTTTCGTTGGCTGTGTTGTAGAGCAATAGTTTCTCCCAGAAATGAAACAGTCAACGAAATAAACAATTTAATTATGCAGAAAGTACCGGATGAATTTAAGTGCTATAAATCCATAGACACCGTCACTGACATTGAGGACGCAGGACCCTCAGGAATTTTTAAATTCCCTGAACCCCGCTGGGCTAACCACCTCATGAACTGTCGTTTTAAGTTGGCACGCCGATAATGCTTCTCAGAAACTTAAGCCCCCCCAACATGTGTAATGGCACGAGACTTCTTATAAACGAGCTAAAAGATAATTTAATAGTAGCGAAGATTATCACCGGCCCTGCAGCTGGTGAATTAGCTCATATACCAAGGATACCCATGATTTGCCTATACCCTTCAAAAGACTGCAATTTCCAGTCAAAATTTCGTTCGCACTAACGATAACGATTGTGTGATATGTATAATTATATATACTACCATAACAACGATGTTTAAAACTCACAACAGTGTTAAACGTTTACACCTACTATTGTGTCTCTCTGCATCACCCTTTTTTTTTTTTTTTTTTTTTAAGGGGGGAAAATCATCGAATGACTTCTCCCGCCTGGGTGAGGCGGGAGGGAGTGTCAGACTCTTACTGACTAAAAACCACCCCGTTCCTTCTCCTGCACGTCGAGCCGGAGCCCCGGTTACCCGTTAGGTTCTCCGCGACTCCGAATCGGCATCGGCCGTATTGGGCCCCATCTGTGGTGGTCTGATGGCTCTTTGAGGCGCGCGCGGAACGCGACGCGCCGTACGCTCGGGTCTGTTTCTGGTCGGACGGGGAGCCACCCATGCTCGCCGTCCGCAGGCCCGCGCTTACGGTGGCCGGAGATCGTCTCGCGATCCCCGACGCCCGGTGTGTCCTTCGCGATGGCTGGGTTGCGAGGAGGCAGCGCTTCGCTGCCTCACGCGTCCCGCCTCCTCCTTAGCTAGCATCACTGCTTCGCAAAAGGAGGAGACGGCATCCCAGTCCCCCTCGCTCCGCATCATGGCCTGCACTAGGCCCGGACGCGAGAGGTCGCCATCGCCGATCACTTCCCTGAGGACACGGCGGTGCTCAGCCCACGAAGGGCATTCTCCCACCGTGTGTTCCACCGTGTCCTCAGGGCGGTCCTCGCAGTGATGACACCCGGGCGTTTCCTCCCGCCCCATCAGACACAGGTACCTCCCGAAACTTCCATGTCCGGTGAGGACCTGCGTCAGGCGGTAGGTGAGGACGCCGTAGCGTCTCTCAAGCCACTCCTCAAAGAGGGGACTTACCGCTGCGATGGCAGCGAGCCCAGCCCTCGGTTGCGACAGTCGTTGCTGCCATTCCGCCATGAGATCGCGCCGGAGCTCATCCCGCCACGCACCTATTTGGCGCGGCAGCGGGGTTTCGCCCCGGCGACGTGCCTCCGCGCGCATGCCGTACACGCGCGCGAGCACCTTCGCCTCCAGATCCCCCGGCGGTAATCCGGCAAGGAGGTTCGCCGACTCCCCAGAGATCGTGCGGTATCCGCGGATCATTCGGATCGCCATGACCCTCTGTGCCATGAGCAGCGTCCGAGCGGGACGCCGCAACAGGTTTGGCGCCCAAACAGGGGCGCCGTAGAGGGCCATGGACCGCACGACCCCGGCGTATAACCTCCGGCAGGAGGCGTTTGGCCCCCGAGGTTGGGGAGGATGCGTTTAAACGCAGCCCCCGTCCTCTCCAACTTTGGGGCCAAACGTCGGAAGTGTTCTATGAAGTTCCACCGACTGTCGAGGACGAGTCCTAGGTACTTCATCGTCGTCTCGACGTCGATGGTAACTCCTCCCGCCGTTATTTGGGACCCACTCACCCTAAGGTTGACTGTTAGAGAATGCCACTAGGCATTAAGTCCGCCATTGTATACAATTGCAAGAAGTGTAAATAAATAAATAAACAAATCCCAGGGCCAAACATTCAAATTAGTAGGAATTGATTTAAGAAAAGAATGTTTTACGCATGGGCAACTTTACGTTGCTCTATCACGGGTCGGGACTCCCGACCATCAGTAGAGGTATATTTTGTTACCTGAAAATAATTTAACGTCAAATGTTGTTTATAGAGAAGCTCTACAATAATCACTTTAGGTAGGGGTAGGGGTAAGGTAGGGGTAGGGTAGGGTAAGGGTAGGGATGTAATTTACAGAATTATACCTGGACGAAGTCAGGGCGGGCCGCTAGTATGTATAATACATGCATATTGCACCCGTGCGAAGCCGGAGCGGGTCGCTACATAAATATATTTCCTTTAAGGTCCTTTAGAAACATGCTTTTCATTGACCGTGATCGACATCTATCTTCCATGATAGGTTTTCGTTAACTATTGTTATTTAAAAAAGCTATGATAACTTTATACTGTTGTCAATATGGTTGTATAAAAGTCAGCTTTAACGACAACTAATTATTTGTTCATTATTAAAATTTATCATTACTTCCAGAAAGCTTTGATGTTTGATCTCAATCTATAAGTCGTATCAAAAATTGTTAACAGCGTAATAAAGACAAATGAGCTTTACTATTTGTCAAAAAACAATGATTAATTAATTAATAAACTTCAAATAATAATTTATTATCTTTTAACTTATCTGTCCACAGTACGTCACAGACAATTTGTCCCTGATGTCGATTGGTTTTCTATTGGGAAGCCCAGATGATGCAGTCATATGGAGAGGACCTAAGAAAAATGGTGAGTGCATTGTTAAAATATAAATTATTTTAATAATTCTTTTTTCTATACAACAACGACATTATATAGTAGATAGATAATATCAACTCTAGGTACTAGAAAGAACAATTTTTTTGTTTTTTTTTTCATTATATGTTGATCTGCAATCATTCGCCAGACTATAATCAGATGTGGTGAAGTGGGATGTGGTTTTTAAATGCAACAGGCCAATGCCTGCTGCACTTATATTAAAGGTGTCGCTTTAAAATTTTCACAATTTTACCATTGTCAAGTAATTCCATGACTTATGGGTAACAATATTTTTATTTATTTATTTAAAATGCTTCATGCACAAAATGTACAAAAAGGTGGACTTAATGCCGCAGGCATTTTCTACCAGTCTGACCTTTCATCAATCAATATCAAACAATTAATAATTTAAAAAAATGTGTTTCAGGTATGATTAAGCAATTTCTAAGTGAAGTGGACTGGGGGGACCTGGACTATCTGCTAATAGACACACCTCCAGGTAAATATTTACTAGTTCACTAGCAGTTATTAAATTGCACTACATTTGATTTGATTTGAATTTTTTATAAGACTACATCTTTGAGCGAGTTCCTTATTTCTAGTCCTTTAACTTCTCTACTGTAGTAAGTGTCCATGGGCGTGAGTGTCCAGTGTTAATCGCTAACCATCAAGCGATCCGTTTGCTAGTTTACCCCATGAGCCATAAAAATTCCTGTTCCAGGCACATCAGATGAGCACCTCTCAGCAGTTCAGTACCTGACATCAGCCGGGCTGGACGGCGCGCTGGTGGTGACGACGCCGCAGGAGGTGGCCCTGCTAGATGTCCGAAAGGAACTCCAATTCTGCACCAAACTCGGAGTTCCTGTGTTAGGGGTCCTTGAAAATATGTCGCTGTTTGTGTGCCCTAACTGCAAGGTACGTTTTGAATTTGTTGCCCACAACTTTACTCGTTACAGAAATCTTCACAAACTATTCAGCTTCGTCAAGAATCAATTTCCCTGTAAGAAACCAGATAGAAATCCAGTTATTATTTTTTTTACTTTATGTCGATCAAATAGACGTGACTAGAACTTGTGGTTGTGTACTAGTATCTAATATTCAAGAAACTTCCATATTTGCGTCTAGTGGTGGCGCCACTGGCGACTCAAGTTCAAGGTATAATAATAGTATTGAACTAATAGACCAATATAACTGTATTGAACTAATAGACAAATTATTATGACTGATTCCAGACCCGTAGTGAGATATTCCCGGCCACCACGGGTGGAGCTGCTCAAATGTGCTCAGAGCTAAGCGTGCCGCTACTGGGTAGTTTGCCCCTAGACCCCATACTAGCGAGGTGCTGCGATGACGGACGAGACTTTCTACAGGAGCTACCCAATTCCCCTGCCGTTGCAGCACTACGCAGCATTGTAGATAGTAAGTCAATACACATTTTACATAAAAATAATAATAATGCAATTATTTTGTATCATATTTTTTAAGTTAAAACTGTTTGTTACAGAAATCGTTGCCACTTGTGAAAATACCTCCAGTTGAGCCTCTATTACAAAATCGTGAAGCCTTATTAAATAAACATATTATTATTATGCCGTTATTTATAAATGACCTAGTCAATTCATATTTTACGAGGTCAGTGTTAAAATAATATTGTAAGTGTAAATGTCTGTACTTACTATTTATAGGTGGTGCGGTTGACACAAGTTATTTTAAAAAATATATTAGTTACATAAAATTGCATTTTATTTGATGAATCATTTATCATCAATAATTTTGAAGGAACGGAGTGGTTTTTAGTCAGTAATACTCTGACACTCCCTCCCGCCTCACCCAGGCGGGAGCAGTCATTCGATGATTCTCCCCCCTTAAAAAAAATCGTGCTGCAAAAGCGCGGGCCGGATGGCCTGACACGACATTATCTGTCGTGTCATAGCCGGAGTACCAGCTGTTTTGGAACCAAAGCGCTTAGCGCGTGACGATAGTAAGAAACCTGACGGTGTGTGCATTATGCCTCCAGGGCATGCTGCAGAGGCAGGCAGGGCAGCTGGGAAGGTCTTTGGTGTGGGATGCAACCTGCATCGACACCCTTGCACCTTCTCATCTTCCAGTAACGGTGGGTAGTGCTTGTTTGGCTACTGCCACTGCAGAAAACTTCAAGCGGCGCAAATATAGCAACCTTAATTAAGTAAAATCGCGGGTTACTCACGTGAATATACTGAGAAAAGCTTTACTAGTTTCGAACCACAGAGGGGCTCTTCCTCATGAGCAGCGTGCGACGTCGCGCAGCTCACTGGCTAGCGTTGGCGCTCACTTCGGTGTTCGCACTTTTCGCGGAACGAAGTATTTTTCTTTCGCTAGTACGGCGACCTTATCAAACCGTATGAAGTGAGCCGCGTCCGTACCGCAAACATGTTCAGCCACTGCCGATGCCTGGATATCCATCTTCTTCACGCTGCGTATATATTCCTTTAGCCTGGTTGTGATGTTGCGACGAGTTTCCCCGATGTAACTCGAGCGATTTTACTTAATTTAGTATGTCTCACGATTAGGATTATAAAATATAGCAACCTAATAAGGTTGCTATATATTATATTATATCAAAGATATAATTACCAATAGATATTTATATCTTTTACCAATAGGTAATTATATCTTTGAGCCGTTTGGGGTTAAGACGTTAGATCCATGGGGTCCGAGTGCCTATAGTTTTTAAGAATAAACTATAGGCACTCGGACATAGTTCGAGATTTCTTGATTTAATAAATACTAGTAATCATAAATAACATTGTCTATGATATTTTTTATACATTTGCAACATTGAATATCTCGATCCGTCACCGTCAAGCGATGTCAACTTCACGTGCCAAATTGACAATTTGGTTTGACAGCTACATCACAAATTGAAAATATTTGAAAAACCGGCGAATTCATAAATATTTCATCCAGTAATATTAGTTTTAGACTGCAGTGTACATTGCTTACCTTAGTTGGACGTATAGACGTGAATGTAATGTAGTGTCAGCACATACTGCGAGCTTAAATATTGCACAATAATACAGTTCGTTACATGGGCACTAGCGTAGCCTCAAGTGTTCCAAGATGCCTGGTCATTCCGCTTCTGATGAGGATAAGCCTTGCCGGGCGTGTTCAGACTTCAAGACGTGGGCCAAAAGTCAGAATAAAGTGACTTTCACATCACCGAACAAACAGGTGAGGTTATGTTTCGTAATAAATTGAACGTTCTAGTAGTGTCTCTCATGTTATCCTGGCCTGCCTGAATACGGAGCTCTAATAACCCCTGCATTGTATAAAAATGTAAATTTGTTGCCTAATATTTGTTACCATGGTGACCTTTGAGTGATGTAACAGCTGATTGCCACAACTAACTATAATATTGTCCCTAACTATTGGTTTGTTTCTTTCTGACTTCATGGATACATTTTACATCCACATAAACAAACAATACCGAATATTGATAACATCATACTGTCACATAATGATATAGATCAGTACTTACTGTACTCTATCAGTAGTTAATTTCAGTTTTTTAACATATTCGTTTTTTCAGCCTAGTCCACGACCCAAAGATTGTCCTCTAGACAAGGATGAGTTAGGTACAGCAACATGGGGGTTCTTACACTCAATGGCATCATATTACCCCAAAAACCCGACTAAGAAACAATCAGAAGACATGGCAAAATTTTTTAAAATCTTTGCAGAGTTCTACCCATGTGAGCCGTGTGCATTGGATTTCCAGGCAGAGTATGTCTACATATTATTTATTAATTACTTGTTAATTTCTCATAATAGGAAACTAGCACAAAACATTTTTCTGTATGTTACTAAATCAAAGCTGTTATTTTCATATTTGTATTGTAACTTTCATGAGACATACTAAATAAATTATTATGTTTTTGGTTGTTATTTTCAGTTTGAAAAAGCATCCACCAAGGACCATCCACGAGTAACATAGACTAAATTTTATTTTGGAAATAAATAGGGTTCCGTAATATATTTGGGTTTTTCGGACACAAGGTGTAAAAAATCAACCAGAAAAGTTACTTATTTTGCATACGCTGCCTAAACTATAAAAGAGATAGAACTATGAAATTTTCTAATTAGTTGTAGATCTGATAAATATCTACAAAAAACTCCGCGACACACTATACCTATCTATGTCGAGTGAGGCACAACAACCATTTTTTAAATCAAAAATATTGAATTTTTTTGGACTACTTTTAAACGCATTTATTTTACTCATTCTATTAATCCTTATCAAAATAATTTATTTCATCATTAAGTACAGTTAATGTAGATGATATTTGGTCTTTGAATGATTAAAATTGGATGTTTAGTTTCGAAGTTATGGCGAAATTAAAATATCACGATTTCTGCTGCACGGCCCGTTGCGAAGTGAGCGTCACCAAGGCGGGGGTGCGCGTGCGGGAGGGGAGTTTAGATCTATGAGTAAGGTACCCGCGCGGCTCAGACGCGTGGTCGGCTCCCTACGCAGCGGTCGTGCGCGAAGTCCAATAATTTTCCTGCGATTTTTTTTAGATTTCGTTCTTAAAACTACACTTGCGCAAAGTTCTTCTCAGAGCTAAACAACAGTTCTTCTCAGAGCTAATCAACAGTTCTTTTCAGGGCTAACCAACAGTTCTTTTTAGGAAAGAAAGAAAGATTGTTTATTTGTAAAACATGCGTATGCGTAAACATGCATAGGGGTAACCAACAGTTCGGAGCTCACGTAACTAACCCTGACACTACTTACTATAAACAAGGTTGTTTTATTATAAATTTCCATATTCAAATCAGTGAACACCACATTGGCGACGAGCACCGGAAAGACTTTTCTCGCAAATTTGATACTTGCTAAGATACGGCAATCAGGGAAGATAGCGATTGCAGTTGCTTCGTCAGGAATTGCTGCAACTCTCTTGAACGACGGAAAAACTGCTCACTCTACGTTTAAACTTCCACTATCCGTATCTTTAGATCAACGGTCTACGTGCTCTATTCGGAAAAATGGGCCTCTTGGTAAGTTACTGCAAGACGCGTCGTTGGTAATATGGGATGAATGCACCATGAGTCATAGAGCGCATGTGGAGGCCGTGGACCGTACTTTAAAAGACCTCCGAAGCTCTGCTAATGTCATGGGTGGTATCACTTTTATATTTGCTGTAGATTTCCGACAAACGCTTCCAGTCGTCAACAGAGGTACGCGAGCAGATATTATGAAGGCATGTTTAAAATCGTCTCAACTTTGGACATCTGTGCAACATTTGAATTTGCGCACCAATATGAGAGCTCATCTATATGGAAATACGCATAGCAATTTTCCACAACAGCTGCTGAAACTTGGAGAAGGAATTTTTCCATCATTAAATTTGGGCACCGATTATGCAGTTACTTTGGATGAGTCGTCTCTAGGCCAAATAGTCCATAATTTAGATAATCTAATAGATGCTATATATCCTGACAATGAAAACTTACATCAAAATGATTTTCGTTGGCTGTGTTGTAGAGCAATAGTTTCTCCCAGAAATGAAACAGTCAACGAAATAAACAATTTAATTATGCAGAAAGTACCGGATGAATTTAAGTGCTATAAATCCATAGACACCGTCACTGACATTGAGGACGCAGGACCCTCAGGAATTTTTAAATTCCCTGAACCCCGCTGGGCTAACCACCTCATGAACTGTCGTTTTAAGTTGGCACGCCGATAATGCTTCTCAGAAACTTAAGCCCCCCCAACATGTGTAATGGCACGAGACTTCTTATAAACGAGCTAAAAGATAATTTAATAGTAGCGAAGATTATCACCGGCCCTGCAGCTGGTGAATTAGCTCATATACCAAGGATACCCATGATTTGCCTATACCCTTCAAAAGACTGCAATTTCCAGTCAAAATTTCTTTCGCACTAACGATAACGATTGTGTGATATGTATAATTATATATACTACCATAACAACGATGTTTAAAACTCACAACAGTGTTAAACGTTTACACCTACTATTGTGTCTCTCTGCATCACCCTTTTTTTTTTTTTTTTTTTTAAGGGGGGAAAATCATCGAATGACTTCTCCCGCCTGGGTGAGGCGGGAGGGAGTGTCAGACTCTTACTGACTAAAAACCACCCCGTTCCTTCTCCTGCACGTCGAGCCGGAGCCCCGGTTACCCGTTAGGTTCTCCGCGACTCCGAATCGGCATCGGCCGTATTGGGCCCCATCTGTGGTGGTCTGATGGCTCTTTGAGGCGCGCGCGGAACGCGACGCGCCGTACGCTCGGGTCTGTTTCTGGTCGGACGGGGAGCCACCCATGCTCGCCGTCCGCAGGCCCGCGCTTACGGTGGCCGGAGATCGTCTCGCGATCCCCGACGCCCGGTGTGTCCTTCGCGATGGCTGGGTTGCGAGGAGGCAGCGCTTCGCTGCCTCACGCGTCCCGCCTCCTCCTTAGCTAGCATCACTGCTTCGCAAAAGGAGGAGACGGCATCCCAGTCCCCCTCGCTCCGCATCATGGCCTGCACTAGGCCCGGACGCGAGAGGTCGCCATCGCCGATCACTTCCCTGAGGACACGGCGGTGCTCAGCCCACGAAGGGCATTCTCCCACCGTGTGTTCCACCGTGTCCTCAGGGCGGTCCTCGCAGTGATGACACCCGGGCGTTTCCTCCCGCCCCATCAGACACAGGTACCTCCCGAAACTTCCATGTCCGGTGAGGACCTGCGTCAGGCGGTAGGTGAGGACGCCGTAGCGTCTCTCAAGCCACTCCTCAAAGAGGGGACTTACCGCTGCGATGGCAGCGAGCCCAGCCCTCGGTTGCGACAGTCGTTGCTGCCATTCCGCCATGAGATCGCGCCGGAGCTCATCCCGCCACGCACCTATTTGGCGCGGCAGCGGGGTTTCGCCCCGGCGACGTGCCTCCGCGCGCATGCCGTACACGCGCGCGAGCACCTTCGCCTCCAGATCCCCCGGCGGTAATCCGGCAAGGAGGTTCGCCGACTCCCCAGAGATCGTGCGGTATCCGCGGATCATTCGGATCGCCATGACCCTCTGTGCCATGAGCAGCGTCCGAGCGGGACGCCGCAACAGGTTTGGCGCCCAAACAGGGGCGCCGTAGAGGGCCATGGACCGCACGACCCCGGCGTATAACCTCCGGCAGGAGGCGTTTGGCCCCCCGAGGTTGGGGAGGATGCGTTTAAACGCAGCCCCCGTCCTCTCCAACTTTGGGGCCAAACGTCGGAAGTGTTCTATGAAGTTCCACCGACTGTCGAGGACGAGTCCTAGGTACTTCATCGTCGTCTCGACGTCGATGGTAACTCCTCCCGCCGTTATTTGGGACCCACTCACCCTAAGGTTGACTGTTAGAGAATGCCACTAGGCATTAAGTCCGCCATTGTATACAATTGCAAGAAGTGTAAATAAATAAATAAACAAATCCCAGGGCCAAACATTCAAATTAGTAGGAATTGATTTAAGAAAAGAATGTTTTACGCATGGGCAACTTTACGTTGCTCTATCACGGGTCGGGACTCCCGACCATCAGTAGAGGTATATTTTGTTACCTGAAAATAATTTAACGTCAAATGTTGTTTATAGAGAAGCTCTACAATAATCACTTTAGGTAGGGGTAGGGGTAAGGTAGGGGTAGGGTAGGGTAAGGGTAGGGATGTAATTTACAGAATTATACCTGGACGAAGTCAGGGCGGGCCGCTAGTATGTATAATACATGCATATTGCACCCGTGCGAAGCCGGAGCGGGTCGCTACATAAATATATTTCCTTTAAGGTCCTTTAGAAACATGCTTTTCATTGACCGTGATCGACATCTATCTTCCATGATAGGTTTTCGTTAACTATTGTTATTTAAAAAAGCTATGATAACTTTATACTGTTGTCAATATGGTTGTATAAAAGTCAGCTTTAACGACAACTAATTATTTGTTCATTATTAAAATTTATCATTACTTCCAGAAAGCTTTGATGTTTGATCTCAATCTATAAGTCGTATCAAAAATTGTTAACAGCGTAATAAAGACAAATGAGCTTTACTATTTGTCAAAAAACAATGATTAATTAATTAATAAACTTCAAATAATAATTTATTATCTTTTAACTTATCTGTCCACAGTACGTCACAGACAATTTGTCCCTGATGTCGATTGGTTTTCTATTGGGAAGCCCAGATGATGCAGTCATATGGAGAGGACCTAAGAAAAATGGTGAGTGCATTGTTAAAATATAAATTATTTTAATAATTCTTTTTTCTATACAACAACGACATTATATAGTAGATAGATAATATCAACTCTAGGTACTAGAAAGAACAATTTTTTTGTTTTTTTTTTTCATTATATGTTGATCTGCAATCATTCGCCAGACTATAATCAGATGTGGTGAAGTGGGATGTGGTTTTTAAATGCAACAGGCCAATGCCTGCTGCACTTATATTAAAGGTGTCGCTTTAAAATTTTCACAATTTTACCATTGTCAAGTAATTCCATGACTTATGGGTAACAATATTTTTATTTATTTATTTAAAATGCTTCATGCACAAAATGTACAAAAAGGTGGACTTAATGCCGCAGGCATTTTCTACCAGTCTGACCTTTCATCAATCAATATCAAACAATTAATAATTTAAAAAAATGTGTTTCAGGTATGATTAAGCAATTTCTAAGTGAAGTGGACTGGGGGGACCTGGACTATCTGCTAATAGACACACCTCCAGGTAAATATTTACTAGTTCACTAGCAGTTATTAAATTGCACTACATTTGATTTGATTTGAATTTTTTATAAGACTACATCTTTGAGCGAGTTCCTTATTTCTAGTCCTTTAACTTCTCTACTGTAGTAAGTGTCCATGGGCGTGAGTGTCCAGTGTTAATCGCTAACCATCAAGCGATCCGTTTGCTAGTTTACCCCATGAGCCATAAAAATTCCTGTTCCAGGCACATCAGATGAGCACCTCTCAGCAGTTCAGTACCTGACATCAGCCGGGCTGGACGGCGCGCTGGTGGTGACGACGCCGCAGGAGGTGGCCCTGCTAGATGTCCGAAAGGAACTCCAATTCTGCACCAAACTCGGAGTTCCTGTGTTAGGGGTCCTTGAAAATATGTCGCTGTTTGTGTGCCCTAACTGCAAGGTACGTTTTGAATTTGTTGCCCACAACTTTACTCGTTACAGAAATCTTCACAAACTATTCAGCTTCGTCAAGAATCAATTTCCCTGTAAGAAACCAGATAGAAATCCAGTTATTATTTTTTTTACTTTATGTCGATCAAATAGACGTGACTAGAACTTGTGGTTGTGTACTAGTATCTAATATTCAAGAAACTTCCATATTTGCGTCTAGTGGTGGCGCCACTGGCGACTCAAGTTCAAGGTATAATAATAGTATTGAACTAATAGACCAATATAACTGTATTGAACTAATAGACAAATTATTATGACTGATTCCAGACCCGTAGTGAGATATTCCCGGCCACCACGGGTGGAGCTGCTCAAATGTGCTCAGAGCTAAGCGTGCCGCTACTGGGTAGTTTGCCCCTAGACCCCATACTAGCGAGGTGCTGCGATGACGGACGAGACTTTCTACAGGAGCTACCCAATTCCCCTGCCGTTGCAGCACTACGCAGCATTGTAGATAGTAAGTCAATACACATTTTACATAAAAATAATAATAATGCAATTATTTTGTATCATATTTTTTAAGTTAAAACTGTTTGTTACAGAAATCGTTGCCACTTGTGAAAATACCTCCAGTTGAGCCTCTATTACAAAATCGTGAAGCCTTATTAAATAAACATATTATTATTATGCCGTTATTTATAAATGACCTAGTCAATTCATATTTTACGAGGTCAGTGTTAAAATAATATTGTAAGTGTAAATGTCTGTACTTACTATTTATAGGTGGTGCGGTTGACACAAGTTATTTTAAAAAATATATTAGTTACATAAAATTGCATTTTATTTGATGAATCATTTATCATCAATAATTTTGAAGGAACGGAGTGGTTTTTAGTCAGTAATACTCTGACACTCCCTCCCGCCTCACCCAGGCGGGAGCAGTCATTCGATGATTCTCCCCCCTTAAAAAAAATCGTGCTGCAAAAGCGCGGGCCGGATGGCCTGACACGACATTATCTGTCGTGTCATAGCCGGAGTACCAGCTGTTTTGGAACCAAAGCGCTTAGCGCGTGACGATAGTAAGAAACCTGACGGTGTGTGCATTATGCCTCCAGGGCATGCTGCAGAGGCAGGCAGGGCAGCTGGGAAGGTCTTTGGTGTGGGATGCAACCTGCATCGACACCCTTGCACCTTCTCATCTTCCAGTAACGGTGGGTAGTGCTTGTTTGGCTACTGCCACTGCAGAAAACTTCAAGCGGCGCAAATATAGCAACCTTAATTAAGTAAAATCGCGGGTTACTCACGTGAATATACTGAGAAAAGCTTTACTAGTTTCGAACCACAGAGGGGCTCTTCCTCATGAGCAGCGTGCGACGTCGCGCAGCTCACTGGCTAGCGTTGGCGCTCACTTCGGTGTTCGCACTTTTCGCGGAACGAAGTATTTTTCTTTCGCTAGTACGGCGACCTTATCAAACCGTATGAAGTGAGCCGCGTCCGTACCGCAAACATGTTCAGCCACTGCCGATGCCTGGATATCCATCTTCTTCACGCTGCGTATATATTCCTTTAGCCTGGTTGTGATGTTGCGACGAGTTTCCCCGATGTAACTCGAGCGATTTTACTTAATTTAGTATGTCTCACGATTAGGATTATAAAATATAGCAACCTAATAAGGTTGCTATATATTATATTATATCAAAGATATAATTACCAATAGATATTTATATCTTTTACCAATAGGTAATTATATCTTTGAGCCGTTTGGGGTTAAGACGTTAGATCCATGGGGTCCGAGTGCCTATAGTTTTTAAGAATAAACTATAGGCACTCGGACATAGTTCGAGATTTCTTGATTTAATAAATACTAGTAATCATAAATAACATTGTCTATGATATTTTTTATACATTTGCAACATTGAATATCTCGATCCGTCACCGTCAAGCGATGTCAACTTCACGTGCCAAATTGACAATTTGGTTTGACAGCTACATCACAAATTGAAAATATTTGAAAAACCGGCGAATTCATAAATATTTCATCCAGTAATATTAGTTTTAGACTGCAGTGTACATTGCTTACCTTAGTTGGACGTATAGACGTGAATGTAATGTAGTGTCAGCACATACTGCGAGCTTAAATATTGCACAATAATACAGTTCGTTACATGGGCACTAGCGTAGCCTCAAGTGTTCCAAGATGCCTGGTCATTCCGCTTCTGATGAGGATAAGCCTTGCCGGGCGTGTTCAGACTTCAAGACGTGGGCCAAAAGTCAGAATAAAGTGACTTTCACATCACCGAACAAACAGGTGAGGTTATGTTTCGTAATAAATTGAACGTTCTAGTAGTGTCTCTCATGTTATCCTGGCCTGACTGAATACGGAGCTCTAATAACCCCTGCATTGTATAAAAATGTAAATTTGTTGCCTAATATTTGTTACCATGGTGACCTTTGAGTGATGTAACAGCTGATTGCCACAACTAACTATAATATTGTCCCTAACTATTGGTTTGTTTCTTTCTGACTTCATGGATACATTTTACATCCACATAAACAAACAATACCGAATATTGATAACATCATACTGTCACATAATGATATAGATCAGTACTTACTGTACTCTATCAGTAGTTAATTTCAGTTTTTTAACATATTCGTTTTTTCAGCCTAGTCCACGACCCAAAGATTGTCCTCTAGACAAGGATGAGTTAGGTACAGCAACATGGGGGTTCTTACACTCAATGGCATCATATTACCCCAAAAACCCGACTAAGAAACAATCAGAAGACATGGCAAAATTTTTTAAAATCTTTGCAGAGTTCTACCCATGTGAGCCGTGTGCATTGGATTTCCAGGCAGAGTATGTCTACATATTATTTATTAATTACTTGTTAATTTCTCATAATAGGAAACTAGCACAAAACATTTTTCTGTATGTTACTAAATCAAAGCTGTTATTTTCATATTTGTATTGTAACTTTCATGAGACATACTAAATAAATTATTATGTTTTTGGTTGTTATTTTCAGTTTGAAAAAGCATCCACCAAGGACAGAAAGCCAAGATGCCTTAGCAAAATGGTTATGTGAGCGTCACAACACAGTCAATGTCAAACTTGGCAAGCCTGTGTTTGACTGCTCCAAGGTGCATGAAAGGTGGCGAGACGGCTGGCTGGATGGATCCTGTGATTAACAGCCGTCTTCACAGACCAATGTCAAGTATTGATCAATAAGTGTTCTAATGTTGTTTACATCTTGCTGTAAGTCTTTGGGCCCATGATTGTGATACTATAGTTAAGTACTATATTTATTTTATACCTCAGTAAAAGATGTACAATAAGAATTTTTTTAATTTCCTTATATTAATGCTGTAAATAACCACTGAGATACTCAATTTAACTCTATGAAATCGATGTTGGAATGATGTAATTTTGTATTATACTGAATTAATATGTTTTGTTAATGCCTTATTGCAGTATGAACACATTTGTCTGTGAACACTAGTTAGTGAACATTTGAGGCTCTGAGCCAAGTATTAGAGAGTTGTAAGTAATGTTAGTTCAGTGTAGTAGTCACTGTGTATTCAAGCAATTTGTGATTTTCATTCATTAGACAGAGTTCAAATGAGTTTTTGTACAATTGTATATGTGTCAGTGTACCTAAATGTTGTTACTATCTGTTAATTTTAATATAATAATGACACACTCTATTGAGTACTATGTAGTTTTATTCTTTCCATTTCAAAATTTCAATTCAAAAAAAATTCAATTCAAGAAGACTGATCTACAATACATTTTACTTGATATTATGAGGTCAAATCAATACAAAAGTAGGTAAAGTACCTTATCATACAATAAGTAATCTTATCTGACCAAAAAAGTTGCAAAAATACATTATAAAATGAATATGACGTAATTTTGTTGCAAATGATTAGTGGAACTTTATTTATTGTATTGAAATAAAGGTATTTTTATTTATTATATCTTCCGTAACTTTAATACAGTGGGTGAACGGTTCGTGATCTTTATTTATAGACAATTAAAACAGCGAAAAAAATATTGAAAATAACGTTTATTGTAAAAAAGATTGAAATTAATTTATCAGTTCACATTTTCAAACTTAATTATTCGCAATCAACAGTACTTATATAGTACTATAAAACAGTGTTGTCATAAGCCTAACCTATGCTTTAAAAACAAAAGTCTGATTGACATCACTGACACTTATATCACGTGTCTGAGAGTCCACTGAGGTCTCATGAACATTAGGCGTGGAATGATGTCTGTTCTAGAACTGCTTGGGTTGTTCTCATAAGAATTCCATTTCCCTCTCGATGCCGACGAACTTCAGTTGCTCGGTGGGACCATATCTGAAATTGTACATTATGTTTTAGTGATATCATCATCGTAAGTGTCCTCAGGTTTGCCTTCAGAAACCAGAATTCTAAAAAGGACCTTTATCTTCGTACCTAAAGTAAAGTACCGTAAAATGGGGTGAATAGGGTTTAAGCGGTGAAAAGTGACAGAAGTGGGGTGAATCGATACTATGAAGAATTTTCTAATATCTATTCACCCCTTTTCTGTCCCTATTTACCTCTCGATTTCTATTCACCCCATTTTACCGTACGCCCTAACAAGGGTGTATATGGTAGTCATAGGCAAGGGCCTATGACCACCATAAAGTCACTTATTACATCAGATATGATTTGATGTTTAATTTTGATATTGCATCACTTGATACTAAAAATGTTCATCTGCATGATGCAATAACAAAAAGATTATCTAATATTTCGTAAATTGATTTTGAGAGATTCAAATGCTGATTTGGGGTGGTCAATATTCAGCAGTATCTTATAATCTGATAGTAATGACGAAATAATGACAGAATTATATCTATACTAATATTATAAAGAGGAAAGATTTGTACCTATTTTTGTATGTTTGTAATGAATAGGCTCAAAAAGTACTGGGCCGATTTAAAAAAATCTTTTACCAAGAATGATACATTCTTCCAATTTGACATAGGCTAAATTTCATTTTGAAAAAAATTAGGGATCCTTGGTAAAATTTGAACAATGTAACCGAAGGTGTAGAAAAATGAGTCTTAAAATGTCTTTCGTCGAATGCGTTGCCTAAACTATTAGCGATAGAACAAAATGATGTACAACAATATTGAAGAACATCATAATGTCTACAAAAATCTCCACGGTAGCATATACCCAACTATTGTAGTTATGTCACTACAAGAATCCAAATTTCCAAAAATAAATAATTGTCTACCCCGTGCGAAGCCGGGACGGCTGCTAGTGAAACATAGAGTGAATGTATACAGACCTGTAATCAAAGAACAGTTCCTCTCCAGGTTGTATGGCTCGTTTGGCGAAGATCCCGATGCGATGGTCTCCGTTCACCATCATGACCTTCGCGTAACAGTTTGGATTGATGGAGTGGTTCGCGAAACGAATCTTGTTACCTTTACGTGTCGCGTCCACTACAAAGTCTGTGAGACAATATAGAAATAAGGAAAGCTAAAATTAGGATTTCATGCAATCAGTAGATTATTTTTAATCGCTAGAGATAAATAAATAAAATATAAATAATAAATAAAAAAGCCTTGTATTTCCCAATTCAAAAGAAATATACATTTCCAAAAAATAAAATAAATAAAGCTAGAGATATCGCTAGAGATATAAAATATTACAATTTAGCACTACCTAAATTACTGATTATCTTTTAGAGGCAGCTGTAACAAGCAGAATCATGAAGGGGTGAGGCTGAGACAATGCTGATGAGCATCATTTCAATTAAAGCTGATTTTCGCCTGAATATTGAAAGGTCAATAAATTTTAAATTGTACTTAAATATAGCGCCATCTCTGGCATTTTATAAACAATTTGTAGCGAGAACTACATATACAAACCGCGACTTTAATTTTTTTTTTATGTGATATTAAAAATCAACTATACAGACATGAAGCACTTCAAGCATATTATGTAAAAGCTTACCATTATTAAGATTGAAGAGGAACGAGCACATGTACTTGTCGTAGACCTTGCCGCGTCGGTCGGCCTCGTCTTGTGAGATGATCTCTCCGCAGTACTCGGAGATGAACTCATTCTTATGTGCCGCGTCCTTCAGGAAGATGCCCCAGCCAGCCACGTCGCTCGGAGCCAAGAGCAGGTGCTTGTGGAGACCTCTGTAATGGTAAATTAATTTTATTTATTCGAAATATCGGATATTAATTTTAATAAGTATTAGTACTTTCACTTTGACACTTATCAAATTAGTTACATAGTTCACAGTCATTGTAGACTTTTAATGCTGCCATTTTTGCAGCATGTTATTTTGGCAGCATTATTGTCACTTTTACAGGTCTCCCCCCTCAGTGTGGTATAGCTACATACTTGAATTTACCAAATTGCTTCAACACACTCGGGACTATATGTTTTCCATATTTTTCTGTGGGTAGACTTAAAACTGTGAAATACCAAGTGGTCACTGGTGACCGGAACTTATTGTTCAACGAGTTCATTCGATATAATTGACCTGCTTTGTATCATTGGCACGTGACACATAGTAGCCTATGGAGTTTCTTGCTCGTTCCTCTCCATAGGAATTTATACTTTGGAACGAGCATAGCTTCACTAGAGTACTGATCTACAGATTGACATTTTATTATTTAATATTTAAATATTTTGTTTTGACGTTCAAAAGTGCCTTCCTGGTGGAATTGAAATGATTTTGACTTTGAGTTTTGAAAAAAGGCGTACCTCTGCACCGAGACGTTCTTGCAGAAGACCTGCGGCGGGCGCGCGCGCGCGGCGCGGTCGAGGTGGTGCGGGGCGTCGGCGCCGCACGCCGAGCACACGTCGGGGTCGCACTCGCGCACGCCGAGGTAGCACGGACACTGCTTCGTGTTGCACTGCGCCTTGCAGCGACACCCCGGGAACCGGTTCTGGCCTGCCACCGCACAACCCACTCATAGCTCTACCACTGCCTCGTTGGCCGAGTGCTCGCAACTGCGACAGCCGGGCAAGGGGTCTCGGGTTCGATTCCCGGGTCGGGCAAAGTATTACTGGGTTTTTAAAAATCTCAGTAGTAGCACGGAGTCTGGAATTGTGCCCGGTATATGGCAATAGGCTCACTCCCTATTACATGGGACTCTTAACATAAATAGTGAAAAGTGGATGTTACACTGTACAGTGGCATTAAGTATCGTAATGTGCACCTCTGTTATGTCAATAGTGGGGAGTGTTATTTTCTAACATATAAACATGAAATAAATCATTAAAAATAATGGCATAAATCCTAATGTGCTAGAATGAAACTTATAACATAACTGATAAAAATAGCTTCAACATTAAGTATGACCACCTCTATCTCTGCTTTGAGAGAAAAGAACAATTTAAAAAAACGTTGCCCCACTGTAGGATTGTCCCCTGTGTCGTGGGAGCGTTTACAAACATACAATTTCACATACACATGACACCCAGACCCGGAACAACAATTTGTGGATTACACAATGAATTGCTCTATACGATAATTGAACCCGCTACACTTTGCGCGGCAGCTACAATGTTGAGTCAGTGTTAAGAGTTTATAACAGTGTTTGAGTCGAAATACTCAATTAATTACCAAGTTCCTTTAAGCGTAAAATACGAGTGAACTTACAATCGCTGCTGCACTGGCAGAATTTCTCGCAGAAGTTCTGTGACTGTAGACACGGACACGTGTTGTCACAGGGCTGGTTGGGGTGGTCGCACGGAGTGTAGTTGTAACTGAAACCAGTCGCACATTCACATCATGTCCGTGTCGCAATTCATCACTTTATATTCAGGAAAGTGTCGTGGTGGCCTGGAGGTTTAAGACGCTCGCTTCTCATGCATGAGGGTGCGGGTTCGAAACCTACCAACGGCAAGTACCAATGTGACTTTTTCCGAGTTATATGTACTTTCTAAGATTATTTAGACACCACTGACAAACGGTGAAGGAAAAACATCGTGAGGAAACCTGGACTTATAATTTCTAATTATTATAAGTTTGAAATCGCCAACCAGCATTAAGCAAGCGTGGTGATTAACGCTCTAACCTTCTCCGTGTGAGAAGAGGCTTTGCTCAGCAGTGGGCATTTATAGGCTGTTGATGATGATATTCAGGAAAAGTTTTAGACAGCTCCAAATTCAACCTTTGATGATTATTATGGTACTGTTATACGATAAATCTGCCTTGAATTTTTAAAAGCATTGTAGTTGTTTCGGGAACAATTGAACTACAGGTAGTATGAATTCATGTGTGGCATTTTACCATAGCAAGTTTGATATAAAAATAATATTTAAGCTGTGATTTCAATATTACAATGTTGTTCAATTTTACCAACACTATTACACTTACTATGTATTACAGTGTATCATATATACTTTTTTTTAAATATATTTTATTATTATATTGCGTGGCCAATATGACGATGATGAAGATACTACTCACACGTGATGCGAGGCGGAGTCCTTCTTGAGTTGTATCTTCCGGCAGTGCACGGACCAGAGTCGATGTTTCTTCTTCTTCTTGCGCGGCGGAGTCAGCTCGGCCTCCACGCGACACTCTTCCTGACCGGTGTTGATCCAGTATGTGTATACCTGGGGTAAATTGTTACCGTTAGTTATTTTGTCGAACTTTTAAATAAGTATATCAGGATTTGCTGAGATAGAATGTCAAAAATAATACTTTTATTAAAAAAAAAAACAGATATTTTGACTACGACTTTGGTCGACGTTAAAAAGGTCGAGAGTGTATTTTATGTGTAAATTATTTGTGAGTCAATAACAAAATAATAGGTTAGAATGCACATTACCTGCTGACAAGTCTTGGAGAGCATGACCTGAGCGATGGCGCAGTAGTTGGAGGGGAACACCTTATGCAGAGCTCTAAACATGGACTGGTCAGACCCCGTCCACTCAGAGTCTATGTCGCCCACTGTCAAGCCTGAAATGTACCATATTACATGTACATAAGGTTATTTTTTGGCGAACCGACATCCACTCACAATGTAGCCAGATGAAATAATACGAAAGGTCTAGTTGTGAGCTTGCAATTTACATACATTTCAGAGAAGTCCCTGTACTTGAAACATGTACATGATAATATTACCTAGCGCATTGTAGGCGGGGTCGGCAGCCCCGTCGCCGGGCGCCTTCAGCTGACCATTGCCCCAGTTGCTGTTACTGGAGTTACTGTTGCTACCTGCAATATTACACAACAAAGCAATATTTATTTCTGTAAATACGATTACACGTTGATTTTTTAAAACCTCTCAATTAATTCATAGATTCAATGTCAGTAGGATGTTTTCAACATCAATGAACCATTCATTAAATTACCTTTCTGGAAACGGTTACTATCATTGCTATCTTCGGAGGATGCGTCGTTGGGCGAGTCCATCGCGTGAGTCTTCCCTTTGTCCTCCTCCCCCGCCGCCTTCTCACGAGCTAACTTCTCACGCATACCTTCCTGTAACACAGACAATTAACAAACATAACATCACGCCTTTTATACCCGAAGGGTAAGGCAGAGGTGCACATTATGCCACTGTACAATGTAACACCCACTTTTCACTATTTATGTTATGAGTCCCATGTAATAGGGGGTGAGCCTATTGCCATATACTGGGCACAATTCCAGACTCCGTGCTACTATTGGGAATTTTTTAAAACCCAGTAATACTTTGCCCGACCCGGGAATCGAACCCGAGACCCCTTGCCCGGCAATCGTACTTGCGACCACTCGGCCAACGAGGCAGTCAGTTATACACAGACAATTATACCGGGTAAATACAACTACGTAATCACATTTAGGATAAGAGTCACTTATATTTTTCCGTCTGGAACTTGTCCTTACTAAAACCTCACATAAACCCTTGCTGATCACTCTATTCAAGATGAAAATAGAATCTAAATGTGCTTGGTAGTTTTAGGAAGTTTTATTTCAGATAGGGTGCCCCTATCCAGAAAAGAAACTGCAGATACGTGATGGTAAGCAGCTATTAGCAACACTATAGTAACAAGCGCGTTGACGAACTTTTAAAAAGGAGTAAACTCTTTTCTTAAATCTTTGGACCTCATATTGATTCGGAAATACCACAGAAAGAAGATAGGTACTTCCACAGTTAATAAATTATTATATTTGATAGTATTGTAAAACTAAAGTAACTCACCAAAAGCATATAACAGCTGGAGCCGCAAGGTTCAGAGAATGGCTTGAGGTCGGGCCCCTTCCTCTTAGTCAAGTTGGGCCCCGGGTGACATGCCTGCAGACCTGTGTCATACCAATATCTATGACAGTGACTATTCTATTGAATACATATATTAGTGTTTTGATTATACTTGAAAATATGTTAATGAATTGCTGATTTCAAATATGTATAGCTGATTTCAAAAGCCAATTAAAAATATATATAGAGTGAAATAAATTTTGATGAAGAATTAATGCAAAAATGATGTTGAGTAAACATATGTTATTAATATTGAGTTTTCGTTGTTACAATGTAGAATTTATTGGATACTTGTCTATGACATATATTTTATTTATTTTTTTTATTTTGGTATTTATTTTTGACATAACAATTTGGACGAAAAATGTATTCTTGTTTTTTTTTTAATGAATACATTGTATCAAATGAAAATTATTGTAATGTCTAAGATTTGCATGGACTTAGCTTATTTAATATTTCTACACCAGAAATGGTAGTATATGTGTTTCTATGTCATTGTAAGATCTCAGTGTACCATGTACTTAGAAATAAATACATCTTTATCTTTAATTTTTATTAGTTATAAGGTATTTAAGAAAAAAGGTGTTTAATAACAAAAGCTCTGAAATTATGTATTAAAAAACTATGCAAGACTTTAATGCTTGGTTTATGGCTAGCACATAACAATATGGTTAGTTAAAATTATAACTAGAGGAAATTATAGAAATATATCTATTGTAAAATTATATACATGGATGATAGATGATCAAATATGTATAATAATTGATAAGGTTGTATAGTGACAATATGGGTTATTTTAAATTATGATTGCAATGACATGGGAATGTGCCATTATTGCATGAGGTATAATAATTATAATAAATGAGAAATAATAAGTGACCGGCATAATGACGCAAAATAACGTTTTTGGATTTGGTATGCCAAAGATGTATTTTTATAAAACATCAGTAACATATTTGTTAAACTGTTTTTTTAATAACTATCGTGAGGCATGTTAAATTAACTAAGAATTACGAGTTACTCAAGTAAATATATAGAGAATAGCTCTACTAGATGTCGCGCAGCCTTCTCTACAGTGCAATACAGTAGAGTAGGCTGCGCGACGTCGCCGCGACCGCGCACGCTGCTCATGAGGAAGGGCCCCTCTGTGGCTCGAAACTAGTAGAGCTTTTCTCAGCATATTTACGTGAATAACTCGTAATTATTAGTTAATAATTCTGTGCAATAAGTTCTTTCATTGTAAGTTTTATGACTTTGACCATCAAATAACCGATTTTGGTTTAAAACCAATCTTAAATACATCTCCAGCAATTTGCGACAACATTTTTTTTTCGGGTTTTACCTTTGATCATAACAGGTAGTATAGCATAAATAATAATAATATCGATGGAAATGTCTGTCTGTACGGCCTTACCTGCCGTTTGACTTCCTGCACGCAAACAAACAACAAACACTAGTCAGCCCTAGAATATAATATCTACTTATACTTAATATAATACTTATATTGTGCTAAAATGTACTCTATTCTTTGGAATATAAGATATGCTTTGGGAAATCAAACTCTTAAGAAATATCTTGGGTCCTTTACGATTACGAGATTATGTTTTTTTTGTAACTTAGTTTGTAGCCGCAACGGCGCTAGTGTAGGATTATACCATTTCTTAAATAATTTACATCACGCAAAATGACGACAAGATTAAAAGTAAAAGAAAAATATCTGTCTACATAGCTACATTCAGGAATAATTTTTAGGTCTACTTACGGTGTAAAAAGCAGTCGTATTTAAAGCATCGTCGACAAAACAATGTATGGAACGAATGCATCGTTTGTTCCCGAGACACTGACTCCGCCAGTGGACCGTCTATGTTGGGCGTACATTCTGGAGGCAGAGCGTTGGGGTCGCTACGGGATGTCAGCTCTATGTATCTGGGGATAAGGAATATATTTGTTTGTTTAAATGACGTGTTAGCTATGACCTTATGATTGTGGTTCTCTAACCCTGATGTGGTTGTATAATAATGTAGAAACTTTCGGTAATTTTTTGTATTAATTAACAATTATCTATACTTTATTATTATTACACTTGTAGTGTGTGTCATATCTCACCCCATAACTATAGTAAGTTAGTGTAATAAGTGTCACTTAATTAAGAGTATCATGTCTCCTTTATGGCCCTTGGCATACCTACATTGCACACTATTATTCATCAAAATAAGGAATGTACTTACTTCTCTCTCAACTCTTGAGCAGTTCCCTTATCAGGGAACTGTATGCTGATAGCTTGGAATATCGTAAATATCGGGAACTGCTTGTCATTGGGCACCGCTGTCTCACTTTCCTGGGTTTCTTTTTCTTTATCCTTCTCCTTATCTTTCTAGAAAAAGATAAAACGATTACATCGTTGTTTTAGAGTGGAGCCATCAGGCAATATACTCCCTGCCTTGGGCCTTGAAGCAATCATTACATCAGCCATAAATCATCCACTGCTGAACATAGGCCTGTTTCAATGACTTCCAGATGCATCCTACATCCAGCAGCTCCCTGCCATCTTTATAAGGTCACCTATCCACCTTGTAGGTAAACTTAAAGCAATAAAACTAAAAATCAATGTAAAATCTCACCTCTACCTCTTCCATGGTAGGTTTCAGAGTGTCCGGCTCTTTAAGCTCCTCAGCTAAGTCATCGTTAGACTGGAAGGGCATCACTGTTGGTACCTGTTCAGTATACATGTATCAATAACGTATCTAGTCTTACTTCCATCTCCTTCCAACTCCATCTCCCTCCTTCTCTCTCCAAGTCTGTTCTGCAGTCTCTCTCTCTCCCGCTCCTCAATACCTATTTAATGATGACATGCATGAAGTAATATGTGTTTGTACTTACTGCTTTCTCTTTCTCTTCTTTGGAGTGCCGAGCTTCCCTGTCTTTGCGATCTTCTGGTTTATCCTTACTTGAGTGTGCCTGGACAAAATAAAAATCAATAAGATTACTCTCAGTTTATAAGTGTATAACTGTAATTGATTATGATAAATACTTACTTTCTCTTTATCCTCCTTGGAGTTGCGAGCTTCTCTGTCCTTCCGATCAGAAGCTGCTTTTTCTTTAGCCTGTAACATTGTAAAAATATTTAACTATTAGTTTATGATGATGATTTTTGTATTATTACGAAAATCTCTTTTTTCCATTCATATTTTATGGATGGTATGATTAGTTAGAGTTTAGAACAGCATTTTATATTATTGTAATTAAGGTATTACAATAGTATAAAATTAATAAATAAAATTTTTATTTTAGATCATAATAAGTTATTTGAAAACTATCGTGAGACATGCTAAATTAACTAAAAATCCCGGGTTACTCACGTGAAAGTACTGAGAAGAAAAGCTCTACTAGTTTCGAACCCCAGAGGAGTCGCCGCGACCCCTCTCAGGGGTCCTCATGAGCAGCGCGCGCGGTAGTACGTGAGTAACTCGCGATTTTTAGTTAATTTAGAAATAAAAGTATGACACCAAATTACTTCTTTCTCTTTCTCCTTCTCCTCCTTAGAGTTCCGAGCCTCTCTGTCCCTGCGTTCCTCAGCCACCTCCTCCTTGGTCTGGAACGCCATCAGCGCGTGCACCAGGTCCACAAACAACTGGTCGTCTATGAAACCACCTTCTTTGTCACCTGGGGAAGAAGGTTTGATGATGTAAGATGAAACTTCCTTTTGAAAATTGTCAAAATGGATATTGTGTGGAAATGTGTCTCTGTCTAGTATTTTGTAATAGGTCCATTACTTTACAATGAGACAAATAACATAAGGTAACAACTATGTGCAAAGTGTACATTCTCCTTACTTATTTTCTTTCTACTGAGAAAAATTTCTATACTCTTTGCTTGACCAATTGTTCACATCCAGGAGTTAGGACCATGAACATTTGACTTAATGTTCTAATGACTGTTAAATTTTGGATGTTACTCAGGTTAAATGTAGGAAAAGAACGTTTTCATCTCCCAATTCTTTTGCTTGTTTAGCAATTGGATTTGAAGTTAAGTTTTATCTAAAAGATTTATCTATGTCAAGGTTCATTACTATCTTCTAGTGGTAGATGTGGTGTGACTGTGAAGCACGACAAGCGTGACTGTGTGAGTGCATAGGCCTATGAGGTGTACACTACACTAATTGCGACCAAATTTTAGCACGGCAGTTTATAGAAAACCAGAGACATGTACAAATATTCCTAGTCTATTTCCCTCTTTGGCTTAGTGCTATGCTAGCTGATCAATTCTTGATTTTATACGAAGCTGTATTCTATTTAATTAATTCATGAAATATAGGATACATGTCTATGGTTGAGAAGCTCTTACATTACTATATTTTTATATCTAAAAGCATAGATGTGTGCACCACACACCAATGTGTATTAAATTGTGACAGTCTGTGGACAGAGCCCTCGTCTTCACAATAAATTACATTCAGCCTTTCTATCTCCTCTGCTGTTTACTTATTTAAAATAAGCACAGAAACTATCACTTCAATTTGAAAATAAATGTTCTTAACATCTCATATGTTTCATAGAGCAATTGAATTTAAAATGTTTTGGGATCTTTCTGGAATTATCTTTTTTTGTTTGTCTTATCATTGTCAAAAAAGCTTCTGTGTAGAGGTTTATTAAATAAATTATAAGTGAGAAAAGTATGTCATTTGAAAACCATCTAAGAATACGAACAAAATGAACATGTATCATATGAAGATGGATGTTGTGCATCATAACAGTACACATCATGTTCTAATGATAAGGTTCCAGGTCTAATCATGCACAAAACGGCACAGTCCACAAACATAGGAATAATGATGTTAAGCAGATGTACCATGCACTTTCCCGTCGTAGTTCTTTATGAGCTCCTCGATGAATGTACCGTCCTGATCCAGGACCTCGTCTCCCATGTATGGAATGTTGTGGAGAACTGTCTCATCTTCCACCATGAAGTTCTTCTGCGTAGGAGCCCAGGTATACATAGTCGGTATTGGATTTACCGAGTTTATTATACGGATTGGTACTTGTTGTGTTGTTACTACTCCAGAGGCTGTTGAAAAATTATTAAATGATTAGAATTGAGCTAATCTGAATGCAGATGATTATCTATCACACAACACTATATTCAAAGTCTAAAGTCGGAATACTCAAACGCTACTCAATTTTAAGTCGTGCTTAAGTATAGTTCTGTCTCTACAAATTCCTTTTAAAATGACAGAGATGGCACGATATTTAACCACAACTTAAAATTGAGTAAACTTTCAGTATACCGGCAAAAGTCATTTATTTCAAATAGACCAGGACGAAACTTTTGAATGTCATCAAAATATTTAAAAGTTAATTTATGTGCTCATTCCAAGGTATAGATTCCTATAGAGAAGAATGAGCAAGAAACTCCATAGGTAACTCTTTTTCAATCAGGTTCACAATACAATTCTTTAGTTACATATTACTAAACAAGTGTTAAAATGCAAACAATAACATAATAATTAGTTATAACTATTATATTATAAAACAAATAAGTCAATAAATAGTTTTCACACAAACCAAATCAAAACAGGTACCGTTCAATATTAGATGTATAATAGTTACCATCAGTGTAAGTGACCTCAGCTCTCTTCATGAGGGTTTCGTGGTTTGGTAATGTAGCTGGTGGTGGCCAGAATGGTTTCCTTGCACGCTCATTGTTCTCAGAGTCCTGGGCCTCTAAGGACTCAGACATGATCCTGAGGTTACGGGCCCATGCCACCTTCACCTCGTCTACACGCTTGAAGCGCTGTAAACAAAAATATTTTGGTAATTAACATAATATAACATAACATCACCGCTTTTTATCCCTGAAGTCAGACGTGCAAATTATGGCACTTAATGCTACTGTACAATGTAACACACACTTTTCACTATTTATGTTATGAGTCCCATGTAATAGGGGATGAGCCTATATACCGGCCACAATTCCTTCCTTTCTACTACTGAGTTTTTTCTAAAAACCCAGTAATACTTTGCCCAACCTAGGAATCGAACCCGAGACCACTCGGCTACCGAAGCGAGAGAATTTACAATGAAACCCAACGGATCTTGGGCAAGGGGTAGGACATAAGGATACCCTGACCAGGACTTGCACCAATGAGATGATATAAGAGGGATATAGAAACATTTATAGTATCATGCTCTTTATTCTTGAAATTATAAGAACATTACACAAATAGTAAAACCTTTGTTTAAGCATACCTTGACTTGGCGGAGCCTCATGTATTCCGACTTCACACGCTTCTTCCATTCTGCTGACACTTTAGATTTACTCATGGACGACAATTGAACCACAAGAGACTCCACTAGCAATAAGATAGTAGCAAATAATCACTAAAATAAAATTACGTTTGATACGTTTCCAGTTAAAACTACTGGCGCGCCGGCGATACTAATTTACTTTGACATTTGTTGACACTTGACACTTTGACATCACGACTGCTAGTCAATAGACACTAATACGTCTTACGTACAATAGTCTTGATCGTCTATAGTACCTATTGACCTTCCGCCCTGAGGACACGGTGGAACACACGGTGGGAGAATGCCCTGCGTGGGCTGAGCACCGCCGTGCCCTTTAGGGAAGTGATCGGCGATGGCGACCTCTCGCGTCCGGGCCTAGTGCAGGCCATGATGCGGAGCGAGGGGGATTGGGATGCCGCCTCCTCCTTTTGCGAAGCAGTCATGCTAGCTAAGGAGGAGGCGGGACGCGTGAGGCAGCGAAGCGCTGCCTCCTCGCAACCCAGCCATCGCGAAGGACACACCGGGCGTCGGGGATCGCGGGACGATCTCCGGCCACCGTAAGCGCGGGCCTGCGGACGGCGAGCATGGGTGGCTCCCCGTTCGACCAGAAACAGACCCGAGCGTACGGCGCGTCGCGTTCCGCGCGCGCCTCAAAGAGCCATCAGACCACCACAGATGGGGCCCAAGCCCAATAGGGCCGATGCCGATTCGGAGTCGCGGAGAACCTAACGGGTAACCGGGGCTCCGGCTCGACGTGCAGGAGAAGGAACGGGGTGGTTTTTAGTCTGACACTTCCTCCCGCCTCACCCAGGCGGGAGTAGTCATTCGATGATTGTCCCCCTTAAAAAAAAAAAAAAAGTACCTATTGACCTTAGACAGTCAGCAAAGATCCGATTTTACTCGAGTACTACTATCCATATTTTTGGATAAATAAATAGTCGAGAAAAACTCAGTATTTATATGGTATTTATCAATTTTGAATCGACTATCTCTACCTACTAATACTTATACTATCTTTGCATGTTTATTTAGAATACATTTCACTACCCGATATATTATTTTACTCTATGCATTTCATTAGGCGGGGAAATTATTGAAAAAATGGGGAAAATAATTATCGTACCTATTGCAACTTATATAATTATGTAAAAAATACGTTACGTACGGTTTCAAATCAAATAAAGAAGCGTAACAAAAACAAATTGGACGATCAATACAAATACAAAATTACAAAAAACGATCGATTTCTTATCTATAGTCTTACTATAAGTCTATAGGATATATCTATTTTGGACATTGTCTATGGCCATTGAGTAGCGAATGTGTGCGCTGCCATTTTCTATTGAATTGAATTGTTGAGGAAAAGCTATTTTGAAAAAAGGTGAGCATGTAACCGAGGTATTCTGTTGATATTTCTCTTGTTTCATGTCAGCTGTATATGTAACGCATGCTTTGTCGGTGCATTTTGTGCTCCGTCTTCGGATTACGTAATTTGTTGTTTCTCGTCAAAAAATTATTTATCAACGAAACATGAAAAATGTAATCGATGCGCGAGGGTGTATCTCGAGCGAAGTTTATGTAGAGCTGCTGTCTACACCAAAAAGTTGTTCTGTTTGTAGGTGTGTGCGCACCTACAAACTGCTGCAGGTTATGCGAGGGGACTCTGATAAGTATGTCCTCGTATCGCGGTGCGGGAGGCGCGGGCGGCGCGTGGGATGGCGGGCCGCCGGGTGCTGAGGCAGACTACACTGGCGCGCCGCGCTACCCGCCCGCCGCCCCGCCACGAGCCATGCCTACCACGGACCCCTGGACCGGGGTCAGCTACAGCCAGTACGGCGCGCCACCCTACGACTACCAGGCGTATGCGCCTGGTTACAGCTACAATTACGACTCTAACTATTATCAGCGTGCTGACGGCACCTATTACGGAAAGTATCCTGAATCTAGGACATACCCACCACCACAACAACAGCAGCAGCACACTGCCTACGATTACCCTGCTCGACAACGCGACAGAAGTCGTTCGCCTAATGCCTCCCATAGATATGAGCGCAGAAGATCTTATCATACTAAGTCTCGAAGTGTTTCTCCTTATGAGAGGAGAGAGAGAGACTATTCAAAGAAACGAGACAGCAGCTATGAGGATAGCCATCGTCGTAGATCTAGGAGTAAATCGACAAAACGCAAGAAGTATTCTTCTAGTGAACGTTCAAGCTCCCGCTCCCATTCATACTCTCGTTCCCCTAAAAAAAGAGAAAAGAAACGGAAATCAGTTTCGTCCAATTCTTCTGGTTCTGACAGATCTTATAGGAAAAAATCTGTCAAAGCTCATGGACGTGATAAGTCATTGTCAAGAAACAGGAGCTCGTCAAGCTCTCGTAATGGATCAGAAGTACAAAGAACACCAAGTCATGATAGATTAAGCAGATCATCACCAGAGGGTGAAAAGAAAAATAAGGAATCTAAATCTCATTCCAGGAAAGCTAGAAAGGTTTCTACACCGCCACGGAAATTAAAGAAAGATTCCAAAGTATCTCATAAAAAGTCCAAAAGGTCCTCACTCACACCATCACCACCCCCAACTAAAACTAATAAGAAATACAAAGAAAGATCTCTTACTCCAGTCCAAAAGGGAAGAGACAGTTCTTTAACTCCACCCAAAACTTATAGCAGAAGAATGTTGTCTAGTTCTAAATCGCAATCTAGATCGGCGTCGCGGATGCCTTCTCACTCCCCGCGACGATCGAAACGTAAACGATCACGTTCCAGAAGCTCACGGCTTTCGAGATCTCGCTCCTTTAGTAGGTCAAGGTCATCGACCCCTCAGCGTAGGTCCAGAAGGAAGACAAAACGAAAGTCGCGATCGAAAAGTCGTTCTAAACGACGTTCAGCGAGCAAAAGAAGATCGAGTTCACAACGCCGATCTAAGTCAAGGGGGAAAGGAAATTGTTCAGTTAGTCCAAGAGGTTCCAAGTCTCGTTCCAGATCTAATAGTTCTTGTTCACGCAGTCGCTCTGGAACGCCAACAGATGACGAGCGCCGTGGACAGTTTACAGTGGCAGATAGAAAACGTTTCTGGAAAATGCATAGAAATAGACAAGAAGAGAAGGATAAAGTGAAAGAAGCTAAAACCCCACCCAAAGAAGTGAAACCTCCCCCAGGTGCTGTAGAATCAACAACTGTTGATGATATTGAATATGGTGACCCTCCTGAAGTTGAAGGACCTAATTTTGCAGAACTATTGATCCCTGATCAAGTTATGCAAGCTTCAACGTCAAAATCCAAGCCAGTTCACATTCCTATAAAGAATGATGGAAGTTTCTTGGAAATGTTCAAAAAGATGCAGGAGGTGACCAAAAAGGCTGAACCAGAAAAAAAGCCTGAAATTAAAAAGCCAATATTGCCTTTTATTGGGAAGCGTCGAGGTGGGAGGGTCCTAAAGACTGGATTAGTGAAAAAGGCTAAAGCTATAGATGAACAAACTGCAGACAACGCCCCTAAGGATGCATGGTCTCTGTACATGCAGGAAGTGAAGAAGTATAGAGAAACTTCATGTGAAGAAGAAAGGAAGACAAGACCTCTTGTGAAATAAACTTACTAATTTTAGATTAGAATTAAGGTTTTTATTGTGACCTCTGCAATGTATTTTACAATATTATATTAACAATTTTTATTTTACTCTATAACAGTGTTTATTGTATTAGTATGTCTAGATACCAATTAATCTTACGTTTATTATAAAAAATATTCCAAATAAAGAATTATTTCAATGACTAGGTTGTGTTTCGTTGCAGCATCATGCCTGAGATGATCAAATCGCCCGCCGACATCAAAACTGCACCTTTCGACCCGCGGTTCCCTAACCAGAACCAGACAAGGTAACATAAGCTTGATTATTTTGTGATGCGTGTCCAATGCTTTCTCTGGGGCTACCACCACTTCTGCAGTACAACAAAATTTTGTTGTGTGCGAGTAAAAAGCATAAGGTAGTCTATAATTTCGTAAATTTGGTCAAAGAGGAGTGCATCCAGAGACTCTTTAGTACACGCAACTGTTATCAACTGTAAGTACGATAATTCCTATACATTACAAACAGTAAATCACCTATATCAGTCTTCGAATTTTACTCTGGCTAAATAGTATGGTTGTCTATAGTTTAACGCCGAGCATCAATAGCCCATTAAAATTAATATTTTAATCAGATACCAGTGTTGATATGTTATCAGCACTTGAATACTTGGCCCACGCATGGTACCTACTTGTAAACAAGGGCATTAACACTTAGACTACGACGTGGGGTTGGTAAATGTCAAACCGAATATTTTGTTTGGCTACCTATCACAACAGTAAATCCTATTTTGCAGGTACTGCTACTCCAGCTACCTGGACTTCCACCGTTGCCAGAAGGTACGTGGGGAGAAGTACGAGCCATGCTACTACTTCCAGCGGTGCTTCAAATCTCTGTGCCCCAATGAATGGGTTGAGAAGTGGGACTCCCAACGCGCTGAGGGCACTTTCGCTGGAAGGATTTAAAGTATTCCACTGGTCGCCGCAGACTTGTTAATTTATGCGAGTTTTATTTTTACTTAGGCCCAATTATGTGATTTAGGGAATATATGTGTTGATTCCATTTTTGTATTATCATTTACCAAATAACCCAACAGGTTCTGAATGTTTCTTTTCATGAAAACTACACACCGTTTAAGTACCTATTAGATAATACAATCACATGAAGCATAACAACAAGTTCGCAATGTTCTCACTGGGATTAAAGGGAGCCATGTATTGAAAGTGTTTTATTTCAAGAAAACAATAATGTTGTTTTATATTGGACCTGGGAATGCTCCTTTCTCTCTAAGATCGTCCCAATGGGATATCCAAGCATTCGGGCAAATTGTCTCGAAATAACGCTTGAATATTTTGCAGTCGTCTGCTTCACCTAGAAGTCTTTGGCACTTGTAAAAGTCGCAGTAATTGTCGTAACAAGCCCTGAAATGTTAGTACATCCATAAAATGTCTGAGTTGGCAAGAAATTGATAAAAATATGACAAGACAATACATGACCAATATAAAACCAAACTAATTTCATAGGCAATTGTTTTGACTCACTTGGTTTGATTTTGATTTGGATAGCGTGGGTCGATGCGTTGTGTTCTAAATTCTTGGTCACACATTTTGATATATAAAAATAAGGGTAAAAATGTGTTTAATAAATTGTAAAATAATTCGCTTTCACGAATTGACATAAAAAACTAGAACAAAAGACTACAAACAATCCATGAGCCATAAAACATAGAGATGGATTTTAGATATCAAAACTCATAAGTATTTTTTCTTACAATAATGGGTACATTACATAACACACAAATTAGGAATATTATAAGTTGGCACTAAGCCAGAAAGAATTCCAGTAATCTTTAATGACTTGTGTTCAGGGAATAAACCATACTGCAATGCAGTATTTTTAGGAACATTAGCTCAAAAAATATGGTTTCTGGTAAACAATATAACATAAATGATAATCTTATGAGAGAATAACATTTTACCGATTGGCGACCATTTTACACATAGTGTAGTGACTAGTCTCCCTATAATTATCAAATAAGGGATGAATTTAAACCAAAGCTATGAATAATGAGAAGACTTTTATTTAGTAGCCACTACTACTATTTTTTACCTAAAAATTAATAAATAAAATTATAAAACATATCTTGGATAAAACTGAATTTACACCTAAGTGTAATTCTAAAAATTACAATTGTTAAAAGATATCAACTATTTTTTATTAGATAAAATATTTACAATTTACATAACACCAATGGAGTATAACTACAAGGAAAACATTAGGATATGTCAACAATGTTTGTCTTTTTATTTTAAGCTACAAATTAACCATACAATGTGGGACAATACACAGTACTTCATGTATTACAATTTACAGCCTCCTATACAACACATACACTAACTTAAACAGCTGTTTACAAGTCAAAAGTATTAAATGAAACCCCACAGTGCATAGCTTACAACACTTTTCTACAAGATCTTAATCAAAGCCTTGTCTATTGAAGACTTCTCAGCAACCATAAGTTATCACATAGTTCTTTTATTCTCAGAACATGGAATGTATTAGCCCACACAGTGTATCAACAGTAGTATCAGTAGTCAATACTAGTGGTGGTCATCTGAGTGTTTGCTGGAGACACTCACTGTTGTGTACTGTTGCTGTCGATGGAGAATGCCAAGACATTGGAGCAAGCACTGCATGCTGGCGGCAGAGGTAGCCTGAAAAAAATTATATTCAATTGATGAGGATTCATATTTATTCAGTAGGTACAAAGATTCTAATATTATTTGTTAGAATTAATGCAGATAACCAGGTTTCCAATTTTGTACACCCTCAACTCTCATATTTATGAGGAAAAATATTAATATTTTGGTGAACAAAGACTTACTTAATTGGAAAAATAACAGTCTTCATTGACTGATAGAGAATCTATCACGAGTTGTTATAACAAAAGAAATTAGTACAGCCTTAGTCACGAACTTACTTTTAACAGTAATAAGTCAGGATCTGTGTGTGGGAATGGTGAGTCGGCCGATTCTATGCATCTTGCCAGAGCTGCATCACTAGAAAATTGAAATAACACTTTTATAATGCAAGAAGTCCATGTCAATATTTCCTTTTGAATTTTTATTCCTTATTTATCTTTAGTATTAACTCGTCAAGTACCGTCACTATAGACACAATTATAGAATAATAGTTTGCAGTCACCGGTGACCGCTTGGTGTTTGACAGTTTAATAGATAAGATACAATGCATATTTATAAACTTTGGATTGATAACATTGCCAACTAAACTAGGTTTGCCAATGTGCAGATTAATGAATTTATAGGACACTTAGGTAGAACCAAGATTTTATAACAAATATAAAGAACTAAATATATACTTTGATCATTTTGCTTCAAATCAAGTCCTTAACACCTTGAACGCCATGGGGGACAAGGTATGGCCACTGTTAATTAAAAAATAATAATGAAACTACCTGAGTTCTGTTGCCTGTAACTGGTTCCTAGCAGAAGCCATGGCATCATGCACAGCCAGCTGCTCTCTGGGCTGCAGGGGAGGGTTAGCGCCCATAGCCTGAAAGACAGAATAGACAAATTATTGGCAAATACCTCTTTGAGTAGCTATGGTTAAGAGTATTATAGAACTTAATTAAAAAAGTATTATAGATATAATAATATGGATTTGGATACAGGTTGCTTTCAGTTAGAATATCTAATATGGGAGGCCTACAATGAGCAGTGGATATCTTGTGGCTGATAATGAAGTATTTTGAATGTTTGTAACATGCAGTAAATAAATTATTGTAAGTATTTTCAATAGAATTACCTTAGTGTGTATTTCAGCTATAGCCCTCAGCCCATTGACCCATTCCTGCCTAGCTCTAGCATCAGTGGCCCTCAGCTTGAGCATATCTCCGGAAGCACAGTTGATAGTGAAGGTACGGGAGTCTTCGTCACTTGGACATATCACAGCAGCAGCTAAATGAGCCTGGAATAAAAACCCAACATTTTCGCAGAACACTTTACAATCATCTAGGTAAGGAATGTAGAAACTTACGTCAAAAAGTTAAGCATTATTTTGTGAGTGAACATCACTATTTGAATAACAGGTTTAACCATGGTTGAAAATAAAACCTGGTTCATGGACTAGTATATGAACTGAAACTGGTTTAGCCCATAAATCACCAAGCGGTCACCGGTGACCGCTTTCCACTAATATTACATTACATTATAGACCTTATTTCTAATGTTTAGAAAATACTTTTGTATGACCAAATTTAGGGGATGGATATCAACGGGTTAAGAACTAACATTTTTTGAAAGCTAAAAATGTAGTAGGTAGTTAAATGTGTTATTGATTGGATGTACAGTAAACACTGGAATGTCTTACCTCGCCTCTGGCTGGTTGTCCTGGCTGAATAGTATCTCCGGGCCCATCGAAGAGATAATACGATAAAACTCCTGTTTCGGGATCTACTGCAAACCAGCGCTGCTGCCAGCCTTTTACAACATTAGTGTATTTGTATAACTGACCTGATAGTGGCCTATGAGCCCCTGTCACTGTATTTTTAATCATATTGAATTTTGGTAAGCTAATATCGACAAAACTCAAAAACTGAGTAAAATATTTCGATTATTTTCTTTTCTTCTCAGAATTTTGACATTTATGAAATGAAAACTACGTTTTACGTTTAGTTAACTCATCGACAGTCTCATGATGCAGTAACATTACAGTTTTCCTTCCTTCGGTTAAAAATCGTTGATATGAAATTCGTTTCTAACGCAATGAGTAAATATTGTAACTTGAATCAAGTTTGAGTTTTAGTTTTGTAGTTACAACTGGTTCTAAGTATTTCGAAGGGTAAAAGGCATTTTTTTTCATGAGTGGCAACCGAGGATAGGCTTGAATTTGATGTTGTGAATGTCAATTTTCAAACGTCAACAGTACATGTACCTACAAAAAGATTGCGAATGCGAAAGCGAAATACAGATTTATCACACAACTGACAACACACGTTTAAAGATTATGATATTGTGGTGAATTGTAATTAATTCCATGTACTATTAGCTGTTCTTCTCGTTTTTTTTCGGCTATTACCATGATTTTCAAAGTAGTGCGAACTGATACAGATAAAAATTACAAAATAAAACTTCCGTTTGGTGTATTTACGATTGGTAGAGGCCACTTTAAAGTAAGTTTTTATTACTAATTATTACGTTAATTTCTCATAACCAGTATAAAATCTACGTCCTGGAATACGTTAAGTCCTAAAACCCTTGGATAATGGATAAAATACCATTATTTTTAATGTTTACATCTAATGAAATGAATAATAAACATACACCTAGCAAAAAACCTTGAACCTTTTCGAACAAGTTTGAGCTTGTATATATACCCCTAGTTAGCTAAATATTCACTGAATAAAAATCTTCATTAGAATACGAAGCTACATTTCGCCAGTACATATAACATATAAGCATAGTTGGGAAATTATAATAAACGGGAATATGGCCCTATGAGTCACCAATTATTGATAACCATTTTGAAGCTGGTTTTAGGATATTCTGATAATAAAATAAAATAATATAATTTTGTTACAGATTGAAGAGGACTTAAGAATATCACGTAACCATGCTCAGCTGGAAGTGACCGCAGATACTCTCACCCTTAAATCAGTATGCAAATGAAATATTCCTGTGCACTATTTATTTGATTAAAAGCTACCTATATAATTTTATGTAATATATTTAAATTTTCAGTTACACAAAAATCCATGTTTCTACATTAAAGAAGGCAAAGAAATACATGTATTGAGACAGGATTGTTCAGTAGAACTCACTCATGGTAACAAGTTTGGATTGCTACCAGAAGTTTTTTGGTATGAAGTGCAACAGTTACCTGATGAAGATTCAAATGAAAGTGACAAAGATGAGACAGTACTTGTACCAAATGGAACTTCTACAGATAACGAGGTTCGCACATCAATAAGTAAGTGTAGAAAGTTAAATGTCTTCAATGGTGATAAAAAAAACATGATAATGTTTTAATAGATTTTTTTTTTATTTATCTTCGTTGTTATATTGGTTTAAATTGATAATCAGAAATATATATTTCTTCTATAAAAGGGGTCCCGTATGACAACCACATTAAAAGTAGGTACTAAAAAAGTAAAATTATTAATAATAATAAAATTGGTTCCAGGTGAGGATAATGATCCACAATCTAATCAACATACTGATACTGCACCAAACAAAACAGACATCAATGGAATTTCACCTCAAGTGCCTTTAGTAGATAATGCGGTGACTCCAACTAAACGGAACAACACTTCTATGGATACTAGTCCTGTGGATGTTAAGAAAGTTAAAACTGGCTCAGTTTTAACTGTAGTCGACAGTAGTATTGTGAAAACAGAACCTATGGACACAAGTAATGTTCAGGTTGAGTCTACGGTACAAAATGCTGATGTAACATCAGGCAATGCCACTGTCAAAGTTGAGCCTACAGAGAGTTCCATTGCAAGGGTTGATCCTAACACTGGAAATGCGGCAAGTCCGAGTGATGTTCAACCTGTGAGTTTTTATTATCCGCTAAATCATTTTACCAGAAAGTTGTGACCTTCTCTTGGAGAGGTTGGCTGAATCATCACGCTAATTACTTACAGTCTATTAGTAATTATGTTCATATTTATATATTATGTATGTTTGTATATATGTATGTATGCATGTAGGTATATTGTATTGTACTCATGTGTAGCTATATATATTATAATTATGTTTATTTATGTTTATCCCTATGAATTTAATATGTAAGTGTATCTTCAATTTGCTCAATTAAATTGTTGCTTGCTTCTTGCTCACACCATTACCTCTTCTCTGCATCACCCAACGGTCAGACTGGAAAATGCCTGCAGTATTAAGTTCACCTTATGTACACTTTGTGCATAAAGCTTTAATAAATAAATAAATAAATCCACGAAAAAATGAATGTACGAAAATTCTCCTTTTGTTTATACAAAAGTAGTCTCTAAACATTGGAAATAAGGCCTATAATGAAGTGAGTAGAGAGAGGACACCAGTGTCACCTCTGAGATTCAAAAGAATTAATTATAATAGTTTAAATTATATATTTTTTATTGTTATTCCGCCAGTTCATTAAAATTCTTTGACATGATTATTTACACATTATCTAATCACCAAAATAACATTATCTCTTAAGTTCTATTCACAGTACTATGTTATCATCGGTAATATATTACAGGGTACATCAAATAATGACCAAAGTGGCGATAATGCTGCACCCACATCACCTGTGAAACCTACAGTGCGGTTACGAGAGAGATGCTTTTATGGAGCCAATTGTTATAGGTAAGCTATTTGTATTATTTTTTTTTATACCATCTCGCCTGGTAGTAAGCGGTGATGTGGCCGACCAAGGAGCACGCCTACATATGAGCAACCTATCCATTCGGGACTTGAAGACACAGTAGATCTATATATTGTTAAGTAGGATATAAAGGTCTAACTTTATTGGATGATACAAGGGTATCATCCAATAAAGTTTGCTTCCATATACATGTCCCACAGCAACATACACTGATACAGATAAGGCATCAAGGCGTGGCATAAAAATAATTGTTTCCTGTTTTAGTAACTTTATTTTTAATCCATCATGTGCAATCGTAGCTTATCTTGCGTAGGTTTGTTCATATATTAATAGTATTATTCAGTAAATAATAGTACTCAAAATATTATAAAGATCAGCAGGTAGTATTAGTAGAATTGCCTTAACGGTGGTTAAAATAAAATAATGCTCATATATTCAGTTAGTCAAGCAAGTGGAAAATATCCTCTTGACGAAACCTGGAAGATCGTCTGTCTAAAATGGATGCAACATCTGCTACTGATTACTCGCTTTGGAAAGTGACCAAATCTCTGTAAGGACCAATTGAGTTCCAATCACCTTTGCGACGGGATGACGGCTCTGCGGCTAAAAGCGACACAGACAAATCCACACTGTTTGCAGAACACTTGTCTAGAGTGTTTACTCCAAATCCAAGCTCGGGTTCAACAAAGGTGAGTGAAGTAATGGAGGCTCTTTCAGAACCGTACCAACTTGCACCCCCAATCAAAAAATTCACTAAAAAAGAGGTTACATCTATAATCAGAAAACTCAACCTGAATAAAGCGCCTGGTTATGACCTTGTTACATCTAAGGTGATGAAAGAACTCCCTCACAAAGCAATAACCCTATTAACAGCTATTTATAACTCAATCTTAAGATATGAATACGTCCCTGCTCAATGGAAAGTAGCAGAAATTATTGTCATTCCAAAACCTGGGAAGGATCCGGAAAATGTATCATCATATCGACCGATAAGTCTCCTGCCTGTTGCCTCAAAAATAATGGAAATTCTTATCTTAAAACGACTGACTCCAGAGCTTGAGAAAGCCAAATTAATCCCTACTCATCAGTTTGGCTTTCGCAAAGCTCATGGGACAATTGAACAGGTACATCGTTTGGTTGAAAAGATAAACCATGCCTTTGAAAACCATAAATACTGTTCAGCGGCATTCTTAGACATATCGTATCATATACTCTTATTTAAAATCCTACAAGCCTTACCAGTCAACATCTATCTCATCATCAAATCATACTTCCAACAACGACATTTCTATGTAAAACATGGAGAAGCCAGAAGTAATCTTTATAAAATCCAAGCAGGTGTTCCTCAGGGCAGCGTAATGGGTCCTATCTTATACCTAATATATACTCTTGACCTACCAACTTCAGACGAGGTCCTCGTAGGGACATTCGCTGATGATACTGCTCTTATTGCACCACACGACTGTCCCGTGGCAGCGTCCGACATGGTGCAAAAAAGCCTTAATGACGTTTCGACCTGGTTAAAGGATTGGAGAATAAAAGCTAATGAATCCAAATCTGTACACGTAACTTTCACTCTCAGACATGCATCATGTCCCCCAGTTGTTTTCAATAGCATAACAATTCCTCAGCTGGACGACGTGCGATACTTGGGAATATACTTGGACAAACGATTAACTTGGAAGAAGCATATATTCACTAAAAGGAAAGCTCTAAGTACACAACTTCGAAATCTCTACAGGCTCATGGCACGAAAGTCAAACCTGTCACTAAGCAACAAACTTCTCCTCTACAAAGCTATATTAAAACCAATATGGTCATATGGAGCAGAACTCTGGGGAACGGCAGCCAACACAAACTTGGACATTTTACAACGCTTCCAATCAAAAATGCTTCGAATGATTGCAAATGCCCCATGGTATATAAGTAATACCCAATTACACCGAGACTTAAAAATAAGACCAGTTAAGGAGGAAGCCATAAGCAAACTGAAGTCGTATTCTCGTCGCATAAGGAGTCACCCCAACGAGCTTGCTAGTGAGCTTATGAAGTCTGCCAGCACCTTTAAGCGTTTAGATGGTGAGGGGTCGTGTCCAGAGAGAAGTAAATAAATCGAGTACTAATTAATACACTTTTAATTTCTGACTCCAATTAAGGTTACATACAATTTAGCACGGTCACAATATTTAGTAGCGTGCGTCTGTAGTGCGATATACGGGACAACTGGAGAGGCGAACACAATGCAAGTACAGTGTGAACAATATTGATGCGTCAACAATTAGAGTAGGTCCCACTACATCATTCCTCCCCTTTTTATAAAAAAAAAATTTATAAAAGATTTTTTTACACAAAACATTCCTATCCAGTTACTATATATAATCCAAGAAGTACTTACAATGTTCACAAACAATATTATTAAATTATAGTCTCAACAAAAATTTGCTTACAGTATACATTTATACAATAACAACTTTGAAACAGGATGCCTGACGGGTTGTGCGATAAGCGCATGTTTGTCTCAGTACTACTGGCTTTGTACCTAATGGACTAGTGATTAAAAGATACACCTCTCGTCCATGAGAGTGTGGGTTCAAACTTGTGTTCATTATTACAAATTAAATTTTCGCACTACCTACAGCAATCAAATACAGAGTAGAGAATCTATTTTCAAACAGGACAAAACTTTGATTTTACCAATATAGAACTGTCTTAAACTAAGTACAAAATGTTCTTAACCTTTGTGTTATATTCTGTTCTCCCCTCTTGGTGTCATTGTGGCCGGCCGGTACCAACAATACAAACTATGCAGAATGTCCTACGATCGAAAAACAAAATGTAACACAATACGTCCTGTAACTACCTTAAATCTATGTAATACACTACTCATATTCGTCTATTACAGTTGCGGAACACTTCTAGAGAGTCCGTCTTGGGGTGCGGTGCCAGAAGACCTCCCCGTGGTGCACCCTGGGTGCGGGCGACAGTCTCCCTAGCGGGGGTGATAGGGTTGGAGTGACTGTCGCCCGCAGCAGACTTCTGGACTGGGCGGGCGAACCCGATAGGGTTCTGGAGGCGGCGGGCTGTGTGCTCATGGCCCGCGCTTCCGTGGGGCGTTTCTCCGCCTGTCTCTCTGATTAGCAGAGAGCGTGGCGGAGAGGCAAGGGCGGTGCTCGTTGTGCACTCACCCTGCCAGCGAGCAGCATCGGGACACAAGCTGTCCCCGATTGCAGCCGTCGATATCGTAATCCGTAAGGAGGTCACGGTCACGTTTTGTGACTCTGAACGGGACGAGGGTCTTGGCTTGGTCGCCCGGACCGCGAGGAAGATAACCTCTATAAAAAATTCCTCCAATACTAAGTTCTGGTGCGCGGCGAGAGTATGCATGGCTGAGGAGTAGTGTCAGTCGCGAGCGCACCCCCAGCTAGGGGACCAGTGGACCCTCTAGTTGGGAGACAAATTTTCACTTACCCAGGTACAGGGGGCACTGCCTGGGTGGACCGATTATTTCCCCCATACTCGTGGGAACTTTATGGAGACCTATCAATATAAAAAACCACATACGGAGGAGGAGAGTGCGGGTGAGCTTGGCTCGCCTGCAGTAGCAGGAGAAGGGAGCCCAAGTGGCTCCGGGACTCGTGGTGAGGCGCTGGACTCGTCCAGCAGGCCCCACACACGGGAGTCCAGTCGGAGGGTGTCGGACTCAGAGTCCGACACAACATTAGCGGAGCGGCTGAGCGTGAGCTCGAAAGGCTCACGCCGCCGCGCGACGGGGACGTTCAAACGCCCCAGGCTGGAGGAGGACAGTTTGTCCCCGTCCTCCGGCGCTCAGGAGGCGCCTCCCCCAAGGTCCCCACGGCAGCGCGGGGTAGGGGCGGCAAGGGCAGCGGTCGCCGGAAACCGGCACCAGCTGCCTGCGCGGAGTCAGCCGAACAGTTGGCCGCGGAGGGCAGGGCTCTCTCAAGCGCTGTCCGTTCGGAGTCCTCTGCGGCCGAGATGTCCGGCGTGGAGGTGTCGGAGGGCGAGCGCGGCTCTGAGAGCGAGAGCTGCTCCGGGGGCCTCCAACAGGCCATTACGGCGGAGCTCTACAAGCTGGCGATGGGGAAATCCCAGCCGGTTAGGTTCCGCCTCCTCAAGGCGGCGGCGGCCACAATAACGGAGGCGGCCTTGGAGCAGTGTGCGGTGCCCACTGCGGGAAAGGTGCGCTCCGAGCTGGCCGAGATGCGGCGAGAGCTGGCGCGCTTGGCGGCCTCCAATGCGGCTTTGGAGGCCGAGCTGCGGACGGCCAGGGCCGAGCTCGCCGCTGCTCGCGGCAGTTGCCCCCAGCCCCCGGCGGAGGCCGACGTAGTCGGACTGCTGCGGGCGGAGTTGGCTGCCTTCCAGCGACGTTTCGACGTGCTGGAGGGCAGGCTCTTGCGCCCCCACTCGCGGCGAGTCAGGTCGCCCCCGCGGTCCCGCGGTCGTACGCGGCCGCTGCGGCCAAGCCTTCGACCTCGAGTCAGGCTAGCCGCAGCTCCCAACCGCCGGCAAGGGCGCGACCGGCTGCCCCAGCGAGGGCCTCGGCGCCCCCGCCGGCGCAGACCCCAGCTGCGCCGACGGCGCCTGCGCCTGCGCCCGCTGGGCGCAAAAGAGGAGGGGCACTCCGGCCCAGCAGGCTGGGGTTGCGGCGGCGGCGGCGGAACCCGCCCCGCAAGCAGAGGACGGCGGCGGGTGGCAAATCGCCGGCGAGGCGAGGAGAGTCGCCAAGGAGGGCCGAAAGCGCCGAAAAAGGCGCAGCGGCAACGACGGCAGCAGCAGCGCAGGGAGAAACGCGCTGCTGCCTTGCTCCTCGCCCCTAAGACCGCGGCTGTAGTAATTACACTGCAGCCCGAGGCGGTCAACAGGGGCGTTACGTATGGCGACGTCCTCGCCAAATTAAAGGGGGCGGTGACTCCTGCGGAGTTCGGGGCCCCGGACGGGTTCGCGGTCAAGGTGACCGCTACCGGAGCCCGTCTTTTGGAGGTCCCCGGCGCGACCAGCGGCCCATCGGCCGACGCCCTGGCCGAGAGGCTTAGGGCGTGCCTCGGTGCGGACGAGGCCCGCGTGTCCAGGCCCACCAAATGCCTGGATGTCAGGATCTTGGGCCTGGACGACTCCGTAACGGAGACGGAGGTGGTGGCCGCTGTGGCCAGGACGGGAGGGTGCCCTGCTGACCAAATCAAGGCAGGCGCCATCCGCCCGGACAACTCGGGGCTGCGCACTGTTGTGGTCAGCTGCCCCGTCACAGCGGCCAAGAAGCTGAAGGAGGGCAAAAGGCTCTTGGTGGGATGGGTCTCGGCGCAGGTCAAGCTGCTCGAGACCCGGCCTCTGAGGTGCTACCGCTGTCACGTGGGGGAGCACGTGAGCGTCAAATGCACCTCGGAGGTGGACCGCAGCGACTGTTGCTTCCGCTGCGGTCGGCCCGGTCACAAGGCCGGCTCGTGCTCCGCCCCGCTGCACTGCAATGCATGTGCGGCGGCTGGCAAGCCGGCCAATCACCGGGTCGGGAGCAAAGGCTGCTCCCCTCCCGCCAAACCCAAGGGCAAAGGTAGACCCTCCGCCGCCCCTGCCGTTTCCGCCGCCGCCGCCGCCACTGCCACCGCAGTCGCCGCTGCCGGCACTGAGGAGGTCGGAATGGACTGCCAATAATGGCCCCATTCCGCCTCCTCCAGGCGAACATCAACCACTGCGCCGCTGCTCAGGATCTCCTGCTCCAGAGCATGGCGCAGTGGTCGATCAATGTCGCCGTGGTCTCCGAGCCGTACTTTGTCCTGCCCAGGGATCACTGGGTGGCGGACCTGGACGGCTCGGTGACCATCATCTCGTCGGCCGCCGCCGGTACCCCGACTCTTGAGGCTGCTCAAAGAGGCCGGGGTTGTGTCGCAGCACGGTTCGGAGAGCTCGCTGTGGTGGGCGTGTACTTCTCTCCGAACCGAACTCTCGCCGAGTTCCACAACTCCTTGAGGGAGTTGGTCACCGTCGTCGTCGGGTTCCGTTCCCTCCCCGTGCTCGTCCTCGGGGACTTCAACGCCAAAAACTTGGCTTGGGGTTCCCGGTTCACCGACGTCCGGGGTAGGATGGTGGAAGACTGGGCCCTTGAGACGGGCCTAGTCGTCCTGAACCGGGGTTCTGTCCCCACGTGCGTGCGGATGCAGGGCGAGTCGGTGGTGGACATCTCGTTCGCCAGCCCTGCTCTGTCACCGCGTATTGTTGACTGGCGCGTCATGGAGGAGGTGGAGACGTACTCCGACCACCGGTATATCCGGTTCGACGTCTCCGCCGAGTCCTCAGACCCGCCGGTCAGACAGGCCCCATGTGGCCCGCGTTGGGCGCTGAAACAGCTGGACCGGGAGCTGCTCCTGGAAGCCGCCATCGTGCAGGCCTGGGTGATACCACCGGTCAGGCCTGCCGACATAGACGATGAGGCCAAGTGGCTCCAGGACGCCATGTCCAGGATCTGTGACGTGGCGATGCCCCGGATCCGGTCGAGGCAACAAAAGCGCCAGGTGTACACCTGGTGGTCGCAAGAGCTAGCAGCTCTACGCAAGGCGTGCACTGCTGCGCGACGCCAGTACACTAGGCACCGCAGGCGCCGCATCCGTCCTCCTAATGCGGAGGCGAGAGAGGCGGAGTTGTACGAGGGATACAGGGCGGCCAAGGCCCTCCTCAAGGTGGAGATATTGCGGGCCAAGGAGGAGGCCCGCCGAGAGATGCTGGGGACTCTGGACAGAGATCCGTGGGGACGCCCGTACCGGATGGTACGCGACAAGCTCCGCGCTTGGGCTCCCCCGCTCACCCAGAGTCTCCGGCAAGAAGTCTTGGAGGAGGTGATTGGCACCCTGTTCCCTCGACTGTGGAGGGGGTTCACCCCTCCGTATATGACTCCGCCCCCTGCGGTGCCCGACGCGGGCTACAGCGACGACGACGACGACATCGTCCCAGAGGTGACCGAGGCAGAATTGAGAGTGGCGGTGCGCCGGATGGGCGCCAAGAACACCGCCCCAGGACCCGACGGCCTGCATGGCAAGGCATGGGTCCTGGCCTCAGAGGCTCTCGGGCCTCGATTGATTGGTCTCTACAGCGCATGTCTGGAGAGAGGCCAGTTCCCGCTTCTCTGGAAAGCGGGAAAACTGGTCCTCGTGCGGAAGACGGGGCGCCCTGCGGACTCTCCGTCCGCGTACCGGCCCATAGTGTTGCTCGACGAGGTGGGGAAAGTCTTCGAAAGAATCATTTCGAACCGCCTCGTCGCGCACCTGACGGACATTGGGCCGGACTTGTCGGACGGCCAGTTCGGCTTCCGCAGAGGGCGCTCCACGGTGGACGCCATCATGCGCGTTAGAGACCTCACGACGGGGACTGCAGTGTCCAGGGGTAAGGTCGTAGTGGCGGTGTCTCTGGACATCGCCAACGCCTTCAACTCCCTGCCCTGGAGCTGCATCTTGGAGGCACTCCGATATCATCGGGTGCCTACCTACCTCCGTCGTGTAATCGAGGCTTACCTGACGGACAGGTCCGTCAGCTACCCCGGTCACCGGGGCGAGTGGAACCGGCGAGAGATGTCACGCGGTGTTCCACAGGGTTCGGTTCTGGGGCCGCTCCTGTGGAACATCGGCTATGACTGGGTGCTGCGCACCGACCTCCCGAACGGCGTTAGCACAATATGCTACGCCGACGATACGCTGGTGCTAGCGCACGGGAGGTCACACCAGGCGGCGGCCGACTTAATGGCGACAGCGGTTGCGACAGTCGTTGAGAGAATCCGGCAGTTGGGACTCGAGGTGGCGCTCCACAAGTCCGAGGCCATGTGTTTTCATGGCCGCGGGAACGCGCCACCTCCGGGTGGGTCCCAAATAACGGCGGGAGGAGTTACCATCGACGTCGAGACGACGATGAAGTACCTAGGACTCGTCCTCGACAGTCGGTGGAACTTCATAGAACACTTCCGACGTTTGGCCCCAAAGTTGGAGAGGACGGGGGCTGCGTTTAAACGCATCCTCCCCAACCTCGGGGGCCAAACGCCTCCTGCCGGAGGTTATACGCCGGGGTCGTGCGGTCCATGGCCCTCTACGGCGCCCCTGTTTGGGCGCCAAACCTGTTGCGGCGTCCCGCTCGGACGCTGCTCATGGCACAGAGGGTCATGGCGATCCGAATGATCCGCGGATACCGCACGATCTCTGGGGAGTCGGCGAACCTCCTTGCCGGATTACCGCCGTGGGATCTGGAGGCGAAGGTGCTCGCGCGCGTGTACGGCATGCGCGCGGAGGCACGTCGCCGGGGCGAAACCCCGCTGCCGCGCCAAATAGGTGCGTGGCGGGATGAGCTCCGGCGCGATCTCATGGCGGAATGGCAGCAACGACTGTCGCAACCGAGGGCTGGGCTCGCTGCCATCGCAGCGGTAAGTCCCCTCTTTGAGGAGTGGCTTGAGAGACGCTACGGCGTCCTCACCTACCGCCTGACGCAGGTCCTCACCGGACATGGAAGTTTCGGGAGGTACCTGTGTCTGATGGGGCGGGAGGAAACGCCCGGGTGTCATCACTGCGAGGACCGCCCTGAGGACACGGTGGAACACACGGTGGGAGAATGCCCTTCGTGGGCTGAGCACCGCCGTGTCCTCAGGGAAGTGATCGGCGATGGCGACCTCTCGCGTCCGGGCCTAGTGCAGGCCATGATGCGGAGCGAGGGGGACTGGGATGCCGTCTCCTCCTTTTGCGAAGCAGTGATGCTAGCTAAGGAGGAGGCGGGACGCGTGAGGCAGCGAAGCGCTGCCTCCTCGCAACCCAGCCATCGCGAAGGACACACCGGGCGTCGGGGATCGCGAGACGATCTCCGGCCACCGTAAGCGCGGGCCTGCGGACGGCGAGCATGGGTGGCTCCCCGTCCGACCAGAAACAGACCCGAGCGTACGGCGCGTCGCGTTCCGCGCGCGCCTCAAAGAGCCATCAGACCACCACAGATGGGGCCCAATACGGCCGATGCCGATTCGGAGTCGCGGAGAACCTAACGGGTAACCGGGGCTCCGGCTCGACGTGCAGGAGAAGGAACGGGGTGGTTTTTAGTCAGTAAGAGTCTGACACTCCCTCCCGCCTCACCCAGGCGGGAGAAGTCATTCGATGATTTTCCCCCCTTAAAAAAAAAAAAAAAAAAAAAAAAAGAGAGTCCGTCTTGACATTTTATGTGATTACATACATAATAGGTAACATAAAGTATACATAGTCTATTTTACATACGAAATACGTTAAAGGTAGTTATCATGCCGGGCTACTCTGCTATACATATTAAAAAAAATAAAGTTACACGCTTGGCCTATTCGTACGAATGACCAAGAGTCTCCAGTACTCGACATGATGACGCCATAAAAAAAAATATATACATTCACTACTGTTTAACGTTCACTACACATTCACACAATTATAATATCACTTGAATTGTTACTTGAGAGAACGAGGGTTTTTGATCAGAATATTATTATCAAAACACTACTTTGGATGTTGACGGCGGACTCATTGTATGTTGAGGTTGCACAGTTTCGACCTTAATACTGGGTAAGGCTACAGAACTGGCTACCATTTCTTTTCTTAACCATTTCCTCACGCCTCTAATAAATCTTCGTTTCAGTGCGTAGGCAAATACCATGATTAACAATATTATAATAACTATCATCACTACGCCAATAATATTTAGCTTATTATGCACATGGGTCACGTTTAATAAATTTTCGTTTACAATTGCGTTCTCTTTCGTTTGATTAGAACCCATTTTGCTAATTTAGTCAACTATACTGATGTATCGTCTCAACGTAATTGAAATTAAAGATCACGATACCACAATTTGAAACTAATGTCCTAAATAAATCTGCAAAATTAACATTTTAACAATGAAATAATTTATCGGTATTTCAATGGCTTTTTGCTTAATCGACCAGTTCGCGTAGTATAAACTTTACTGTCGGGTTCGTCCGTTTGAATTGTTACTTTTTTCGTAATTTTTTGACAAACGGTATCCCTATTACTATTATCAACTACTTTAGATTGCGATTCATCCTCTATTAACATGTACGCTGGTTTTAAACGATCTATAGAAACTTTAACTTGTCGGTCCGGCAACTGAATACAAAATACTTTATTATCTCTACTTATGACGCGATATGGTCCGTCGTAAGGGGGTTGTAACGGTTTCCGTACTGCGTCATTACGGATAAAAATATATTCACAATTATACAAGTCTTTATGCACAAAAATCTTATTTGGTGACTTATTTTTCCTATTAGATGGCTTTAACCCGTCAATTACAACTTTTAACTTATTTACGAAATTTTCTGAATCGCTCATTTTCAAATCAGTTGTATCATAAAAGTCACCGGGTAATCTAATATTACTGCCATACAACATTTGTGCAGCGGTTACACCTGTATCTACTTTTATCGTTGTGCGTAACCCCAACATTACAGTTGCCAATTCGTCAACCCAGCATTTATTATTTAAGCGAGCCATTAACGCGGCTTTTAAAGATCTATGCCAACGTTCTACTAAACCATTACATTGAGGATGATACGGAGTTGTACGTGTCTTTATAATTCCCATTAAAATCATTAATTATTTAAATAAGTTCTTTCGAACTGACGACCCTGATCACTAGTGAGCTTTATAGGACAACCAAAACGACTAATCCAACCTTCATATAATGTTTTCGCTACGATTTCTGCAGTTATCTCTTTTAGTGGAAATGCCTCTGGCCAACGTGTGAATCTATCGATAATCGTTAAACAATATCTATAACCTTCTGGCGAGGTTGGTAACGGTCCTATAATGTCGATGTGAATATGCTCAAAACGTCTAGTACTTTTAAAGGACTTCAAATCAGAAAACGTATGTTTTTGAACTTTCGCTTTTTGACATTTTATGCATGTTTTAGTCCAATTACCAATATCTCTATTCATTTCAGGCCAAAAATATCTATCTTTTACTAATTTTTTACTTGTCTTAATACCAGGATGACTTAAATTATGAATAGAATCAAAAGCTAAACGACGAAATTTTTCAGGTAAATATGGTCTTGCACTCTTAGTAGACATTTCGCAATAAACATGTTTATCAGTATCTAGTAACGTTACGCGTTTTAATATTACTTTACTGTTGTTATTTGATGCGCTCAATAATTTTGCAAGCTGTTCGTCAACTTCTTGCGCAGTGGCGAGTTCTGCGAAATCTAACGACGTGGGACATGTTATTGTTTCAACTTTAGATAATGTGTCAGCAACTATATTATTATTTCCACTAATGTGTCGTCAGTACTAAATTCACTAATAAACATAATTTGCCTAGCTCGCCTAGAAGTTTCTCTATTGGTACCTAATTTAGTAAGCGCGAAAGTTAATGGTTTATGATCTGTAAAAATTATTAATTCTTGCCCTTCAACTAAATTACGAAAATGTATGATTGCTAAATATATTGCTAAAAGTTCTCTATCATATGTACTATATTTCTTTTGGGCTTCAGTTAACTTTTTCGAAAAATATCCTAAAGGTTTCCAATTGCCATTAACTTTTTGTTGCAATACTGCACCTACACTTGTGTCTGATGCGTCAGTCATCAATGACAAAGGTGTATGTGCCGATGGGAAACACAATAAAGTAGCATTTTCTTTCTCATCATCTTTACACTTTTCAAAATTTTTCGTAGCTTCAGGCGTCCAATTGATTTTACTTTTATCCTTACGCTTTGAATTCCCAAAATATTTATTTAATGCTGCCTGATGATCAGCCGAATGAGGTATATGAGCTCTATAAAAATTTAACATGACTAAAAATCTTCTAAGTTCCTCTATAGTATCAGGTTTTGGAAAATCAATAGTCGCTTTAACTTTATCTTCTAATGGTTTAATTCCTTCTGTAGAGACCTCAAAACCCAAAAACTCTAATTTATCTTTACCAAAACTACACTTTGAAAAATTAATCGTTATACCAAATTCATTAAAACGTTCAAAAACTTTTCGTCTATGTTCTCTATGCTGCTCTACATTTTCCGATGCAATGATGACGTCATCCACGTAATTGAAAATAAAATCTAAGCCTTGTAAAACAGTATGATGCATAAAACGTTGAAAAGTTTGTGCAGCATTTCTTAATCCAAATGGCATACGCACAAATTCAAATAAACCAAACGGTGTTATTACTGCAGTTTTCTCAATGTCATTTTCCGAAACTGGCACACAAAAATAGGCTCTATTTATATCTAGCTTTGAGAAAACCTTTTTATTATCTAACATATACGTAAAATCATGAAGACGGGGAACTGGATATCGATCAGGCTTAGTAATCGCATTTAAACGTCTATAATCTCCACAATGTCTAATATTCCCGTCCTTCTTAGGAACAATATGCAAGGGACTTGCCCAAGCGCTTTTACTCGGCCTACAAATCCCAAGCTCTTGCATAATCTTAAACTCATTTTTAGCTTTTACGTACCTGTCTGGTGGTAACTGCCTGGCTCGTGCGTGCACTGGAGGTCCTGTGGTCTCAATGTGATGACAAACATTATGTTTAGGCGTTTCTTTGTACGAAACTGGTTTAGTTATTTCTGGAAATTCACATAATAAATCGTAATAAGGGCAATTATTTACAATAGTTTTCAAAGTGGGCTCAGTAGAATTAGAAAGATTGCCTTTGGTGCTTAAATTAGTTATTTGATCAATTAACCTTCGTCCGTTCAAACAATTAACAACTGAAAATTAGCTAAGAAGTCAGCACCTAATATTGGTTGCTGTACGTCTGCTAATGTAAATAACCAACGGAATGCTCGTCTTAGATTTAAATCTAATTCTAAGTACAATGTACCATACGTGTTAATTTGAGTTCCATTTGCGGCAAAAAGTTTATAACAGCACTCACTTGTATTACCTTTCATGTAGGCTACTTTCCGCGGTAACACTGACACGTTTGCACCACTATCCACTAAGAAGTTTAAGCCCGATATCCTGTCTCTGACACACAGACGGTGATTCCCGAAGGCACGGTCACAGCCTCCCGTCGCAGACTGCACCGACTCTAGTTTGCCGCTGGCTTTGCCTTGTCGTCTTTTTTCTTCCAGTTACATGGATCCACGCATTTAGTTGCCTTGCTGCGATACTTATAATGGTAAAAACATAGCCAATTTGGATCTTCGAATTTCCTTGTGCGACATCTTGACCTTGACCTGGATCTATTGCGTCTAAAGTTATTCCTTCGCCAGTTATTTGAACGGCCTCGTGATCTTGACTCTAAATTTTGTAATCTATCACTCAATTTGTTTATTGCCGAAATAATTTGGTCCTGTGAACCCGATGGGCCTGGTTCCTGTTTGACAGTCGCAACACTATTTATGGGAGTCGTTGTTTCCATTACTTTATCCGCTATTGATGCTAATTTCTCTAGATCTTTTTCTTCCGTTACAGCCAACACTCCTCGCACCAACGTTGGTAAATGGTTTTGCCACATAACTATGAGTGTTTCGTTATTTATTCGCCCCCTGGCTAGGTCTTGCATTTTTCTAAGTAATTGGTTTCTGGTCGCCTAATTCCATTTCGCCAATGAGTTTTTTTACTTGCCGCTCTTCCGATTCTTGATATATAAATATTAACTTATTCTTCAAGGTCTCATATTTATTTTTCTCAGGGGGATTCAAAAGGATCTCAGTAACTTGCTCAACTACGTCCTGGGGTAATTTTGAAATAATGACCTGGTACCTTGATTCGTCGGACATCTTCTGAGGATTTAGAACCGCTTCTGCTTGAATAAACCATGTTTTAGGCGACTTCTTCCAAAATTCCGGAATTCTAGCTGTGACGGAGATGATGTTCTTCAATAACAACCTTCTTGTCTTCAGACGACATTGTAATTTCTTAATTTGACGCGCACTAATATTAAGCCGACACTACGGTACGCTTGTGTGAGTTGCCCCGGGTCGTCCGATTCACTGAATTACAAGTCCAAATTCACTGGTTACAGTTCACACTTTCTCCACACGGGGTGACCAATTTAGATGGTGAGGGGTCGTGTCCAGAGAGAAGTAAATAAATCGAGTACTAATTAATACACTTTTAATTTCTGACTCCAATTAAGGTTACATACAATTTAGCACGGTCACAATATTTAGTAGCGTGCGTCTGTAGTGCGATATACGGGACAACTGGAGAGGTGAACACAATGCAAGTACAGTGTGAACAATATTGATGCGTCAACAATTAGAGTAGGTCCCACTACAAGCGCATCAAAAGGAGAGCTCCACAGGACCTACTCCTGTCTCAGCAAAAACATCCAACTTGAGGGATACAAAAATTGAAGACTGGTACACCACTGGGCGTTCTCCGTACATGTCACAATACATGAACCTCTTAACCACCAGTTAAATGCCCAACTGGGCAGATTGCAGGGAAATAAGCAGATAAAAAAAAATATATTCAGTTAATTCGGATTTAAAACATGTGTTATTCTTGCAGACGGAACCCCCAGCATCGTGAGGACTTCTGTCACCCGAATGACTCGGACTGGGGCTCCGGCGAGCAGACAGCGTGTCCGTACGGCAGCGGCTGCGGGCGCCGCGACCCGCGCCACTGGCGCCTGCACTCGCACCCCGCCGGCGCCGCCCCGCCCGCGCCGCGCCACCCGCCAGGTCCACACACTTAGCCATCTCAAATCTTAGACTAGCCACAGTGTACTGGTAAGGCGTCTGCACGCGACGGCGGAAAAGCTTTTCAAAACATCATGGCATGGCATGTTTTAAGTTCTTATTTTTATTTGCATTTTTTCCACTTCAAATATGGTAATGGTGGTTCTCTTTTAACCTTGGTTGCTCGATCACCTACTAAACATAGGAATGTAAATGATTAACATCACATCATTAAACATACTAGATCATTGTATCACCATTTAAAGCTTTAAAGTTAATTTAAGTTGTGATCTTTCATATATTTTCACTTAAAAATACCTCTAAATATACGGCGTTAATAGCACGGTAATATTATCATACATACAGAAGTGTAACTCAGCCGCATGATAGAATTAAATACCTGCGTGGTACGTAACAATCGTTTGGGCTGCCCGTCTTCAATATTACAATTACATTTGCCTACTTTCTGTTTCTATTTAGTTTTGTGATTGTTAATATCCATTTTTTATATAATCAAATAAAATACTTTGTATATTGAATAGGAAGTGTTCAATAAAAATGCGTGTTGATTTTTGTACACAATATTTCCTACTCGTCATATTAAATAAACACAAAAATCGCGCGGTTACTGTTAAAAAAACAACACACCGTCCGTGCGTCACTCCGGTATATCTGCGCCCCGAGCGCACCCTGACATCGAGCCGCGTATACCTCGCGTTTCGTCCATTTATATGAAGTTGGAGCACTGTACTGTATGATATTATTACCGTGTTAATAGGTATTGTCAACCACCCCTATATCATTTTATGTAATTCATGTTATAATACTCAAGCTAAATGATAAAAAAATGCCTTCCACATGATGTTTAAATTATAGATTACCGCCAAACGTGTGCACCGCAATGCCAATAAATAGTTAATAGCATAGCACACTATATCTATAGGCAAAAAGTAATTCAGTACCGTATTAAACCCTGTACCTAAAGTTAAAATTGTTACCAAATATCTAACCTCTCCTCTACCTTGTACAAAGACTTATAAGAAGCAAGTCTAAAAATGCTGTGGGCCCGCACGCGCTTAATCGGCTACTGTTACTTTTATTTTTCATTAGTAATCTTCCAAATTTGTCATTTGATTTCTAAGATATTTGTACTAATTTATATTTTTCTTACATCCAACAGGTATGCGAAGAGTAGAACGTCACGGTAACATCTACTACATAAATGCACACACAGTTAACTTTTACGACGACCATTTTGAAACGGAAGATTCAGATGGTGACAGCGTCGATTACGATTATGAGTTTTAAATGAATGAATTCCAAAAAATATACAAACAAAATTTTAATTATGTTTAATATAATTTAAATAATGAAAAGAAATATACTGTTTTCAAGTGATATCATTTTAACCAGGTAAACAAAGGAAAAGGAGGCAAAGGAGAGTATCTTTAAGTGATGAAGATTCTCCTGTTGATAATCTCATAGTGGTAGGAAAGAGGAGCCGAAAAACTGTAAATAGACAAAGTTGGGGCGACTCTGAGTCAGATGAAGAAGATCCGTATGGAACAGATGAATCCGATGAGTGGCAACCTCCCAGTGATGTACCAGACAGTGGAGATTACTCTCAAGATTTTTAGTTAAGCATTACCTCAATAAATGTTATTTTTCCAAAGAAGTTTCCGTTGTTTGTTCTTCATTTGGGATTGAGAATGAAAACCAATTGCATATTAATAAACTGTCTATTGTGGCTTATATTCTAATATAAACTCTAGACACCAGGCTATCAGGCGATAACAAGCGTATTTGATAAGTTATAAGAAAAAGTTTAAAACATTGAATAAACAAAATGTGAATGAGATGAACATGGTATTACTAGTTACTAGCTCAAGTAAAGACTTCTCACTGTGGAACTTTTCATGAGGAATATTCATTCAAGGTCTAATACTTATTTACTAAAATAGATCTGAATCAGGCTTTTCATTCAGTCTATAGACAAATGCTGGGTCGTAATACAGCCTAATAATATCCTTCATCGTCTGATAAGTTGATTGGTGGCTCCCACTCTGCAGGTGCGGCGGGTAACAGTAATGGTGCTGGTGTCTCGCCGCCGCGCACTTTGAGAGCATATACCGCCATCTCAACTTTGTTAACGTTGGCGCGAGTTGTCGACAGCTTACGGACTAAGAGACGACTGCCTGTTATGCCTGAAATAAATTAGCAGAAGATATTTTATTTTTAGCAGTAATTTAGTTGCATTAATTAGTGCATACATTTACAAAAATAAAAAACAAATGATAAGTGGAGTGTATACAAATAAATTATTCTTATTTTGAGCTTGAGAGATAGGTAGTTGGTAGCAGAATATATGTAGGTAATTTGAAAAATAGAAGTAAAATAATTATATATGTTTCTAAAATGCTGCCAAATTGGGGCTCATGAGTATGGCCTAATTTTTATAATCAGCACATGGCTAGGCTTATTACATACCTTTCTTTTATCTTCGAAGGAAAATTAAATAATACATTTGATGTCTTACCCAAGTATCCAGTATACAAATGCCTGACAACTTGACAAGCTTGGTAGCATTCTTCACTGTCTCCACTAGATATGCTGTTGATGGCCTTCCTCATCAGTTCTCCAGTCAGGTCAGCAAGACCCAGCATATAATCAGACTCGGGTAACATTGTTACTAGAGACCTCGGATTGTCATCATCATCGTCATCATCTTTGATTTCATACTCCAATTCCTTTTGTACTTCTGGGTATGTAATGATTCTTTTGTCAGCCATCAGAGACAGTAAAGTCCTAGCCTCTATGAACTCCTGGAATCCGGCAGTGACAGCTCTGCCGTGTAAGTGAGCTGGACTGTTCTCCAACTCCAAGCCAATGCTTCTGATTGGTCCATTGATTAGCTTTTGCATCCGATCCTTAGCTTCAGTAAGGGTATTTTCTGATGACTCTTTTCTGAATATAGAATAAACTAAGTTTAATTTTTTTTTCTCGTTTCATATTTTTTTTTATTAATATTCTCTGTATTTATTATATATACACTTAATATTAACTATTACTAAATGAAAATATATACAACTTAAAATAAAATAGTTTAATTAAAAATATAATCTTATGTATCAAAATGAAAGCATCTCATCTCATCATCAATTAAACTAAATTTTAGTACTTTTGAAACATCAGCAAATATAAAACAATTGATAGTGTGTCAGTCTGTGTATCAGTGAAGCTAGGTGCGTGTTCCAAAATGTGTGCATGTGTAAGAAATTAAACTAAATACCTATTTATATTTTTTATGTTAGCGTAGTTAAAATAATATATGTTACTTACGTTATAGGAGAATGCAATAAGAATATAATTCTTTTGCTTTCAATAGTGACGTCACGCGAGAGCTTGACGAGACGCTCGTGCCTGTCCTGGCGTTCATTCAACTTGCGAGCAGCATCTTTGAATATCGCGAGCACGGGACTGTCTGCCGGCAGAGAAGTAGCCGTTTCTCTAGCCACAGAGGCAAGCGTATGGGTCTGATTTGAACTTTTGCGATTTCCACGGTAATGTTTTCCTGAACATAAGACGGTTAACATGAAATGATTTATTAATTAGCACTTGCTACCAAAACATGTAAACTTGAATCAATAGGTACTTTTTGGTTTTAATTTCGTATAAAAACTTACAAACCTGCTGGCCCCGGCATTTTTAATACTTGTGGTAGAATCAAATGAACGTTGTTTACTTTCGTAAATCCTGCCTTTGCTTTATCCCTATTATTTAATTACGATGAAATAATTATGTGCGCGGTCATTTGCAACCGTGCTCGTAAATATTTTTATTTATATTTTGCTGTCATTGTTTCTAGTGACAGTGACATTATTAAGTTAGTGTCAAATTCAATGAAGATAGTACCTACTATTGAATAGGAACATGATGATGAGGAAAAATTAATTTGTATTTTGTCGGTGGAAGTATAAGCTATGAAGTTTTTATAATAACAGTAAAGTATTGGAGAAAAAAGCAATGTGCGAGAATTTCAGATTCAGATCATCTTCAGATGGAGTGGCTGGCTGAGTCCTTTTGAATTCCTGACAGTGACATATGACACTGACAACACACACTTCTGTCGGAGTGTCTGACAGCTTCATTTCATTGAATAAATTCATATTACATTCGTGGTTCGCGTTACATTTTCGAAGGAAAATAGGTAAATAGATGTAAAAATCCTTAAAATGAAATGAAATTGGCGTTGTGATCATTGTTAACTCTGTCGCAGAATATTAAACATGATTATATTTACAGGAATTCGTGTCGACTGCCCAGAGTCCGCGAATATCCGCTTATCAACAACTGATATCATTGGGTGTGACTGATTTCCCGTTTGCTTTAGAATTCCAGGTAAAAATTCACACATCGAACCTATTTAAGTAGATTTTACAATGTTAACAAATATTGAAATGTAACTTTTTGTTTCTGCAGCTCACGAAAGATGTCCCAAACTCTTACATTCGGTGACTCATGTGCACCGGTGACTTGTCATGCATGGAACAAGGATAGAACTCGTAAGTAATCTCTATATTTTACTATATATTTCGCAAAGTTATAATCTTTTAGATTAACTTATAGTCCTTTAAATTACAGCCAATAATGAACAATGAACACACCAATAACTTCAACAAAAGACCCCCCAGAGTGTTAAGAAGGATGTGTAAATAATATACCTAATTTTTACGTTACAGAAATTGCATTTTCTCCAAACAACAATGAAGTCCATATCTATCAAAAGGAAGGAAATGATTGGAAGCAAACAAACAACCTGGTTGAGCATGACTTGAAGGTGATGGGCATTGACTGGGCACCAAACACCAACCGCATTGTCACCTGCTCTGTTGACCGCAATGCTTATGTCTGGACCCAGGGAGATGATGGCAAGTGGACTACAACACTTGTCCTTCTCCGAATCAACCGAGCTGCCACCTGTGTCAAATGGTCACCCATGGAGAACAAGTTTGCTGTTGGTTCAGGAGCCAGGTTAATCTCTATCTGTTATTTTGAAAAAGAAAACAACTGGTGGGTGTCGAAGCACATCAAGAAGCCAATTCGCTCAACTGTGACCAGCATTGACTGGCACCCAAACAACATACTGTTGGTTGCTGGTTCAGCTGACTTTAAAGTGAGGGTATACTCTGCATACATCAAGGATATTGAAGATCAGCCTGGACCAAATGTCTGGGGCACCAAGCTTCCTTTGGGACAAATATTGGCTGAATTCCCCAATTCACCCAATGGTGGTGGATGGGTGCACAGTGTGTCTTTCTCAGCAGACGGGAATAAAGTGGCATGGGTGGGACATGATAGCTCCATAAATGTAGCTGATGCTACTCAAGGGAAAGCTATCATAAAATTGAAGACTGAGTACTTGCCTTTCCTGGGATGCAGTTGGGTAACCAATAACTCCCTGGTTGTGGCAGGACATAGCTGCATTCCTCTAATGTATTGCCATGAAGGTGATCAGATTAAGTTTGTTGCCAAGTTGGATAATACTCAGAGAAAGGAGTCTGGTGGACTATCTGCCATGAAGAAGTTCCAGTCTCTGGATCGCCAAGCACGGATTGAAACCAATGATACTTTTCTGGATTCTATTCACCAGAATGCCATTACTTCCATCCGTATTTTCGAAGGTACCAAGGCTAATACCCACAAGTTCAGCACCACTGGACTGGATGGACAGCTGGTCATCTGGGACTTGGACTCCTTGGAGAGGTCTATTGAGGGACTGAAGATTGTTTAAATCGAGACTCCTTTTAAATTTATGATTTTTATTTTAAGGAATAATAATATAATAATCAGTTTGCGTGCGAGTTCTGAAGTCACTCCAAGAAAAATGATAAAACATGGAAAGCAGTGAGAAAATAAAAGTTCACAATCACAGTCTGATCAGTCTAGCTAGAAGGAATACCAAGCAATAGTAGCAGTGAGTGAATTCAGCTCCCCAGACAGTAAAAACTTTCAAATATACAGAATAAACTATTATAATTTATAGATACAACTTCTATGCTTTTATAATATACAATTTAAAAATTTAACTTTATAATCAAATCAATAATTTATAATATAAATTAGAAATAAGACTACTACACTATAAAATATGATAGATCACTTTTAATACTACTGAAGTACTGATTGCTGTCAATATTACATTAAATTTTAAGGAATCAACCGAAGTATTATTTTTAACATTAACATCAAATTCATACTTTATCCTAGAGAACTATAAGGCCATATTGTTTGTTAACATTGTGTTGTTATTGGGTGTTGGTGACGATGTTGAAGACGGGCCCGATGCGTATGAACACTCGGCGGAGCACCGACCGCAGCTCGGGCTTCAGGTCGAAGCACGTGATCTCACACAGTAGCGGGTAGTAGCTCGACACGTGCGCCGCAAACTGAAACAACGCAGACTTACTATTTGCATACCGACACATATAGCTATAGGTACCTACGCCTACATGTGATGATCTCATTACGGAGTAGTGTACAGACAATCAAACTAAATTGGCTTGTTGTCTACATAACTAATCCGCGTTAAGTTGTATTCATCTTTATTGGCGAGATAAGCACACACTAAAAAAATTTATGCTAAATCGTATAGCAACGGATTCATTTTATCTTTACAAATGGAAAGCAATAAGAAATTATACTTTATACAGTGCTTTATGTAGTCCATGTTGATTCACGTGTAACATTTATTAACATTGACTACAAAGTCATAAGGTAAAACCTTTAGTTAGGTATTTGCACATCTTGTACCATTGCCATTAGTTATGTTGTTGCTTATCAAACAAAGCAACAAAAGAGTAATGATGTAAACATATTGGTGTGCAGTGACTCGAAGTGGAGTTTTGTGAAATTCATTCCCTCCATTAATTTATCAATTAATGATTATTAAATACTTGGCTACTTATTCATTGCAAAATAAACAGAGTATGACTACAGCACAAATAAAGGATGGATCAAAGATTAAATTCGTATACGAAACATTCTTTCCATCATTATCATAACGATAACTGATAACATTTACAATCTAATTCCATTATTGTTTCGATAAAGTGTTACTAAGTACATATGTACGATTTTTACTTACTCTTTCGTCAGGCATCTTCAGTATTCTTGTGAGAATCAACAGCAGTATGGACGTCCACGCGTCTCTGTGTGCTTCGCTCGTCACCCCAGCAAAGTATTCTAAAGCTTCGCAACAAATGGTGATGAGACTCTTCTGTACCGCAGGCCAGTGGTCCCGCCGCGTCTCATCACTGTACATCTTGAACAGTATCCGCAGCACGCACGCCAACGACTGCGTCTCTTGTTTCAACATGTTCGGCTTCACCGAACCCTTGAAATTAGCTTTCCACAACACATTCCTTTGCGTGTTATTAGTGTTGAATGTCTTAGCAAAGCGATGACTGCACATGAGGCATTCTACTAGTCGGAGTAGATGTGGTGAACTAAGTAATCTGTACATTCCCTGTTCTTCACGCTGACATTCCTGCTCAGTACCAGGAGTGCCGCCAGTCAGCTCTGCGGCCGCTAGCGCCAGTGTCTCGGCGTCTTCTTTCCGCGACGTGGCGGGGTAAAAGACGATGTTGTCGATCGTTTGTATCAGCTCCAACTGTACGACGCATTTGATGAGGAGGCTGTTGAATACTCGGTTGGATGACTTGATTTCGTCGCCTCCCTGGGGTTTCTTTAAGATGCCGTGTCGGACCTGAGGCTGGTCGCTCTCATCGTTGTCATCAGGTTTCCATGTCAGCAATGTGGTGGGCAGCGTGCTGTTAAAGATGTCCAACATGATCTGACATGTTTTGCTCCAAGTATCTTCGTTGAACTTTGTTCCGTTCGATATGACTAGATTCTCCAAGCAGTTGGTGCCGGAGCGTGCAAGCTGTTCATTGTCCTGCTGCACGCACCAGTGCAGCTGCGCGTACAGTTGCTCTAACAGTAGAGAACCAAGAATGTCAAAGTATTGCGTGAAGACGTCGACGATGGCGTACAACGCGTGGTTGCAGGTTGTAGTCATCCACTCGTTCTTCTCCAACTGATGCTCTGGTAGCTTCATATTGTCGAAGATTCTGAATAATATATTAAATAGGTCTCTCCACCAATGTGGACGGAATGATTCACCATGAGTTTTAATAATCTCGAATAGGACCGTGAGTCCTCGTGTTCGTACGTCGAGCTTGCAGCGACTGACGACGCACGACAACGAAAAGAGCAGAGGAAACCATCCTCTTAACCATACTCTGTCGACTTCTGGAGCACCTGGCTCGCCTTCAAGCCCCGCGTGCTCCGCGAACAGCTGCGGTGACGCGCCCACCGCGGTCGCACAAGACCTCACCAGTCTTATGGCCTCCATTGAAGTGTCGGGGAACTTTGCATTACATGCAAATTCTGATAGGCATTTCACTGCATCTTGGAAGGAGTCTATCATCGCTGGGAATTGTTTTTCATATAACTCATTTATAATTTTACCGGTAGTCTGGAATGCTAAGTCAACAATTGCTTCATCTTGATCGCTTGCAGCTAGATGGAATACTGAAAATATATTTTTCCATCCTGATTTTATATTGGATGCTTGAGAGTTAACCATCTGTGCGATGCAACGAACTACCATATCTCTAATAGTAGGAGAGCTATTTTTCTTCATGATGTGCTCAAACGGTCTCAAGAAGTCCTTTTGGAATTTGAAATTTGCGAACTCTCCTTTTTCGATAAACTTCATTGATAGTTGTCTCAAGGAATCCACTGCGAAGAATGCTATATCTTCGTTACTGCTGCAACCCACTTTGTTGAAATGGTCACCCAACACTTGCCATATTCGAGACCACTGCAACCTGATACGACCCATGTTGTAGTACGAAATTTCGACTATCTTCTGCAGTGAGAACATTCGAGGGTTAGTCGGATGGCTCAGCTCATCCAAAGATACTTGACATAATGCTTTGACGAAGTCTACAATGGCATCACCATCAAGTCTTGTGGATCCTGTGAATATTCTGTCTACTGCTACGACTACACTCTGAGAGCTTGTCTCTCCAATGTGTTCTTTGACGCTAGGATCTAATGACATCAGACTAAACTTCAACGAGTCTGGTTGAGGTTTTATGCCAGATCCTGATAGGAACTGCGGCCGCACTCCAGTTCCTATAAGTTGTGCCAGTTCTAACTGAGAAATGCATTTAACGACATCCAACCAACTAGTACCTAAGTAGTTACCATCAGTATGTGCGACAGTAATCAACGTCTTTATGGTGTCAATGTTCTTAGCCTTCATTTCTGTGATGGGCGAGTTCGCTGTGAGTAGAGTGAACCGCGCGAGAGCTTGTACGTACGCGTCTCTTTCAAGCGACATGTGGAAAATACACGCAATGCGGATGGCACACCTAATACCGTCTAAGCAAAGTGACGCAATTTCAGGGTCATCACAATCTTGTAAACCCACTGAAAACGCAGCAAGGAAGGGCGTCCAAGCCATTTTAAACATAGGACGAACGTGCTCAACGTGCTTGGCGGTCGTAAATGGAGTTTGAACATGTGACACAGATTCCATCAAGTTCTTTGCGGCTGCCGATATTAAATCCATTTCCATGTTCCAGATTAGCTTTCGCTTTTTCTCGTTGGAGATCATATGTTTTCCTGGTTTAGAAGAACTCTTCATCTTGATCTCGTGACCGGCAATTTCGTCGTATATCTGTGACAAATATTCACGTGGAAGGTCGTTGTTGTCACTTATGCCACTATTCATCTTGATATATTGTTCTTTTGTCATTTTATTCTTGACTTGAGGCGAATGTAAATCTGTTGTTAGCATTATTATGGAAAACGCTAGTACGTACACAGTATCCGCGCTCGTGAATAACGTGTTGTTCGGATTGCATTCACAGTAGCGTGACGCAAACTTCTCCATTAACCTGTCAATCTTTTGGGCCTCACCAGGAAGCCTGAATCCTTCTAAGAAATAACGTAACGCAGCAACAATATCCATGTTGGCGAAATTCATTGAATCTACGTATGAGTACATAACTTCCCTAGAATGATCCTCGTTCTCGCCTAAATACTCGCCAATAAATGTTTTATCAAGTCTTTCGTCCGTTAACAGCCATTCAGCGACGTCTTTTGTCGACGCCCCCAGGAGTCCTTGCTCTTGTAAGAAGGAAATTCCACGTTTTGGTTTCCTGTTGAATAAATCAATTCCTGTTTCCCAAACTTCCTTCTGTTGTTTTAATACTTCAAATTGTTCAGGAGAATCCAATGTCTCTCTGTTACCAATATTACTGGACCCTGTTGAGACTAGACTTAGACTAGACCCTCCGTGAGATTTCATACTGTGGTGGTCATGATCTTCTTTTGCAGTTCTCTCTCCCAAAGTTGTTTGGAGATTAGGATTTATATAAAGTTCTTTACTCCATTCTACCATGCATTTTAATATGGAAACTAGGCATTCGAGTCCACGAATGCGCATTGATTTCTCTTGATTAGGCGTGGCGCCTAATTCGAGAGCTTGCCTTCCTTGGGCGATCTTAGAAACGTCATTTACCAAGCGTTGGAATAAATTAGCTGCTGATAAATCACAATCATAGTTGACATAGATGTCAACGACGCTTTGTGCATCTCCACAAATTCGGGTCAGTGCTTGTATCACCATCCATTTATGCTCGAAGGATGAGCTCGATGTCTCCAAAATGTTCATAAAGATTTCTTTGAAGAAAACTTCAATTTGCTTCTTTAGATGTACCTTGAAGTTTTGCAATAGAGCTAAGAAGATAGCTAAGGAGAGTTCAAATACTTCTGGAACAGAACTGACGCCATTCTTTGAAAGAGCTACGCAAAGGTACTGCTTGATGGCTGTGATGAACATCTCATTGTTCCTAAATACTGGACCAGCATTTTGTAAGATAGATAATAGAAGGTGAAGAGACAGAATTTTAGATCTTAGCTCATGTGACTTAGGGTCTGGAGTTCCTTCGGGTAGAGGTTTCATTGAAAGTTTGCATAGAGCTCTAAATACTAGGAAAGCGTCCTTTTGTAACACGTGCGTGAATTTTGCTGTTACCGAGTTGTCATTTTCTGATGCAACATCCACACTTTCTTGTGATGGTATCCTTGTCATAGTGTTTTCGGTCGGCACCTGTCCATTGCTTTCTTGTGATACACTCCCACTATCTTGTGAATCAGACGGATTTTCATTGTTATCAGGTGTATTAGTCACATCTTCTTCAGATGTTTTTTTAGACGCAATACTTATGGCATTATCTATAACTGAATCTACAATTTGTTTAGCGATAATTTTAGCTTCTAATACTTCGTCGATTTCCTCGAGCTGTGTCTCTTCTCCTTCTTTCACCTCTTCACTTCCATTGTTAGGTGTTTCTTCAGACATAACATTGCCATTAGGCAGTTTGTGTGATATTTCTGTTACAGCATGGTTATTACCATTGTCATTCGTTTCAGATTCTAGGGCCTGATTCTCCATTTTCGTGAATATAACATTAAGCATCTGTGTCAGGGTTGCTCTCGCCGTGGTTTGATTGATGAGGTTTTTACTAGCAAGGTAGATGTTGTAACATGTTCTAACAGCGAGGAGAACTGTGCCTTCGTGAACTTCGACATGTTGACTTGTGATTACTGTTAGTAGAGCTTTTATTATTTGTAGTTGGACTCCTTCGTCTGTTTGTGGTCCTGTGAAACAGCTGCAGATAGTTTCCACAATTCTGTCAATTAGGAGTTTCCTTGGAGTTGTTGAGTCGGGAATGTTACCAGTGAGGTGCCCATAAGCAATAAGTTTTTGTAGGCAGTCCAAGGCTGTCACTACTATCCTGGATGCTTTACTCTGACATGCCAGTTCAAATGGCAAGAAGTATTTCTCTGCAGTAATAATGTTAGAAGCATCATTTTTGGGTAGTGGTAAGGTCCCTGATGTAGGACTTTCTGATGACTCAGGTTGTCCTCCATTTTTCAATTCAGTTTTGATTTCCTCTGTAAATAAAAACAAAATTATTGAATGGGTAGCATAGCTGAAACGATAAGAATATTGAGATTAAATTAAAAACATTTATTAACAAGTTCTTATCAGAAACTGAAACAGGCTATGTCCCTAATTTTTAAATGATAATTTTAGATGTGTAACAGGATAAGAAAATGTTTTGTACAAATATTCAACTCATAATTACCTATAACGATTAATATGTCAATAAATTAAACATTATACAGATGAATAAATATATTAGAGCGTTATTGATATGAAAAGGACCTTCACAATATACCTCCTCTAAAACATAAGCCTCCTTAAAAGGAGAATACAACCTCCTTTTTAGGGTAGAGGTTACAAGCATAGAGTAACTAGATTTGAGTATTTTAGCACCAAATAAAAAGGAAAGAGAGCACAAACTTGCCTATCTGTTCTATTCCTTTGCCTATCTATTCTAGGTTTTATGTGTACTGAATACAATTCTGTAGTATCTCGGAGATGCTAACTCTCTTACCAGAAAAATGTTAGGTAAATCTCTCAAGTTTAAGAAATCTACAAAGAAAACATTAGTAGTTGTATTTTCCTTGATACGGCAATCGGCGATATAGGTACCTATTTAGTATTGTCGGGTTTTTTTTATTATAAGCTAAATGTACTGAAATGTATGTTACATAGTAACATAAATAATAAAACTGAGTTTTAAAAGGAAAACCAAAATTAAAACCTGAGTAAATTCATTATGTTCGTCACAATATTAGTTTCAAACTTTTTCAATCATGCTAATAGTAATAAGTGGTAATAAAATACTAAATTACAATAAAATTGCTTAGAATATTCCAATAAAATATGCACTAAAGAACTAAATAAACGCAATACAATGTATACTGTTATGTAAGCTTGATTAGCATACATTTTTAATGGCGCTGTTTCCTACTAGGTTTACACTTAAAATATAAATGAAGCCATGCATGTTTGGTGTCTATATACATAATATAGTACTTACAATACCTTAGTACACAGGAAGCGTGAATGCATACTAAGTGTGTTATTGAATGGCGCACAGAATAGGCAACTAGGATATACGTAGTTAAATACTATTGTTATTTCCTACATAGACACAGTGTGTGTGTACACTAGACAATATTTTTTTATAGATCTGCTATTTTTAGATTTGGTTAGGATTGATATTGTGCGGTTAGTTTAACCCTCTGCAACTGACGTGGTTAAATTGTTACAATTCAACTGAGGTGTATATTATACCAGACACCATTTCAACAGCAAATATTTTTGTAGAATTAAAGTATAGCGAGCACTATACAGTTAGGTACTCGCAGCAGTGATGCTCGTATTTGAAAAATGACGGTATAACACGTGATTTTGTATTTCGCGGTGTCTGTGGGACTACACATCAGCTGCAGACCGTTAAGTTCCACAATGTTGTAAAGAAGTAAACATTGAAATGAACAATCAAATTGATAAACAATGCATTTAACAAATTAGTATTGCTATACTTATAAAGATGTGATGTGTTATCACAAGTAGGTATGATGTAATGTATGTACTTATAAGACTTCACACCAACACTTAAGCTCACCCAACATCAGTAACAGGTATTTATTGGTGAACATTCTTCATATTTTATACTAAACACAAGCATAGTAGGTCATCTACAAATTATACACATTATTGGTTTCACACACACCACTGACATTCGATCCACTGCCCACCTCGACTCGATACTGTGTCGAAAACACTTCACAAGAATCTATGATAACGTAAAGTAGGTTTCGACTTTTAAAACCAAGGTCAATACATTCACTATCTAATAAATTATCAATAACAATAAAACTATCGCATTGGACATCCTAATTTAATTAGTGACAAACGATAAATACATACATTATATTCTATGAAATATGTAACATTATTATGTTACCCAAAGCTGGAAATGTCAGCAGGTCTTACCTAAAGCGACTTCGCACGACTTTTTCAATTGACTGTGGTAGGACCTTTTTATGTCCTTATCAGCCAATATCTTTTCTAAAGCTCTGACTATAAACATTTCTTTAGTTTTCAAGTTGGTTTGCATCGTTATTTCATAAGTTGATCACTCCATTCGTTCCTTTCGGAACCGACTTAGTTGCACGGTGGTTTAATATTCATTTATATTACTTAATGAGGCACTGTTATATTGTTATCGTATTATTGTGTACTCGTATTGATGCAGCACAAATAGAACATCACAAAACTTTATGGAACTATGGATTTTTGTGAAATCATTTCTGCGAGACGGAGATTTCTTTCTACGATTCACACCTCATCACAAACATGTCAATTATAAAGTTGCGTTCATAATATGACCATTGTACCGAGGACAAAACTTTATACGGTTTTAAATTAAATTTATTATGTTGCTTTCCAGTAACGCTTCTCCAAAAAATGATTAAAAATATTAAATTAATGTGAATGATTAGTTAGGTTTCTGACAGTATTTGATTAGAAATATTTATTTCATTGTGGATTGTGTACTATTAATTATTTTGCTGCGTTCACATTTATGTCGTATCATAAGCACGATAGAAGGTAACGAAATCGTAACGTCGTGTTTTTGAAGAAAATAGCAATTTGCTCCGTTTCAATATAAATAATAAAGTCAGTGTCGAAATCAAAGTAATAAACAAGGGTTTATTTTATTTTATTATTTCTTTTTATAGCAGAAGATACGTTTAGTTTCACCTCATGACTCGTGTGTTATGTCAATCATGTGTCAAACTGACAAAGCAACTCGCAGACTCTTATTCAATTGTCATTTTTAATCTGCTTTGTCGCTGACGGCAGGAGTCCTTTGCGGTTAACCCGCTATATTTTCATTAAAACAGTGTTATTCTTCATAAAGGAAGATCACCTTTTATTTTTTTGATATTTTAAATTAGCCAACAAAATTGCTTCCACAATGACAGTGACGCGGGTGGCGGAGTCCCGCACCGAGTTTAAATTAAAGAGCTTACCAGACGATGCTATATCGAGCGTTAAATTTGCTCCTAAATCCAATCAATTCTTGCTGGTGTCCTCATGGGACTGTTCTGTAAGGTTGTACGATGTCACATCGAACACGGAGCGTCATAAATACAACCATGAACTGCCTGTCCTGGACGTCTGTTTTCGGGTAAGTGTTCAGTTGTTTTTGTTAGTTTAGAGACTAGCTGTGATGTCGAAACAGTAGTTGTTATCAATTAATTCAGTGGCGGTTACGCGTTTACAAGTATTGATGTATTTTTTATGGTTTTACAAGTTAATAATACTATGTTTGTTTCATTCCAGGATGCTGTTCATACATACAGCGGTGGGTTAGATCAGACTCTTAAAATGTACGATCTGAATGCAAGTATGGAAACTATACTGGGGGAACATAAAGGTGCGATCCGATGTGTGGAGTTTGCATCCGAAGTGAATGCTGTTCTCACTGGCAGTTGGGATGGCACTGTCAAAATGTGGGACAGCCGTGTGCCCAACTGTGTTGGAACTTATAACCAGGGGAATGAAAGGGTAAGATATTTGAGATGCCACTACATTTTTATATGAAGTCCTTATTTATTCAAACAAAACATTGTCAATGTTTATTACAATATAATGTATGTACACAAAACTCCGCTAATTAGTTAGCGGCGCCACACATCGACACTACTATCTTTTACCCAGTGAACATGTGTGGGTAATTTCATATTACTGTGTATAAAAATATTCGTCCACCACATTCACATTGGTATTTTCATTCTTGTGTCGGTATATGTATTTTTATAATTTAATTCACGGGTAAGGTTAAAACTATTTACAATCATTGATATGACCCGACATTTTGACGGGTATTAACGTAGTGTTCGTGGTCGACTGGTTAATGAGCACATGATGATGTGAGTTCTATTCCAGCTGAAAGATTCTTTTTTTATTTTACTATGTAGTTATTCTTATTATTTTTTTTTTGTTTTTTGAAATATTAGATCAGGCTATAAAAGAAGCAGATAAGTCGGTAAATAAAACAATACTATCTTTTATTACAATTAATTTATTTATTATACAAATAAGTGGTTTTATATTCAATATTTATAATAATTAATTATCATACCACAGTTAAGTTCTTAAAGTTCTTTAAATAATAATTAATCAATATGCCAATAAACCTTATAGTCGAATTGGGAAATACCATGCGATAAAGTTTATACTTTTAAAATTAACATAAGAAGATTTAGAAAAATAGGATAGAAAAAAAAGAAAAGATTAAAACATTGTTTCAAATTTTAAATATTTGATTAATGAATTCTTGAAACAACTTGTGAATGCTGGAATCGATCCGGCGGCACTTTACTGGAGGTGATAACCATTACAACCATTACGCCAAACGCGCTGTGAATCGCGCTGTGAATCATCGAAATATTGTATACCATTCAGTAACATAAAAATACGATGAGAAAACACTATATTTATATGGGTATTGTATAGCTCGATTGCTCATTATTTGATTTCGATTTATTCAAAGTTTGTTATAAGTTATTTTTATCTTTACCCTCGTTTTTATTTAAACTAATAAGTTTTACTAAATAATTACGTATACCGACACAAAAATGATATTTAAATACCAAGTTGTGTGTGATAGACGAATGTTTCTATACATATCTATTAATATGAAATTACCCACACATGTATATTGTGTAGTCATACTAGTGTCGATGTGTAGCGCTGCGAACTAATTAACGGTGTTTTGTGTACTTTTCATAAAAATCATGTCAATTATTAGCAACACTGGTAAATTATATTATGTACTGTTTTAATATTATTTTTTTCAAGAAAAACAAGCATTGTTTTATATTACTTACCAACTTCCTTCCAGGTATACACAATGAGCATAGTGGGCGAGAAGTTTGTGGTGGGCACATCTGGCCGCAAAATCTTCGTATGGGACGTAAGGAATATGGGACATGTAAACCAAAGACGGGAATCCTCTCTCAAGTACCAGACCAGGTGTATCCGAGTGTTCCCTAACAAACAGGGTTATGTTCTCAGCTCCATCGAGGGTAGGGTGGCCGTGGAGTATCTAGACAGTAATCCTGAGGTGCAGAAGAAGAAATATGCTTTCAAGTGTCATCGGATCAAGGATGGAGGTTAATGTTATTGATTTGCATTATTTTTTAAATTGTAATCACACTTGAGTTTTGAGGTTTCATCAAGTTAAACTTTTACTGTGCATTTATGTCACAGTCATTCTTTATAAAGTAGTAGAGATTGAGCTTGAGCATAGTATGGTGCATGAAATCTATCATGATATAAATATTATTAATTTTATTGCAGGTTTAGAAAAAATCTACCCAGTAAACGCAATCAGCTTCCATTCTGTGTACAATACATTCGCAACTGGTGGCTCAGATGGTTACGTCAACATTTGGGATGGTTTCAATAAGAAGAGGCTGTGTCAATTCCATAGATACAATACGGCCGTCTCATCTCTAAGCTTCTCCCACGACGGATCCGCACTAGCAATTGCTTGTTCCCAACTTGATGAGACACAAATAGAGGACCCGAAACCAGAAGATACCATCTACATTAGATATGTGACAGACCAAGAAACTAAACCAAAATGAGAAGTGGACTATGCCCGGCTGACATCATACTAAATGGCTGTATCCAGACAGTGTAGTTTAAGATACGGGTGAAATTGGACTCCTGAACACTGACTGACGATTCCAACGAATGATTAATTTCCATGTTGAGGAGCAAGACATTTCAAGATTGTTGTGGTGTTGTGAAATTTTTCTCTTTATCCATAGGATTCCAATTGCCCCAATTATTGTTAGCTCTTTCGCACACGAATCATGGTATTCTTAAGGCATTAAATTATTATAATGGCAATAAACATCTGATATGGTATGATGTAGTGTGCGAAAGAACTTCATTGCTTTTTAGATGTTGAGACTTATAAATTGCATCCTAAGCTTGTCATTGTTATTTAGCGCTTGTTCGAATGAATTGCATGTTTAATAATAATGTGTGGGTACCTAAGAAACCAAAATGTCTAGAAATGTGGGTTTTGTAAATAGCATACTTGTTCAATGAACTACTGGATATAAAGCCATGAACCGCTCAGCCGGGTAACAAGATCTTTTGTGAATATACTTCACAGTTCAATTAGAATAAATTTTAGTTGTAAGTAAATAATAAAAATAATTAAGTTTTAATAAAGCATTGTTTTATTCGCTTATTACCTATTTCGGTATTTACGAACACTAAAAGCCGTTTTATATGTCGTCGCGTGTCGTTGTCTCTAATTAAGATCAAATCTCCAGAAAGATCCGAAAACTTATTAAAATGTTCAAGCATAAAATAAACTACAGTTTATTATAAAAGTTATCAAGTTAGCTGTACCGACCGCCTGATAAAAAATAAAAGCAACACATTTCATATCCACTGTTTGCATTGAGTCACAGAATGTCTTTGTATCTCGAACAAAAGTAAGCTTTTATCAGCAAACTCAGTGTGAAGGAATGTGCACGCCATATAAGTGCATATTAAAAGCATACTGCATTGCTTTGAATTAACACATTCGCGAATACACAAGACGTGTGCGTCCGCTGTGTTTCGCAATTAAAATTTAAGAGCATGAATACTGCTTTCCTTTGACAAGGCTTTAACTCTTCTGCAGCTAGAAAAAAGGGTGATTTTACCGTGTTTTGCAGAGAGAGTTATGTTTGCCAGTGTGAATGCTCGGCCAGTCCAAATTGGCGCTCAAACAAAGCTAATGTTTGCGACCACCTAAAGGTTTCTTAGAAGATGTTATTATAAACGTTTGGTGCGTCAAACCGAACGAGTGTTAGTTGTTTACGGAGCACGTTAACTGCAGTTGTAATTATATTCTAGTATGCCTCCGTATACTTGTTAATTGAGGAAGTGTGGAGCTAATACGGTACTTGGATCATATGTTTGTTTAAACACGGATTTCTTGACGTTTCTCCTCTTTGTTGAGTTTTAATAAGACGTGTGTGATGTAAATTAACTCGTTGCTTTATTAACTCACTAATTATTCAGCTATAAAGATATTGCGTTAGGAAAGTTGTAGCTGTTCGGCTGTTTGGGTGGATAAATAGAAATTATAGGCTTGGCATTTATAGTGTTTGCGTAGCAGTTAATTTGTTTAGGAAATAGGCAGAGAGAATTGCAGTTTAAATGAAAGTTAGGCCAATATTAGTAGCTCAGTGCCCGATTATTTTCACCAATACGTTGACGTTCAAAAGTGCCTTGCTGGTCTAATTAAAATAAATGATTTTGACATAGGTACCTAATACTTTGTAGGTAGGTACCTACCAGCAGTAATTAAGGCTATGTTGGCAGAGACAGAAAACTGGAGGGCAGGGGCCTCCTTTTGTGAGACTGTAATGTCCTGTAATGTCAGCAGCCTCCTGCTGAGCGGAATCGCGAGAGAGCCGATCCTGCTTGTAGAAGGCGTCGAAGACGCAACCGCCATGACGCCTAACACGCCGCAATCCCGCTTGTATGAAATGCAGGCGGACCTTAGGGGCCACGGGCGCACAGAGTGGGGACTCTAGGTGCCTATCTAGTGGCCTCAGGGAAGACGGTAGCACAGTGGTCACGTGCTGCCGTGCAAAGCGATGATCAAGGGACACGCTCGTCTCCCTAGGGATGTGCTGTATCAGGCGTTGCACCGTGGGGGCTCCGGAGCAGGTCTCTTCAGAGGACGCCTACAGGTGCTGAGGGTGCCCCTTACAGGTGCTGAGGGTGGCCACCGGGGTGGTTTAGTGAGGTAAGAATCCCACACTCCCTAGTCTTTCTCCCCAAAAAGCTAGGCGCCTTTTGAAGGTTTCCCCTCGACATAAAAAAAAGGTAGGTACTTACCTAATATTTTGCGATCATTTAAGTATTTATCTAGTAAACATACTACTATTTGTGATAGTGATAAAAGTCTTAGGTAGGTAGGTACTTTAAACATTAGGTCGGTAGTTAGCTAAGTTACCTACGTACCCACTAAAAATATGACCAAAATCAAGATTGTGACAACGTTAGCCAAAAAGCTGAATGTCATCCATATTTCGGCCACAAAATGTCGTGTGATTAAGTAATTAACGCCATTTTATAAAACCGCGCCCAGGGTGGCAGCCAGTCGCGAAAACATTACGGTATTATGATTAATTTCATACATAGAGGTAGTGCTAATCAGGCTGGTAGGTAGGTATTAAAAGTGTACATAATGCAAAAAGATAAGTAAAATGATTTAAATAACAAAATAATTAAAAATATTATGTAGGTAGGCAAGCAGGTAGGTATCTAATAATTTAATAAGTAATGAGTTTTATCATAACATAACATCACGCCTTTTATCCCAGAAGAGGTAGGCAGAGGTGTAGGTACATTATACCACTGTACAATGAAACACCCATTTTTCACTGTTTATGTTATAAGTCCCATGTAATAGGGGGTGAGCCTATTGCCATATACCACCTGATATTTTCAGACTCAATTCAATTCAGAAACAATTCCAGACTCCGTGCTACTACTGAGATTTTTTTAAAAACCCAGTAATACTTTGCCCGACCCGGGAATCGAACCCGAGACCCCTTGCCCGGCAGTCGAACTTGCGACTACTCGGCCAACGAGGCAGTGAGTTTTATCGATTTCCATAAAATGTACTCGATATTTCTCTTATTTATTTAAGTAGCCTAAGTAGGTACCTATGTTTTTGTAAAAGAAGATACGTTTGTAAGAAAATATGTACCGATGGAAATATTTATTTATTTATTGGAGCTTCGCATGAAGCTGATGATGAGACTCTGTGCACCCAGAGTGCACATTAGGTGGACTACAGATAGATATGTAATTTGTAATTTCAAACTTGTGGGTAATTATAAATATGTAATTTCCACAGATAAAATATAGCCGCCATTTTTCCGATCGGTATGTGGTCTATTCTCTATTGCGTATTATGTGTGGGCGGTTGACCTGTGACTCGACGATGTAAGCTCTTCCCATCTACTCCACTACTCTAAGGTAAAGTATTCTTTATTATGCATTTCTAAATAATATTTGTCGATAAAAATGTTTGGGAACTTAACCGGTATAGGTTAAAGTTTAAATTATTGGTACCTGCGTAGATGTGAAGTTTTTAACTGTGAAAGTAATATTGGTAAAACACTGAAATTATATTTATTAGGTACCTACTGGGAACAATTAAGACTTAATTTAAACTTTCTTAGCAATTTTATATTCCTATAAATTTACTTTCTTATTCAAATTACGTAATTATCTTATGTTGTCGCTAAAGCTTTTTCTCGATCGGTATCTTTTTGACTTTAATCTATTATTATCTCGTCCCTATGTACCTAGGACTCAGGTAGGTACTCGATTGAAGAGCTTTTCGACCAAACATTAAATTTCTATAACCATTTAATTACTGTGTAGGTTAATCAGTGACCCAGGTCACTTGCTGTCGGAGAAGGCTCAACATCTTAATTAGTATTACACGATTAGTAACATGTAAGTAATTACACAGTCAACCTATTGCTATCTTTATGTTAACCCATGGCCTGTTTCTGTTAAATGTCATATTACTTACTACACGTTGACTGCCTCGTTGACCGAGTGGTCTTGGGTTCGATTCCCGAGTCGGGCAAAGTATTACTATTATATTATTTTGGGTTTTTTATAAATTTTCAGTAGCAGCACGGGAGTCTGGAAGTGTGCCCGGTATATGGCAAAAGGCTCACCCCCTATTACATGGGACTCATAACATAAATAGTGAAAAGTGGGTGTTACATTGTACAGTGGCATAATGTATACCTCTGCCTACGCCTTTGGGGATAAAAGGCGTGATGTTATGTTATGTACTTATTACTCTTTAACTGGTACAGCCACAGTACCTGCTAATCTTATATCTTATCCTTATTAGTAAAGCTGACGTGTTTGTTTGTTTCAACGCGCTAATCTCCGGAACCACTGTTCCGATCTGAATAACTCTTTTTCTATTAGATAGTGGGTGTATCGACGAATACAGCTTTCGTCGATACTACGTCAGTCGTCGTCGACTATAGAACAACACACTACGGTCAAAAGGAGCCGAGCAAAGCGGGTGAAGCGCGGACGTAGCTAGTAATAGTATTATATAGTTAGCCAGCCCCAGAAGCGGATTAAACCTAAAGAGAACTTTAAGCAAGAACCTCATAGATGCCCCTAATACTTTTTGGCGTCCAGTACCATGGCTGGTTTGCTTACAGATAACACGGTTTTGGCCAGCTTTGTGACCACCAGAAAAATAGAATACAATTGTCACGAACCCTTTTCTTCCCTTGGGTACGTATCGCAAGAACCAAGAGACGCGACAGCTGCAGTCTCTGGTAATTGAATTTGAAGTAGTTGAATCGTAACTGTGATCTCTACCATCGCCAGTACTTATATTAATCCTATGACCATCGCCTATCAAGTATGGAGATTATAGAGGTAGTATTATATAGAACGGGCCCATTGTCCAGCAGCGGTCGGTGATGGGCTGTTGATGCGTATACATATATATTTATCTCATTGCAACTGTGACTAGTCAACCAAACATTATCATTACTAAATAATTATTCATCAGATAGTGAAATTCAGCCGCATTTCAGTAGCCGCAACGTTTTACGAAAACCACTCTTACCACTCTTTATCATCCGATAAAGATGCAATTAGATTACTGTCTTACTATCCGATTTACTGGGTAAACTACCATATTACTGAATATAGGTATGTAGCATGTTAATTGAAAGACATTAGGTTTATAAATGCGTCACTGTCTTAGTGCTTATCTTCATTAGAGCTAACACCTTTATCATGATAACTGGGGGTGTGGGCGAAATTATTAAGTGGAGATCGGAGTGTGAGAAATTCCTGCTAAGAGATATAGGTGATGTATTAGCAGTATTAGCTTACTTTTATGTTGTTACTTGTGCTGTTGAAAAATAAGGAACATTTAAATTCTACAATTTGTGTAAACATATTCATAATGTCGTAGTGGCTCGGAGGTTAAGACGCCCGCTTCTGCTGCATGAGACTGCGGGTTCGAAACCAATAAATGTCAAGCACCAATGTGACTTTTCCGAGTTATATGTACTTTCTAAGATTATTTAGATACCACTGACAAACGGTGAGCGAAAACATCATGAGGAAACCTCGGCTTATAATTTCTAATTATAAATTTGTAATCGCCAACCGCATGAACGCGATTAGAAGCCTTTAGTCGGCAGTGGCCACTTATAGGCTGTTGATGATGATGATGATGATTAGTAAGACAAAAAATAGTAAGCACATAACTCTTACGAGTTAATAAGATAATTAAACACAAGTCCTATTTATAGAAAAACAATCAGGATAAGATTTAACCTTTTAAAAATAAAGTAATGGCGATAATTAAAGGCGATCTACTACCTATTACGTTGGATACACCATACAAGTATCAGTAAGGTAGTACTTAACCCACCACTACTATGGTTGTTGACCATATCTTATAATCTTCTATTCCTTCTTCTTTTAAATTGTGTACTGCAATTTGAGACATCTTTCTTACGTAGGCAGAAAGCAGACCACGCATACACCTTATTTAAATCCTGCTAATTATCATTAATTCTCAGATACCCAATCAACATTTGTTTTGGAAAACTTTGATTTAGACTTCAAAATTCTTGTAGTTTTAAAGGAAGCCGTATGACCTTTCCTAGGATCATTAGATAATAAACCACTTGGCACTCTGCTCAACGTATAATGTTCACAGATCTGTTCCAATATTTGCACGCGGTCGGTGCGCAAGCGCAAGTGCTTTGTTTTTGGTTGTATTACATAATTATTTGAGTTTGTTCGGTCTGCAGGATATTTGGCGGTAACCTTTGCATTATTCTTAATTATTGTCGTAACGCTTTATTGAATTAATGTGCCGTTAAGTTTGTGTACCTTTGTTTAATGAGCGCTATCGTTTATTTTAGAAAAATGTGATCGCTAGATGGCACTAAGCGTTACCAGAGTCTTGATACATCATTATTATTCCAGAGTTATCTAAAGTACGCACTGGTGTCCCAATCACGCAGTCTTTACTGAAGTCGCTGTTAAAACCCACGGTTACCTAATAAAAATATCTACCACTACCACTATTAAAGAAAACGCATAATTCCCAAATCTTATTGATGGAAAAACATACTTACAATTTACAATACAATTTCCCATTAGACTTCGTAATCATGAAGTAATCAATTCAACAAACAGTGTTAATGTATTCTTATAGTTCCTACCGTAAGTACTCGAGTTGTCGAGTCCTCTGTCCGAATATTATTGTAACATCACAAATTATCTCACAATGCAGAGACAAGCTAGAGTAGAGACAAAAACAACAATGGCTCATAACTTGAGAGGTAGGGTGGCCAGTAATTGTGGTTTATTGGAACTCCTTTGTAATAAATAATTGAAATGAGAAAAATATGGTTATAGGAAAATTGTTTATTGTAGCTGAAATGTGATAGTTTCAATTGATAATGTAGTTAAAGTACTCTGTCTTTATTTTACATGTATTTACGTTCGATAAATGATTTGCACTTATTAAGAGTTATGGACATTTTTGCTGATTTAGGATAAGAAGAACCACAGAAAAGCATGTAGGCGCAATTATGACTTCAAAATGTCCCATAAAATCCTATAGTATGGTTACAGTATGAAGCTCAGTCGAGTCCAGTCATCGCGCCTGGGAATCGCACTTATTACTCGCACCCGATCTTGAATGGACACTTGTGGATCTTGAAACACAGGCCGGTGTCGAATCGGCCACTCGTCCAACTTTCCCATCTCTAGAGCCCTCCACAACGTTCATATCTAATGAATACTTACAAAATAAATATGATAACAATTGTTTTATAAAATGGTACACTTTCACGCGTGGGCGTAACAAAATAAAGGCTAAAGTACACTGTTGGATCATTGTTGGCTGATGCGAAAGTGTTGCTTTTTTAATTTCAAGTAGCGTTTAGTTAGAGGCGTGGGTGTACAGGATTTTAAGCTTGCTCTCGAAACATTAGCGATGATTTGAACGAATGAACTTGTCATGTTTTTTAATAATTACAAGAATATATATGTTTCACAATTATTTGTATGTCAAACAAGCCAGTCTATATTGTTATAATTAAGTGGCCATTGGTCACTGGTTAGGACAGTTCTAAACCGCAGAGCTTCGGGCGGTGTGAACGTAACCTCTCGCCCCCAGTCATAGTTCAGACCACAAGGAGCGAAAGCGCGTAGGTTGTGGTCACCTCTTCTTGAGAGGAACTGCTATAAGTGCAGGCGGGGAGTGAGATGAATAAACTCATGATTTAGATTTTGACCACTATGATATGGTTGGTGTTAGGTTCTCTAATTCTATCTACTGACAATTTCAGTAGATTCTTCTTTGGACTACTAGAGCAATGAATTTTTTAATCGATTAGGTTCTAAGTCATATGAAAACAAATGTGATGGTAGTATAATATAAAGCCTATTTCTTAGACAATGTTGTTTTCATTTCAAATCTCCTTCGAAAAGATATGCTCTAGACAAATTGTCGAACTAGAACTTCAATAGGCATCGACGTAGACCAGCTACTTCAAACTGAAATATCGTTCAACAATAAATAACTAAGCAGTCACATCACGTATACTGAATAATATGTCCCGTTGTATACGAACAATAAAATGCTTTCTCACGTCCAATGACAAATAGCGAGTGAATTAATACCAACTCCGCTTTTGTACGAATAAATCAAATGTTGAGCGGCGCGCGGCAGGTTGTTTTGACCGCTATAAATAACCACGCAACCGATGCAGTCACATCAACCCTTAACTCAACGTGATAAAGTCCAATCACGTTTTTATAATGATACTTTGTTGTGTTATCTGCTAAGTTACTTATGCTTCAGTGATAGTCCTTATTTTTAAGGGGTTAGAGGGTTTTTTCCCTTGTGTCGGATATATGGATTTGTTTTATAGTGTTAAATGTATGCGTTCGTAGGAGGATGTTATTGCTCAGTGTCTTCGGCAGCGGGTAGGGATGGGAGCTTATTGGTAAGGTGATTTACTTAAGCAGTTGTTGCGAAGATGATATATTTAAGCTTAATGATATGTGGGGTGTTCTGGTCACAATATAATTCATTCATGTAATATTTATAAACTTCTTCGTGATTTAGTTAAGATAGAAGTCGGTTCAGTTTGCATTTGAGGAATTTTTTTTAGAAAGTAGATCTTTTTCGTCATTCTTTTAATGAATCAGAACTAGTTCCTATGTAATTTCTTTTTATGCCATTTTCATCTTATAATAATCACAGAATATTATCTTAATTCAAGTCACCAATCTTAATAGTTAACAAACGCTCATATAATAATTTTTATGTCACTATATTACAACTATATAGAATGAAACGTTTTCCTTAGTAATTAGCACACCCCTAACTCTCACACAGGGTGTCCCATAGACTAATGTGTCGGGAGTGCAACAAGTGGTGTGCACAATTACTGGCGCACTAACTGCAGTTGGGGGCTAATCGTCTCAATAATTTGACGTATTGGGTGGTCGAGAGACCAATCGCCATAATTAATAAGAAAATCGATACTTTATAACCATCTAACTATTGCAACCTGCAACTATGTAGAAGGACGCTGAATTATTTTATAGTAGTGTGTAATGTGTGTTGTAATTGCAAGAGTTTATCTTCATTGCTCTATAATAAATTTTTATTTATCTTGCTCATGACGGGACATTGTCGTTAATGTGTATAAGTTATTTTATACTGATAGAGGTACTTTGCAATTAAGTGCACTCTTCTTTGTTTTTTTGGTTACCTATGAATAAAGATTGCTCTCATTAGAACTATCTTTATGTGTCGTGGGAGCACTTGTTACCAACCTATTTTCCATTAGACATCATACCCAGATGCGGAAAAACAATTTGTAGGAATCGAATTCTCGACTAGTCAATGGTAAAAATCACCTTACAGCAATATTCGTTAACAGTTGATCACATTTTCTTTACGTATATTAGATAGAAAACTTATCATTTCATGTGTCATAAAATCCGTAACCACAGTAAGAGGATCAACATTCATATTAAAGTGATATGACCAGTTAAAATCAGTGAAGTATACCTCTTGACATTACCACTATATTGGCTGGTTCTAGGAAACGCCGGCAGATCACGGAAGCGCATATTAAGGTCGATCTCGGATCGTGAACTTTACAATATTTGTGTAGTCCGATGTGCAAACAGATAAAACTTTATGAGACGCGATGTATAGGTGGGTTAGGTGACATTTTACTGTAATGGCGACCATAAACCGTCCACCTGTGACATGTGAGCTCTAATTAGTTTTATAGCACCGGTGACATCACTAGATATTGATGCCATAAACAATATTAATTCAATTTGTGTGTTTCAATTTCGAACTGTTTTGTTTCTTTTTGGCTTTCTTTTTTTTTGTTTAAAAAACTCTTTTAATCTATGTTGTAAAGTGTCGTTTTATTGCGGATTGTGATACATTCGAAGCTCTTTTTTATTTAGGCTGCACGATCTCATTTACTCTATTAGTCATTGTGGTCAATAGCACTTAAATGTTAACTAAATTGGAACTGTGATTGATGAAAGATTAGAGTTGATTCATTCATAGAAGAAAAAGATAAATTATCATAAATATACTTTTTCAAAGAAATGGACTTAGAACATGACGTTGGTTACTGGCCTTTGACATGGCTTAGATTCTAGTCATCTGCATATTTTAACACTTGAATGCTGAGCGAAAATTAAATGTCGATGGCGATGTGAGTGCGACCGCACGGATGCAACGATGGAGTAAACACGTCAATAAAATAGTTAGCACTCACACGACACATTCTCATCGAATTAGAATCACAATTAAATCTTTAATTAACATTGAATTTATTGAAGAAACTTAAATAAAGCTGCTATCTGCTAACTTAATTTATATTCCAGTTTTTTTGTGTGAAAATTAAAAATTGGATGTCGCGGCGTTTTAGGACCGTTATAGTATTCACTGCTAAATAAAAGGATCTTTTCATACGGGAAAGATATGAATATTGATGACTATGTTTACTCGGGGTCGGTTTGCGACTTCAGATTTAATATGTGTTTTAAAAACACCAGCATTTGAAAAATTCAAAGCTTTTACCTAACAATTTAATAAAAATAAATGTACATAAAGGAAATTGATATATTGAATGACTTCCTCGTTGGCCGAGTGATTGCAAATGTGACTGCTGGGCAAAGTATTATTGAGTTTTTTTTTAAATCAAAGTCAAAATCAAAATCATTCATTTCAATTAGACCAGAAGGCACTTTTGAACGTCAACAAAAAGTCTCAGTAGTTGCACGGAGTCTGGAATTGTACCCGGTATATGGCAATAGGGTCAAAAGTGGGTGTTACATTGTACAGTGGTATTAAGTGCTGTAATGTATAGGCGGGGATAAAAGGCGTGATGTTATGTGATGTATTAAATCTTTAAAAGACTATGATAAAAAAATAAATACCGTTGATTCGGTTTATCCAGAGATGACGACTACCAACGAACTGCTTTTAATTTAAAAGTTTAAACAGCAATAGAACGGTGTTATATGCTAAAAGTAAATAAATGATATAAATATTTAAGTCAGTATTTAAATATTATAGCAGACATAAACAAATAAAGCATTTTGAATTCTAGGTCTAGTATAAATTAGAAGCAAATTGCTTTAATAAATCAATCTAACATTTCAATGTGTTTGGAATCGGTTAATGACTTGTGTTTTACAGTAATTCATTATATTAATTAACGTTTATTTAAATTTATGACATCGTGAGCTAATGTTACAATTATGTGACTGATTGGAGAATTTATTTCTTGTCTGTCATGAGGTAAGAAAATTAACAGTTTTGTCAGTTTTATTTTTTCAATGGTATAAGCTAGTAAACGAGCATACGGATCACCTAATGGTAAGCAATCGGCGTCGCTTATGGACACACGGAACACTAGAGGTGTTATAAGTGCGTTACCGGCCTTTTGGGATTTGGTATTTGAGGATTGTCGGGGATTCAGGGGTTGAGTAAGGGGGGAAATTTTAGGCCTCCGATAACTTTACTCACACAACGAAACACAACACAAGCGTTGCTTCACGTCGGTTTTCTGTGAGGCCGTGGTATCACTCCGGTCGAGCCGGTCCACCGAAGTATGGCTCTCCCACACTTAAAGCGTAGCGTTCCTAGTAAAATAACATATGTAGTTATACGTTATAATGTATTTGTTTCTCCAAAAACACATAATTATATTGTTTCTTGCTATATTTAGATTGCAGTTATTTTTCATTGGTCGCGTTTGGTAATATTATTCAGGGTTTCAAAACATTTATTTACATTTAAACTTATACCTTAAATGAATGACACAAGACCTAAAGTTGTTGACAAAAGAACGAGTGTTAATATGTAATGTACACAAGAAACTGGGTTTATTAATGATATCTAAAGGTCAGATTGATTATAAATGTAAAAAAACATTGAGACGAAAATATTATTGTGATATTTTAGGATGATAAACGTCTTTTAATGATTGAAGACCTTGCCATCAATTAGCATCGCTGTTGTAAAGGACCAATACGGTGGCTGGAACTTTTTGGTGGATGTCAAAACGACTGGTGTATCAAGAAGCTTCTATTTAAATATAGTATGAAATAAGCTATAGTATAAATAAATAATTCGATCTTATGATTGGCCAGAAATACAAATGCAATTTGTTCCAATACACAATAAATGATGTGAAACTAGGATGTGTATGACTTAAAAAACGGAGTTATTTATTAACACATTAAACGCCGTGGGGGTCACCGGTGACCGACGTTAGTGGAGGATTTGCCTTCATCAGTTTTCTATTGGCAGTCAAAGGCTTAATTGTGGAGTGAGGTATTCAAGGACCGCGATTTTTAGAAGTATGTACTTATATTTACACAGAAATAGAAAATTTTTGATATTAACTAAAGTACTGTTTTCAATAACGTCTTAAAAAAAATATGTATGTGGTTGTCCGCAATTATCTCGCGATTGGTTGAATAGATATTGATGCGAGTTTCAGAAAAATGTTAGTCACATATAGGAGAAGGTTTTAGTGCATTAATTAATCGACTTAGAAAAGAGGGGGTTGGAGACGGTTTTTTAAAATTGACTTTATAAAATAATTATTTTGAACCTACATTAGACATTTTACAAATATGGGTAACGTGATAGCTGAGCGCTAATATGCCGCTATACTGGGACCCTGTTTCATACAATAGCCTCCACTTTTATTATCTCAACGAAGCCGCTCTATAAACCGAGACCTATCTATCATTTTATCATTTTGCTGCAGTCGAGGCATTTTGATAACTTCTCTGATTTACGAGCACTTTACGAACCTAAGCGTAATAGATTCAAAACAAAACAGTCAGTGTACAGGACTTACATTGTTGGGTACACTCTGTTGCAAAATACAGAAGACGTTACTTGTGTTCTGACTGACAAATGGTTCCGTTGCTCTATCTACCTTTACTAACATTAAGGTCCATAATGATACATACTTATTTAATCATAACTACTTGTGATGATAGGAAGTGACACATTTCACTAGTTATGTCTATTGATTCCATAACTATGTGAGGTATTGGCGTCGCATGTGCGCTATCTTTCGACTATATATTCTATTCTGTAATTCATTATTAGAATTAAATTACTGCTCTCTTTAATTGCTCTACTAATAATGCGAACCTCGTCCTGTTCGGGAGGTCGGTTTAAATTAGACAATATGTAATAATATTAACCACAATGTTACTTACCTACACGAGTACATGAAAATATTACACCGCAACGCATTGGCCCTTACGAAGTTTCACCCTAAACTTTTCTCAGGTCCATGTTCTCGCTCAGTACAAGACCAATTTCTAATAGTACGTACAATATCCCTTTCAAATTTGCTCCAATTTACGCTACAGATTATACAAAGTTAATTAACGGCACAGATAAAATAGACAACACTACCTGGGTTATAAATGACGTCACCGCATTACTTGGGCGCACCGATAAAATACCCCACACACATAGTCGCGAATATTATCCCGGAGTCGAGATAAAACCTTCTTAGTTCACTTTATATATCCTCTTAATATTTTTTCCTATATATCCCATTATCTTCACAGGTTCACGTAACAAGACCAACTTTTCAACTTCAAGTTAAGAACGTTGTAAATTGTACGCATTTATAGAGGCTGTGTGCGCCCTGGGTGGCGAGCTAACACCAACTTACATTTACCATCCTGAAAGAAACTGATGACTCTTTAGAGCTTTGTAAATAAGGATGATTTTTCTTTATTATATAGTTGATTCGACGGTAAATATATCATGGTGTGTGGAAGTAAGTTTCAGAAAGGATTATGGCTATTGTAAATCTATCTGTGTGCTAATGACGCCAGTCGCGGATTAGGTCGATACTCGCGAGTTTTTTACTGTTTTATTACTTGACGCCTTGTTATTGTTGAGAAATTTCGATTATAAAGGAAAAGTGTGTTGTCGCCTTTATTGCATGTCGCGTGTAGGCTCCATGGGTGTAAAATTGTAATTTGACGGAACCTTAATACGTCAATGTGTCATTGTTTGCTTTGATCACACCGCGACCGCTGTGATTGATTTTATGCTGTTAGATTTGTAAATCTTTAGAGGATTGTCTTTAAATCACGGTATTCCTAGAATATTATAAATAACTAGTTAGTTTACAGCTAATTCTTTAGGTTTTTAGAAATCACATAATCATTTAAAAGCAAGAATATACATAGAATTCAACTTACTCTAAGACAAAAAGTAGGCTGATAAATATGGTGGTATTGTCCCTTGATACATTTTCAGGTGACATTGTGAAAGTACAGCATGTAATTATAAAGATTAATTCAATTATTACGATACAGGATGTTCACATTCAAGAACAAGACATATTAACGATAAGCTTAATTAATTTATGTTGTTTTAAAGACAAAATTAAGCACAACTTGCACGGCTTCATTTTATTTTTGAACTAATAATACAGATATGCAAAGATTGCGAGTTCAGATCTCGGTTTATTAATACTTTAACAAGATATCTTATTAACGCATTAATAAGACAAATGCGGTATAGTACGGCTTGACAGCGGTAATTACTACCAATCGTACTTGTTCATAAATCAGAACGAGAGAAAAATAAAATTAAAAATGATGAGAGAACTCTGTGATTGGTTTGGACGGTTTATTAGTGGTTCGTTTATATATGTATGCGTTTTGTTGGTCAAACGTATTTTATAAAAATTTACAGTCTTTAAACTCAGGTCGAAGAGCCATCATCACCTTAATCATAATACAGAAGCCGGCTACTGCTGAACAATATTTCTCCCTTGAGGCAAGGAGTGTTATCAAGCGTTTTTGATTGTGACAATTTCCACCTCATAGTTACAGATTTTGATAATAAATAAAACTAGAACAGAATGAAACAAACATATGGAATCTACACCTTGGAATGACCAAATAGCTTCACTTTTAAATTTCTATTGCTGAGGTTCAAAAGTGCCTTCCTGGTCTAATTGAAAGAAATGATTTTGACTTTGACTATGAACTATCCTCCTGATCACACTTCATCACGCGAAAACGAAACATAAATCACAAATCAACACCAAAACACTCTTCCTCCTAACAACAATAAAACATAAAATTACCAAAAGCACATATTCCCACGAGATTTAACAAAAAGAATGACCAGTACTTCAAGCGACGTTTTAAAACACCGTCTTAGAGTCGAGTTCACATCGATAAGAGTCTTAGAAACACTTCGATTCGATATCTGTTAACAGTTCCATCATAAAAATACGAAAGCTCTTTAACACTACATTCCTAGAAAATTTATCGCCATATTTGACCCAACACACAATAACACCCACTAACACATGGCCATAAACTCTACATTGAAAATCAATTTTTACATCGCGCAGACAATGTGTGGTGTACAATAAATATGTGTATGTTGCCGCTCATGTTTGAAATATGACTATTCGAGATTTTCCCGTTTTTAACTCGTTGAACACCGTCATTATAGACACAATTAAAGAACAATAGGTTGCGGTTACCGGTGACCGCTCGGTGTTTGACAGTTTAATTGGTCGTTGGGTAGGCTTTCGCTGCTTCCTAGGTGTATCTTAGAGCTTGCTTTAAGGAATTAATTCTAGTATATACTAGGATGTTAAATGTTACAAGTGGTATTTCAATAAGTAAGTGCCTTATCGTCATCACATCAATTTTGTGTGACTTTTATCAGCGTGTTTATGTAAATACTCAAAACAAATTTAAAGATCACAATCCCTTATAAAATCTTAACAAATATGATGGCCATATGAATTTACTGATTTGATATAAGACAAATCTTGGAATATATTATGTAAATCTCTATATGTACCCGTGGGAAGAATAGAGGTGGTTAAAGTAAAATGATTTCAATTAAATTCCTGTCTTTTATATTTTTAAATACATATTTCTTAAAAATCGATTGCATTATACTACAATCTATATTTTGACTTCACATTACTAGTCAATATCTAAGCTACAACATTTAGTACCTATCTAGTAAAGTTTGAAATAGTCTTATTATGGCTGCATACCTGCAACATACATATATGACAGTTTAGTAGAACTATAGTACCGTTAAGATCTAATTGAATTAATATAAGAACATAATGTTAACAGTAAATGATTTTTATTTCGCTACCGGGTAAGTGATGGTAAATGGTGATCAACTTGATTTTATATAACTATTGTGCTTTGTTATATTGTTATAAGAGTTTAAGGTAGGAATATAGTTGCGTTTATAGTTAAAGAAGGGCCAAATTAAAAGCACCCTTAATCGACGAGCACGCATGAAAAGATATGACTCTTGATGAAGCGAAAGAGGTATACGATTCCTATGAATCGTAGCAATTGGCGTTCCATAGTCTCTGTCTATCCCCATGGGAGACAGGCGTGAAATTATGTTTGTATGTTTGTAGTATATTTGCGTTGTATTTATACCAGTAATGGGGCTCCGGTTGCTGAGATGGGAAATGTGTTATTTCATTATTTTTTTAGGTTTGTTTGTCAGTTGGAGTTGTTTGTGTGTGTTGGTGGTATGAGTTTAATAAATATTTCTGATTGTTTTACCCGTTGACCAAATAATACTCATAAAATTACGAAAACATCGGGAAATGCAGACTAAACCTTGCTGTTCTGCAAAGTCACGGTAGAAAATCTAATAAATAATGATGTAACGAATGAATCTTTTTAGATTTAGCCACTTTATGATATTATAAAAGGTATCATTAATTAGGATATACCAATATCTCACATTTATTACTGCTCTCAAAAATAGACATGTCATTTCATCTGTTCTTCCTCAAAAGGGTGCACAGAACTGAGGACGACTAAATCTTTAAAAAAAATAGAATATGTAACACATCTGATCCGATTCGTAACGGTTGTGACTGATCTCCAAATAAATAACGTTCAAATTGTTGCGCATGCGCATCGAATAACTTCGGATAGGGTTTCGCTACTGATTCTTAACCATCTTTTACTAAGAAATCGAGTCAAACAATATTAAACTCTATATAGAAGAAAATAGAGATGGTTATAACTGTGTTGTAAGATTCTATGATACGATAACAATATTGGTATGTAATATGTAAGATAATATACAGATTATACAATAAACTAAATACAATCAATTTTAAATGTTATTTATGATAAACGCTAGATTATTTCATTTTGAAAAATATCGTGTAATCCTTACCTTAGAAAGTGTAGTGTTACATAAAATTAAATATTAATATCAGTCGGTGTGTACTTCGCTTTAAGTACTCGTTGTATTTGTTAATGCTTTATTTATAGTTTTATATTAACAGAGGTTCTATTGATCCGTAATATAAGTTGATAAAATATTTTTTTGGAGTTATAATATTAGGTATTCTGTTTTGTTATTAATAAGACTTAAAAAACTCAATAACACTTTACCCAACACGGAAATCTAGTCGACCTACAAGGTTATGTTGTCTCTACATTGCTTTAGTTATACGTGTTTGCAATGCGTTGATGTCTTTTGTATAGAACATTTCATAGTTTTATATATTTTTTGAGACTTATGGTCAGTTTTGCGGTGTCCCTTTATATGTTTACGTTTAGGTATTCTAAAAGTTGCGTTAATGAGGTTACGATTCCTGGTCGTAAATGTAGAATTTTATTTATCAATTTAATAATGTATGTTTTCGTTACTTAAATAATACTTAAATACACATAAAAATCAGTACTTTAAATACAAAATAACTTCCATTAAAATTTAAAACCATAACTCAATTAGAAAAATCGTAGTCGTTGCGTAGCATACTCGCGTTGATGTCTTTTGTACGCGCGATCATATCAGCGTAGATCATCGACGTCTTATCTTCGCGTAGTAATGCGTAGCGCATTACTTTCATGCGTAATAAAGAAGTGGTTTATACGTAAAGTTATTAATTACACCTGACATGTTCCATCGTAGGCTGCATCATCGCTTACCACCAGGCGAGATAGTCGTCAAACGTCGGCCCATCAAATATATATAAAAATATATAAAAGATTAAATAATGTTGAAGTACAAGTTACATTTTTTTACGTTACTCTTACGGATTTTATTTCAGCAAATTAAATGTTTTACGATTACATATAGTTTATCTATTTATTGAGAATTTACTAAATTAATTATTATTATCTTTTCGGCTCACTCACGTAATTGTCATGAACATGAACCTCTAGCATGGTTTAAAACTACTCGAATTCCTCGTCACACAGTTAGGTGAGTAAGTCGAAAACATACTACCTCTAATTAACCAATGTTAGTTTTAAAAGTACTAAATAATATAAATCATTCTGAAAACATATTGTCACAAGAATCCACGTTACAACCACAGTTAACACAGAAAATAGACGCAGATTAAAAATAAACATTGTTAACATAATAATTAGATAAAATCGTTGCATATTAATTATCGGCTTAATTTGAAACAAGAAAAAACAACATAACTTAGTCAACATATATCATTAAAACTAAGAATCTCATAACTATATATCATTTAATATGTAATACACAATCAGTGTACCGCATCATTTAATATAATATATACTATATATAATCAGCTATATCATCAAGGCATTAGACACGCGCCTAAATCGTCCATATACATAGGAATCGCCGTAAAACCGTACATTTCAACCGTAAACCGATGGGAGGTCTCCTAATTGTTGATGATATGCAAATATCACTATTAACACAACGATATTTTATCAACAGAACTATGCTTGATATTTTTATCTATAGAGTGTTCATACTTTTAAGATTTTCAAAGATAATTTATTGAGAGGAAACTTTGGAAAATTCATATTCAGCATTGTCATTATATTAGATTGGATTCAGTTTCCTTGAGAACTTATAATTTTTTTATTAGTCTTAATAACATAGTTTAAACGCAGGTCATGGCTACAAGCACGCCAAATAACATCTAATTAAGAGCCAAAAGCCATTCCACCAAGATCGGACTTGGACTAGTAAAAAAATTGAAGAAAAAATAATTCATTTTTACAAGATAGAAGCTTTTTCAGTAAAATATTAAACTCCAGCTAATACAAACAACACTTATTCTACATTTTGTACTCTTTAATGTTAGTTAGGTTGATAAGTATAACATAGATACCTTATTTCCCAGAACTCGACATCCTATATATTAATATGGCCTGATTATTTTCTAGTATATTATGATTATGCATATAGTATAGATTAGTCTTGATGAAGCGCGTGTATACATAATCTATTGTTTATATTTCACGGCTTTTGTTAATGACGTTTGTCTCAAATTAATACGTTTTCTATTGGAGTCGATGAGGTTTCGACATGTGAATTATTGGCCAGCGCCGCGGGAGGCCATCTTGTTATTTATATTGGAGTTTTCAACGAAAACTGTTTTGTTGTGTTGTGTGAATGTTTGTGACATGAATTTTCTACCTTTGTTGTTCTAGTATTGTTAGAAGTTTTGTATTTTTAATAGCAGCTTTGAATGCTGTGGGTATTTTGACAGACCTCGTATAAATTGACAGATCTAAGTTGATTTCTGTCAAATTTTATTGGTAGTGTTTTTGCCGCACTAATGGTGATTAGATTTTAGATTTTTCATTGATTAAGTTGAAACCTTAGCCAAGACACAGACAGAAAAGCAAAGAAAAAAAATGTAAATATGTGAATAAAGTTGAGACTGAAACTTTAAGTTAAAATCTTTCCCAAAAGTTTAATTTGGTAAAAAGTAATATCATAGAATCCCGCTGCTAAAAATATGCCATTTATATTTGATTGGTACCTATCACATATTTGTACATCTTAACACGTTCAACACCTATAAACATGTTTACCCCTACGCACTTTGACAACTGACTCATCGATATTAACTAAAAATGGATTAATTTATAACGAATGGGTGACATCCTAAAATATACTTACTATGTATGATTATAAATATTCATTCCAGTCATTTGGATGTGGTTCATCTTTATATATACATTTTACAATATGCGTATTAAATTTTATGCGAAAATATCTATTCAACTTGTAATGGGAACGGTGAATCACTGTACACCGCTAATGTGAGCAACATAAATATATAAAGTCAATGAAATGTCGATCTTAAAAGTTGAAAGTAGGCGGTTATATAAATTATAATTTGAGACTAGCGCGAGCCGCGGCACCGCCCGCTTTACTGGTCAATTAGAGGCGACGCCCACGCCACATTTGCATAACATTATGTTTTAGTTTCGAACCTTTTTTGCCAAAAATACCTAAGGAAATGAAATCAGTATCAAGTCTGATATTTTTAAAATTCTTTGACAATATTAAGTCTCGTTCTGGTTTGTGAGTTTCGAACATTAATCTTGCTTTAAAACGAATAGAAGCAGCCATTACTTATAGATTAAATAAGTCAATATTTGTTCTGTTTGGGTGTTAAGCTCGTGAATTTGGGAAACCGCCATTAGTTTTGTCTGTCGGTTCGTGCAAAGTATTCGTATGTTAATGGTGTCTTGTGGTTTTAGGGTGACAGGTTGACAGCAGTATGTTGTACATACTTAACGCCATGACAAGTTAAAGACCTGGATTAAGTTTCACCTTATTTATTATTTTTTAAATACCATCCGTTGAGGTTGATTTAGCCCAATTCGAAAGTCAATGAAAAACTAACATCTCTACATTTTTTCTTTGTGTTCCTATTAGTCATTGGTTACATCATTAGGGTAAAAAGTAAACTTTTTCTGCAATATTATTACGCTAGAGTTATCTAAAACGGTTCCGTGGTGAGATAAGCAAGAGCAAATAGTCGCTACTTTATGCTTTACTTGCTCTCAGGGATAAAAATCTGGAACGATATATGCTATATACAATTACATTATACTATGTCTTATAGGTGTATCCAGTAGTAAGTTTATATTCTATTACAATTTTTTATTACATACTTAGTTGGTTAGTGTGAAAGCCGCCATATACAGAATATCAATTCAAATGTAATCTCTAATCATAACACAAGATTAACGACTGTCAAAGCTGTAACTTTTATTTGATGCTCATCTGTTCTACATGTCCAATGCCCATCCGTGGACCATTAATGCCCACTCATTTCACTCAATATCCCCCAAAAGCCATATAATTTATATTTGTGTCGATATAAAAGTCCAATATATATGACGATGTCAAAGTTCGAGTGGACGCCACTCAACAATCTATATAGTGCCTTCAGAATGCATCGGAATGTCACCCAACGCCTCGCCATAGACAAAATGTATAAAATTGTTGTATTTTAATACGGCGCATAAAGCGCGGTCCGACTTTATACCGAGTATCTGTAATGGCCGAGAGGGAAATCCGAAAATGTCACTTTAAATAATCGTGTTCATTAGTAAACATTTAAAACACGCATTAGGAACGCTGGGTGCCGGCGCCCGACACGATCACAATCTCACTACACATAAATGTATTGCTGTCCTTCTTGCTCGACTGCTACGCCCGCTCATGTGAGAGGGACGACGCTGCTAAAGCCGCGGTTTTCGAATAAGGAATAGAGAGGTGAGACGGCGATTGCATCGACGCATGCGCAGGGGATACGTACTAATTAAGCGCCGACTCTTACCGATAAACGGTCCCAAAAGATCCTCTCCTAAGATGTTGCAATTAAGACATACATTCAAAATAAGCGGGCGTCGAGAATCGGTACGATTTAATTGATTCCTGTTTAAATTAAACGTCGATTAGTATTTAAATTCGGACACACAATGTTTGACGACCCGCCGCGACGTAATTGGTGATAATTTTTTTAATTGATATTGTCGTTTGTGTGTCGATTGTGGCGATTTATTTTATTGGTAGTCGTCACGGCGTCGGCTCGCAGTCGTAGGCGTCCCGTAACTCGTACACTTCGTGCGCTATTATGTAATTTTTTTAATTGGTCACAGTTGACATTTAGCATCGTTCAATTACTTATTTAAAATATGAGAGTTTCTTTTTCGAAAAATTAATTGTCGTGTTTCTCTGCGGGCCTTTTATGACTAAATATAATAATGGTGATGTGTCGTGCGGTCTTGTATCGGACGGATTGGTTTAATTGATGCATTCGAAGTGTCGGCGGTTGTTATTGTTTGTAAAATGTCGTAATAATGACAACGTAACGGAGAGTTGAATTCGATGCGGTTGAGTGTGTATTGTTTGCAGGTCGTAGTGAAAAACAACAATTAGTTTTCTAAGTACAGAAAGCTGAGTGTTGTGTCCATGTGTTGCCACGCAGTACTGGTGGTCTGGTTATTAGCATGTGCAAAGTTTATGCGAGTTGTTACCCATAAATGGACGCTTGTCTTAAACTATTTGCAAATTACACTATTTATGAGATTATACTTAAAATATTTTTAGTGTTCTCAAGTAGGTGTTTCTTTGAACAAAATGTTCATTGGGATTCGTTTATGAGAGTTTTAATATAGGGAAAGTTAAGGTTTATAGAACTTAGCTATACAAGTAATACGAAGGTTTAATCATTAAGGTATTACATGATTCTCAATATTATTACAATCATGATTACGCAACTTTATCCCTAGATAGGTAAGAAAGCATAATTTTCCTAAAAGAACGTCTTAACATATTACTTGATTGTCTCGTTGGTGGTTCGCTCGCACGTGTGACTGCCGAACAAGTATTGTAAACGTCGATATACAATTTAAGCAACGTATTATGGTTTATTTCGCAAATTTTCAACAGTGTCTGAAAAAGCTAACGGTCTAGGACAATAGACAGATCTATCACATATGTAGGACCTATAACTGTCAATACATTTTTGTACCTCTGTTTATATACTTACCTCTATAATCTTAGACTAAGTAAAAAAATAATTATAATCAGTATACGTGTAATCTTAATAAAGCTGTATGTTAGTTTGTGTGGACGGATGCGAGCGTCCGTCGGATATCACGCGTTAGGAGATGATCGTTAACTACACTAATTGAACTTATTCAATGCGTGATGGGTAAGACATCTCTACGTAGTGGGTACAGGTTTGGATCCGTTATTGTACTGAATTTTTATAAAGGGAGTTTTGAAATAATTTCCACTGTCTCATTGGCCGATTGGTCATGGGTCGAGCAGGTTTAATTGGTGGTTATTTAGCAATATCTCAGTAGTAGCAGAGCGCCTGAAAATTTCACCCAGTACATCACATTAGGCTCACCCATTATTACACTAAATTCATAACATAACTATGGAAAAATGTATCATACATTGTATACTGAGATATTACACTTCTGTTTACCCCTTTGGGGGTTTTTTTTTTTTAAGGGGGGAAAATCATCGAATGACTGCCCCCGCCTGGGTGAGGCGGGAGGGAGTGTCAGACTCTTACTGACTAAAAACCACCCCGTTCCTTCTCCTGCACGTCGAGCCGGAGCCCCGGTTACCCGTTAGGTTCTCCGCGACTCCGAATCGGCATCGGCCGTATTGGGCCCCATCTGTGGCGGTCTGATGGCTCTTTGAGGCGCGCGCGGAACGCGACGCGCCGCACGCTCGGGTCTGTTTCTGGTCGGACGGGGAGCCACCCATGCTCGCCGTCCGCAGGCCCGCGCTTACGGTGGCCGGAGATCGTCTCGCGATCCCCGACGCCCGGTGTGTCCTTCGCGATGGCTGGGTTGCGAGGAGGCACCCCTTTGGGGGTTAAAAGGCGTAAATTTATGTATACCAAAAGCATTCGATACGACCTTTGTTTGTCATTATCTGCTTACCCAGAGTATGAACCGTAAACAACCTCTGGTACAATATTGATAGTAATGATCTTAAACATAACATAACATCACGCCTTTTATCCCCGAAGGGGTAGGTAGAGGTGCATATTACGGCACTTAATGCCACTAAACAATGTAACACCCACTTTTCACTATTTATGTTATAAATCCCATGTAATAGGGGGTGAGTCTATCGCCATATACCGGGCACATTTCTAGACTCCGTGCTACTACTGAGGTTTTTACAAACCCAGTAATACTTTGCCCGACCCGGGAATCGAACCTGAGACCCCTTGCCCGGCAGTCGCACTTACAACCACTCGGCCAACGAGGCAGTCAATCATCTTCAATCAAAGGCCTCTTAAACACAGTATTGCTAAACCTGGTTCATACATTAACAGGTTAATTTTAGCCTGAGATTGGAAATTTTAACCGAAATATATTAGCAATATACTGTTAAACTCTTCGCAAAACTGTTAAAGTTATTTTTGGTTACAAATACTGTACTTTAGTGTATTTATAGATTACACGTTTTTATATTCAACTCTTAAAGACCGGTGTCCTCGCGGTGTTTGACAGTTTAAAGTAGCTTCTGCCCGCGACTTCGTACGCGCAATCCCATTTTCTCCCGTTCCCATAAGATTTTCAGGATTTTTTTCTATCATAAAAACCTTCTCCTGACAATAACAAAGACAACAAAAAGAAATCAGCCAAATCGGTCCAGCCATTCTCAAGTTATGGCGTGACAACGGGAAACGGGTTTCATTTTTATAATATATAGATAGGGTAAAGTGGCGTTTTCTAATTGGGCTGAGTCTGAGCAAGTATGAGGTTTAATCCCTAGATCTAAGTAATCTAAAATCTATGCCACCCTGATTATCCCCCTTTAAAAATATTATGAGTTTCCTCCCTTAAAAAAAATCTAAGTGAGACGTAATGGTTTTTTATTGTGGCTTTTATATTGGAAAAAGATACGGATTTTTCATATTTTCAGTATTTAGAAGCATTCAAGTTTTTGGTTAATTAACGCCCATTAAACTGGAACAGTTTACTTCAAATCAAACAAATCAAGTTACCTAAGCATTTCCATCAAAATTACACCATAAAGCTATAAAATAAAATTTGTACTCATACGATCGAAACAAACAAGCGACTCTACTCCAATTTACAAAACGTTAAAACCATGTGTTCAGTAATTGATACAGGGCGCATGCGCACAGCTCCAACTATTTGTATAGAAAGCGTGTGGCCAAAAGGTTGCATTTAAGTAATCTCAGCCGATCACGATCGCGTGACGAATAAATTCCATCGATATATCGATTATATATCGATTTTTATCACGGTTTACGGGAACACAGTCCGATTCCAATGTGTGAGTGTAGATAAATGCTTTCAATTATATCGATAAATCGTCTATTATAATTAACTAGCGTTTACACGCGGAGACGCTGCCCCAATGTGAATATTTTAATTTTGAATGAATATGCTGGATTTATTAAAAACTATTTCGATTCTAATGAGGATTTTAAATTATGTACTTATGTGGTCAGCAGTTAGGCGCAGAGAATCGTTCCGATATAATTGAAACACCTACCGACTCCTCGTATATTACATTACCTACTATTGTCTGGGGTGATAGCGTCTCCAATGGGATTACATTCTAAGTTAAGGAACCACTTGCAAAACACAAAACTTACTCATGGATGTAGTGTAACGATAATATACTCAGTGCTACTTGTGTATACAAACAGACAAAAGTTTATATAATGAAGTGTTCCTGACAATGGACTGAGCAAATATAGATTTTGTTCTCGCTCGTCTGTCAAATGTATTTCACGGCGTTTTATATATTTTTATAGCCGGCAATTTGAACATTTCCACAGTAACGAATCGATTCAGTGTATCAGTTCTATCGATCCTAATAGAACCGAATAAATATTTAATTATCGGCCTTTATAGTGAATGGTAACGCAACGGATTGGATTGCTTTGTTAATGATTTTAATTTGTTTGAGCGGCGATTTGGTATCAGATAAATCGTCTGATATCGGATTGCGATCAAAGGTCATTGAGAAACTGTTCACACTAATTCCTAACAAGAAAAATCCGCGCTGCACTTTAAATAAGAACCGATTGTGTTACGTCGAAGCGAAACAACGTTTTTATAGGTATAAAAGTGTAATGAAAATCGATTGTGAAAGTTACCGATTGAAACCATCGATAAAACTGACCGACCGTGTGAATTTCGTCGTCTGAGACGTCCGACTTTAACATTTTTAAAATGTGTTCCAAAGGCGTTACTTCTTAACGTCCACCGCACGAGCTAATGTAAAGCTAAACTTGCGTTAATCATAGTTATTACGCGGTTTATTATTAGTGCTCCGCATGTTAGCGGCTCGTAGGCACGTCACTTTATATATCGATATTCAGAGATACGAGAGGTATAACGCCACGTTTATCGCGAATCATAAACACGTTTGCATGTTACGTTTTTGGTACGGTACACTATAAATTTAACAACAACTCAAGTTACTCATCAACATTTTATTATTTGAATATATTAACCTCGTAGTCGAATTTATCGATATTATATCGATATGGCAGCCATCAATCACGCGTCGGTTTGCATGAAAGGCAATGAAGACATTACCCCCAATAATAACACCTCGAAACCTTAGACGGGCCGCGTTTATTAGATCAATAACTTTATAATGCAAAACGATTTATTATTATATAATTATACAGCCATAATCGAGCAACGATTAATTGGAGTAGACGTTATAATCGATCACACGCCGTGACGAATCGGGTTGTTTGGTATCGATTTTTTTCGACTCGACTAATGCGTATAGGGCAGTATGTTTTAATGGCTACGATTTGGGTTATCGTGTGATCACGATATTAATGAGTATTCGTTTGGAGTTTATTTAATCAGTGGTCTCTGGATAAATGAGATGTTCCATTGGACTTATGTGCGCGCGCGCAGTTGTTTATTACATGTTAATATTTTCACTCGGTTACATTTCCGCCGTCGCCCTGGTGTTAGTAATTAACGTTGGTCCACAGAACATATCTCACGTCGGCCCGTGGTCACGTGGTTATCGATAGATTAACTGTTCATCGATATAAATTGTTTTTATTTTGCATTTAATTATTATAGTGTTGTATATTAATTTTTGAAACATGAATCTATCGATTGACAGATAAAATTGAATTACATCAAGTTGTAAAGAGAATCTGTGAACGATAGTTTAATCAATGTGACACTCGTTATTTGATCATTTCGATTCTAGATATCGATAGAAGTGTGATTGATGCTCGACGATTATTTTGAAAAAGCTGCTTGTCTGATGTTGTAATAAACTTAGTTTCTTGCATGTATTTAGTGTTGTGATTAATTTAGTATTGATGCGCTTAAAAGATAATTGAAATCGATTAATAAAATGAAAAGGTTGAGTTACCTATGAGAAAAAGAAAGCCTACTTAGTTCTGAAGTAAACATAAGAGACATGGGAATTATAATCTGGTGTTACGACACCACTGCTCGTGGCAAGCGCAATATTTTAAGTTTTTTTTTATTTTCGCTATTAGGCATCAACCATTGTATGTCAAGTCCCTAGCTCAGTGGATTATTCTATTACCTTATATAATATATCAATTACCAAATATCCTTATTACTATACATTAAAAATATAGGTATATTGTTAAACGTGCGTTCAAAACATTCTGCAGTTACGTGAAGTTTCAAGGATGAAGGTAAGGAAGGTTCAAGTGTACACGTATAGCTGTAGGTAGTGCAGTAGGTATATATGTCTAGGTAGGTACATCACGAACGTAATATTACTTACACGAGCACACATCTGGAGCACGACGTCACTATGCAGATGTAGAGATGCTGGAAGTGACAAAATAAAAACGTAGCTAATAATCCTGAATGTATTGGTATCTAGTTCAGATATTATTTATTTCCACAGCCCACTTTCACCTACCTTTCATACTTACCAGCATAATTTCAGGCTTCATACTTTCATGCTGGTGATTTCATATCTAGTAAAACTTTAGTTAACTGCTGAGCTGACCAAAGTTTTGCACAGGGTCTCACACAGGTAGCCAGTGCTCAAAACTGTATCCTTGTGTACTACAGTCACATTTAGATTCCTTCGTCTAAGAACCTTTAGAAATTATATGGATAGACACTGTTTAGTAAGAATTAAAGTCCCATCTATATCATAGCACTTCCAGCGAATACACATCTGTGTCGAGGTGAAGGGTCATCAATTAGGGCGAGCACTATTTTTAACCCGCCGACTGCAACCTTTCATCTCCGCAACCGGCGTGCAATCACGGATTAACCCTAAACGAGAGTAAATAGAAGCAATTTTGTGGTCAAATGTACCGCATTTATGTTTCGTACGGCGTACCTCGCTCCTAGCTAGATGGGGCTTGTGATTTCCTTGTAAGCGGTTCTTGGTAAAATCACTATCTCACGTCAGGTGCAATCGTGAATGAAACAACGAGGAAAAGATTTGAATTCAGTGACTGAGTCACGACAGTTTTTTGGCGAAATTTTGTATGCAAGCCGCGTATGTATACTAAATTAGTTCGGGGCATTTTAAGAACAGAAAATATGCAACTTACTAAAAAAAAAATTAAATTATGTTTCTCACCAGTATACCACAAGTTTCAAGCTGAGCATTAGTAATTAGCTGATTAAATTTCACGCATGACAAGAGATGATTATCAGTAACAAAAGGCAAACTAAAGGCTCTTAATCTTTTTTAGAAAGTAAGCGCCTCATTTCCAAGTTACGATCATAATTTCTCATATCAAAAAAATATCTCATCGGATCTATTCCCATTTCTCAAATCTATTAAGCTGTATCTGATAAATAAACTATACGGAGACAGACAAAAATGTCGTCCCAAACGAAAAGAGGGACATAAAGAAAATTTTATTCAATCGACAAGAGACATTTCGAATCAATTAATAAATAATAAAAGTTGTTCGTGGAGTGGACATTACCGGAGTAGAAACAATAAAATGCGGAGCGTTCCTTCCTCATAAATCGGTGTAACAAGTGTCCCACTGCGCCGGCGCAGGCCGCGGGACACTGCGACCGCACGGTGGCATAAATTACTCGCCGGCTTACGACGGTGCACAGGTTGGCCCGTCACCCGTCGGTCGCAAGGTGCACCCACTGCGGGGTTGTGGCGTCCATCTTTCGGAAGCTTTAGTACCAATACCTACAGGATTAAAGTGATTTGGGCAACTGTTTAGAGTGTCGTAAAATAGGTTATTAATTTTGATTATAGGGGTTCGTTGATGTGCCTTTTTGGAAGTCTTTGTTGCTAATTTTATGTTAGGCTGCAGGCTTAGACCGATACACATATTTACTAGGCACCATTCTTGGGGATAATAATTTTATATAATTTAAAATATTATTGTTCTTCATATTTTATTGCTTACATGTGGAAATTACCTAATATAACTATACAATCCACCTAGTATAGTTGGTTGCGTCATAACTGCAATTTGATTCATATTCATACCTGCCAATAAATAATTTATTCATTAGCAGTCACAAAAGATCGAAGTTAACAAAATGATTTCCTGACAACGTTAACAAAAAATCATAATTAAACATAAAATCTATCAATAAAAAGTTTAAAATCACCTCCAGCGCCCCCATGTTCCATAGGTTAAAATGATTACATTAGTTTGGTGGCAATAACAATAATTTTGCCCCGTAAAGGATTGCCCCGCGGGGCACTGCGTCCACAGATCACCAGATATGAACTTTGAGTTACGCGACAGACGCGACAGCTTGTCCCCGTGTTGCCATGTTGTTGTCGGGACAAATGTTAACGTTGTTGTCATGTTGAGACCCTACTAAACTGTGTGAACTTGGTTCCCATTGGTTACTATTTAATTTAAAAAAAAATTGTTTCTCAGACGACAAAAATTGAATAGGTGAACTTTAAGCAAAATACATATGTATATGTATTAATTAATTAATTTCTTCTTTACATAAATTTACAGTCAATGGCAGTCTTAATGCCTTAAGACATTCTCTAACAGTCAACCAGTGAAGGGAAGTGTAGTGAAATAAAGCGGTTGATTCGAAGCCAGAATACAATTTTAAAAACACATAGAGTGTAGTTAACTACTTAATTGTTAAATAATATGTGAACGACACGTAAAAGACACATTTGAATAATAAATATAGAGTATATGCAGTACAATATAACTAGTGAAATGCCATCCATATGATCCGATAACTTATTTTAAGAATTAAAAAGCATGATATCATTCCTAAAAAGCATGAAATCGTGCACACTCCACAAAAAATCTATCTCGTTAGTTATTTTTATTTATTTATTTAACTTTATGCAACAAAAGTACATAGGCGGGCTTAATGCCATGGGCATTCTTACTAGCCAACCTTTAGGTGATGCAGTGAGAGCGTGGTCGGTGCAATAAGTTGACAACTATATCTAATATAATTTTTAAAATGACAGTATACATACAACGGTCTATTGTAAATATAAATATTTTATTAATATAGATCAATATATATATATAGCAGTAATGCAAATGTTTAAGCCAAACTATATTTTGTTGAGTCCTATTAGTGATTTCATTCTAATGTACAAGAGATTAGATTTAAATTCTAGACGGACTAAAATTAGATAATTATTGCCCTAGGCTGCACTGGCACGCATACATCTTCACTTGTGAACTTCAATGCTATATCTTGACAATCCTAGTGTTGCAACATGACTAATTTGTTGTTCACTTATTACTTGATACGACATCAATATTTATTTACATTTAGTATAGTAGAAAATAAAGATAAGTTAGATATATCTATCACTTAGGTTTTTCTTCGTAGTTCCTTAGCTATTTGTATACACATCGTATGTCTATTTAGGAAAAACATTTTCGCCATCAACAGGGTCGGCCCGTATCCTCTTGCAGCTGAAAGCAAACCTCTTTAATAGCTTACCACTGCCAGTCACCCTCAGTCGTTCTGTAATTATTGGATACCTAACTACAAGTCTCCCAGCATGTGTCATAGAGCATCTCATAATGTTCATAAAACGAGTTCATTCCACTCTTTACTAAAACAAACATAAAATTATAAACGGAACTATTTATAGATAAAAAAAAATGTGTCATAACTGTGTAACACTGAACATAAAACACAAGAGAACATCGTTTTATTTTTAACGACCCTTAAATTACCTTAAAATATGTTGCTTAATTAACGGTGTCATACTCCAATAAAACCAAAATAAAATCATGTGGAATTTATCAAACACTACGTGAAACATTTGTTACCAACAATTTTATCTCAAGTCCAGCGCCCCGTGAAGATAATATATGGCTATAATGACAGGAATCCTTTGCTTAAAAAACACTGACGCCATATTGAATCTGTGGCATTCGAAATTTTTGAAACGCACGCATTACTCTTTATTTAAATTATTGGACGCGTTCGCGCGATGTTAATGTCGACGGGTTGATCTATTTATTTTAATACACTGAATGTTAATGTATGAAGTTTTCCCACGAATCGATTAATGAAGTAACTGTTTGTTTAGGAAATCTACGCTAGTTAAGTATGCTCATGTGCATGTGTGGTGCGTCCACATAATTAATTGCTGGTACAAACTGTCACTGCTTACGGTTAATGGTCTAATAATATTGTTAATCCCATCGATTTTACGTCGTTCTCAAGTTGATTTCGAAATCAATGTAAAACATAATTTTCAATAAAAGTGGTATCATGCTTTTTGAATTGCTCATTTTATGGAACTTATAGACATTTTCTTATAAGAAATACTCCGTGAGACCACTTACTTGATGAAAATGGCGTATAAGTAATTACCTAGTAATGTTGACACCTTAATTAATTTCATCATTACTGTAAGTTACGAAGCATCGTAAATTTTATCTCCACGAACAATACACTTCACTACGATACGTTTGAAAGTGCTTTCCACTGATGAAATAGCATTTGCTCAAGAATGGTTGCTCCATAAAACATAGTAATGCTACTTTTATGATTTCTCACTTGTACTTCGATACTAAGGTTTTCCAACTCAACACGCCCATTAAATCGGAACCGATTCCAATACTAGCAACAATTTGCAATCGTTTAGAAGCTTTTTACGCGGGAAACTGCAACTGATGGGCCGCCATATTATTTTCTTATTACAAATTTATTTTTACGCGCCAAAAAGTATTTGCTAATCTAAAATCGACTTTAAAACTGTAATCCATATGGAAATGTAGATCAAAATGAGTTGGGGGATAGGGATTGTTTTCAGAATGTTCTACAAAGATTTTTATGCGGGTGTCAAAGCCGAAGGTTAGAGGAATACGTTCTAAATGCGAGTTGCGAAGGTACAAAACTTGTGGTTAGATTAAGACATTAGTTGCAGGTTGATGTTCGCGAAGTGCATCGCTGATGGACGCGTAATAGCGGATAATTGTCATCGGCATGCTTCGCCCTCGTTTCGATAACAATTTATGAGTATATTATGGTCACGACCTTTAAGTAATTGTTGAAGGATCGTCTCCAGACCCGAGACACGACCAACTTGATTTGTAGGCTTGTCTTTCGTTACTTGAGTAATTTTAAGGGACATTATATTTTGTATGTAGTTGTTATACTGAGTGACGTTGATGTGAAGTTTCATCTATGTGTTTACAAAGTATACTATCCATTTATGCTGCCTTGTTGACCAAGTGATCGCAAGTGCGGGGTTCAATGGTTCGATGGCCGGGTCAGACAAAGTAATACTGGATTTGAAAAAATACCTTAGTAATAGCATGGGGTCTGGAATTGTGCCCGGTATATGGCAATAGGCTCACCCCCTACTACACGAAACTCATAACGTAAATAGTGAAAAATGGGTGTTACATTGTACAGTGGCATACAGTGCCGTAATGTGCACCTCTGCCAACCCCTTGGGGGATAAGAGGCGTGATTATGTTATCCATTAATATATGTATAATATATGTTCACGGATATTGCAAAGATATTTGTTAGGAAATTTAATTAAGAAATGGTAATTCTCTTATCGTAAATGTCCTATCTACCCTTGCATATAAAAAAGTAACTTAATATATTATATGTATTTGTAACAAGTCTGTTAACACAAGAGACCTCTGTCGGTGACTCTATGACATCGCATATTTCACGGAGCAGGTCGCAAGCGTCATTTTAATAAATAACGCTCGACAATTTTGCCAAACTATAAAAGATAACAGGCCGCAAGACGTTTTTCCGATAAGCGATGTGACCGACAATTGCATAGAGTAGTTTAACAGTACAGAGAAGGCCAACCATGGTCAATAATATTATATGCTGTACTCGTACGAGCCGTCGTCGATGCAGAAATTTTGACATCGAAACAAACTGATAGCGAATGCAAGTAGCGTTTAGGAAAATGATAAAAATATTTGTACGTAACAATTTTTACATGCTTCGATGTTCAATATACTCAAACTCATATTATTTTATTCATTTTTAAAAAGCGACTGTTTCGCTGAATTCTACCAAAAAAAAAGAAACAACATAACATCACGCTTTATATTTCCGAAGAGACGCAGAGGTGTAAATTACGGCACTTAATGCGACTGTACAATGTAACACCTAATTTTCACTATTTATGTTATGAGTCTATTGCCATATACCGGGCACAATTCCAGACTCCGTGCTACTACTGAGAATTTTTACAAAACTCTGTAATACTTTGCTCGACCCGGGAATCGAACACGAGACCCTTGCCCGGCAGTCGCACTTGCGACCGTTTGGGGAATGAGGCAGTCACACAAAAAGAAAGTAAACTCTAATTTCAGATATCCAATCAAACATCAAGAGTTTGAAATCAATTAGTTTCATGTTCTATCGATATACATACATAAGTATTTTATAGTCTAATCGATAAACGACCATTTGTTATACAAACAGGATATGAGCTCTTCCTGTTATGATAATAGTTTGAAAAGAATCAACAATCAACAGTATAATTTCCTCGGAGCGTGGAGAATTGAAAAATCACTACAATTTAGGTTTAACGTTCAGCATTTTATGTGTGTTTTGGTTTCTTCACGGTTGTTTCGTTTTAACGGAAAAAGCAGAACTATCATAGTGGGTTATAAACTGGTATTATTAAATATGTTTCGGTTATAGTTTATTAGATCCGGTGTGAAAGCTCTGAAACGTTTTTTTTGAGCGTCTGAATTAATTTTTATGAAAATTGTATATTAAACTGAGGTGGATTTTGAACGGTAATGAAAATTTGAGACTCGAATCCACGACATATTTTTTTTAAACATTGCCCCACATTAGGATTTTCTCCTGTATCGTGGATGCGTTTACAAACATATAAGTTCACATACACAATGACACCTAGACCCGAAACAACAATTTCTGGATCACACAAAGTGTTGTTCTGTGCGGGAATCGAACCTGCGACACATTGCTCGTCAGCCAGTTGCCCAGCCACCGCACCAACCGTCCAATCATATTAAGCAAAACATATTAAGAAGCAGTCTGTTGTTTAACCACGTTGCTCACATACAGTGCAGTTTATGTTCGTAAAAAACAACCTAATTAGCATTAAAATGATATCCCGCAGTCTCTGTCGTCAACAGTACTCTGTGCGCTCATTACCCGTTGATGGCACCGACGTAATAATGCGAGCTATCCGTCAATGCGCGCGCAAAGGACACGGCTTTCTCAGCGCGGGGTGGGGCAGCCCTGCGGCGCGGGCGCAGCGTCCGTTTTGTTCGCCTGTCAACTGCAGGTGAAGGGTCAACTGCTGGATCTGGACAGGTACTGAAGGGTCCCATGTGTTTATGGGTATGAGGTGATACAGTTCGCGGGTGAAAAAATTGTTTATGATAGTTTGTAGTTGGGTTTTGTTATCAAGTATTCGATGCACGATTTATTTATTTAGTTATGTTGTTAAAATTCAAAACGTTGCTACTTCTGTTTTATTTTTATTCGAAAGTAGTAAACTTCTGTTAATCTTAATTTGTGTTTAATCCTGGTTTCATTCCCAAGACAAAATGTAAGCCCGACGGTGGTCTACGACCATATGGTCACTATGGTCTGGTATCGCATAAGGTAGTCAAATTAAATAGTTTCTTCAAAATACATTATTACACGTGTTTTGTTTGTACTCGTTAGAGGACATTGGGTCTTACAAACTGTTGCTGTGCACATAATTAACCTCTGGGTCCGATACCATCACAATGGCCAGATTCACATTTAAATAAAAGTATTATTTTAACGTGACCATCCATTATTTCGTGACTTGTGCAATTTGTCATTTCTCAATAGCGACTCTTATAAACGAGGATTAATTCATCTCTGCGGCAATTTCCTTCACTTACAAATACGTACTTGACTCGTTTTCTAGATCGCTGTTGACATTTTGTCCGTTTTTGGCGCGAAGCTGACCTAACCTCCTATTGTTCGAGAGAAATTGACCTCCCAATATGGCGGCGATGCCACTACAAATAATGATTCATTTCAACGCGACATTAGTGCCTTAATAGACGCCGCTTTTGTTACCATAGTTTTGGAATGGTTTAGAAAATATTAAGGTAATGGTCTGCTTGGGTCGCCGGTCGCCGGTCGCGAACGCAACTCTCTGTGAAGAGGTCAGTCATTAATGCGATCACAGACTGACAGTTTTGTGTGAGCCACCGCAATTGAGAAATTATCAGCAAAAGTGGAACGCTACGTGATCGTCACAATGTAAGAGATGGACCTTTTTAAGTGCTACCGTAATTGACGTAATTAGTCATACTTTGCAAGCCGCTTGCGGAAAACAATACAATGCCATTAGTATAGAGGTCGGCACTGCTACTTAACATACATATTAAAACTGAAAAATAACAGTTTCCCTAAATATGACAAATAATATGATTCTAAACACACCTTTACTTGTTTCTCAAACTCTATCGGGAGGTCCGTACATAGATCACAAAGCACATCTGGAACGAATCGATCGATAGTTGCTATCTATCCCATAATCGAATAGCGTATCGATTACAAACGTATGCACCTACGTAGCACATCGATATGTTCCATAGATGTGCAAAAAATCAATAATTAGTGAAGTTTACTTATGCTTGTATTTAAATGTTTAGTTACGCATTTGCAACTGCTGAAGCAATTATCTAGGAGCTAACAGTAGCTTTTAGCAACATTTGTACATGCAAAACCTTCTAAAAGTGGGTGTTAAGATACAATATGCAGTTACACGGCTGTGTGAAATTGGCATCAGACCATCTGTCAATTTCGTCATTACACGTAACGGTTTCGGAATCGACAGATCGATTACCGAAAACTTATATTTTAGCTCGGTTTTAGATACAACTTGTAAAAAAGTTTGGTTCTTCTATTTACTCAGACCTTTATTAATAAAGCTGTAGACTATACATACAGACGTTATCATTTTATATGATGATTCAACCACTATAGTTATGTACTATAGCTACTCCTGCGCGGTTTCACCCGCTCTGATTGGCTCCTATTGATCGTAGCATGATGCTTTATAGCCTATAGCCTTCTTCAATAAAGGCACTATCCAACACAAAAAGAATTATTCAAACCTATATTATATATTAAGATACACAAAACTAAAATCATGAGAATGTGTAAGTCTAATCTTTATGCTGGATTTTCATGTATTGAGCACGTTTTAGCTCTTAGTGATTATGTTAATTAATTCCTTTTCAATTCAGCTATTAAATAGACAAGTTGTTTGATACAATACACATTATTCGGTACAGAGAGATAGTAATCATATTTATAAAAACATATTCAACTTAACAGTTATGGTGTCAAATATTTAGGTCAATATTTACACGAAAATGACATCATCGACAGGTTCCATTATCATTATCCCCATTCCATTGGTCAGTTTTTCCAATAGACCTACCGATGTAATCGGCAAATGTATCGATAAATCGTGGGATGTATCGATCTCCGTTGTCAGTTGTAGTCATGGTGATAGATTAACATTAGACACAAGCAATTTGTCGGCAGTTTATGCGTAATCATTTGATCGATGGCATCTTTCGTTCACGTCGCGTCGCCGTCGAACCGTCTGCCTAGATTTTGTGGTATGCACACACGGCAACATATGGAGTTATACAGAACCAGTATATTATGATACCGCTTCGTATGATCTTTCTGCACGTTCAACGGTCAGTTTATACTGGTTTTGTATAGGTTGGAGTGTAGCTGTGTGTACTGTTTCTATAGAGATTTGTTTTATGTTGATTTATATTGAATGTCATTCATGTGTCATCTCGTGGTTTTGTTCTAATGTGATGTGTTTTAGGTCCTGTTAGGCTTTCGGCGCTTGGTTTATAGTTCTATTTATTGTAGATATAAGTTCTTTAAGGTATGCTTGGAGGAAATAATTTATTTATTTATACTTTATTGCACACAGCACTGCCTCTCAATTCTGCCTCGTTGGCCGAGTGGTCGCAACTTCGACTGCCGGGCAAAGGGTCTCGGGTTCGATTTCCGGACCGGGCAAAGTATAACTGAGTTCTTTGAAAAATTTCAGAAGTAGTACGGAGTCTGGAATTGTGCCCGGTATATGGCAATAGGCTCACCCCCTATTACATGGGACTGATAATATAAATAGTGAAAAGTGAGTGTTACACTGTACAGTGGCATAATGTGCACCTCTGCCTACCCCTTCGGGGATAAAAGGAGTGATGTTATGTTGGCGTACAGAAAAAAAATGTTTACATTGTTATAGCAATTTAACTCGTCGAGTACCGTCATTATAGACACAATTATAGAACAATAGGTTGCGGTCACCGGTGACCGCTCGGTGTTTGACAGTTTAAGTAGAATGAGCGGTCTATCATAGACATTTCGAAGGCATAGTTAACAGATCTAATCAGTCGGTACACAAATAAACAGTCACAGTTCCATTCACACTGCACACCACATACAAAGTTAAAGGCTCCACATAAAAAAATGAATAACGAATAAAGCTATCAGAAATAATAACGTTTGCCGGTCATCTATCATGATCGTTCGTCTTAAAGTTTCGATAGTGCCATAAATAAAACCAACTTAAACATATCGTCATCGACCAATTAGTAAGACGGGCGGTTGCGCGTGCGCCAAGAAAAATGGGCGCCATATCTCATACGAAACGAGATCACTAACTTACGTTACGACATTGGAGATAAAAAAAGGTAATTTCTTCATAGTCTGTACTGACCTCTGACCGGAGTAAAGTTAATTATTATTTATTAAAATCGGGTGTTCTTAAGGTCCATAAATTGTGCTGCATTAGGGTCTCGCCTCTCGGCGTTGTCCATGTCTGCTGATTTTAATTTACGTCCGACTCCTCACTGTTAAGATGATGTATTGCACTTTATTAACACAAATACTGTGTAATTAACTTTAGAATAATTCGAATAAACGGTGGGAATGTTCATAAGTCGTTTATGTTTGTCGATAATATTGAAACTTACTAAAGAAGGTATCGATTGTCGCCGAATAGCCTACTATTTTTTATATCAATCTAATTCTTATATATTTTCACTATTAAATGCAATTGACGGGATTTATGTGGTGGATCCAGACTATCCGAAAATTCTGACTTCTGGACACAGGCTTCCTCAGGTGTCCAGAAGACAGAATTTTAGAGCTGATTTTGGTAATTCAAGTTTCCATGTCTAAATATGTATCCGTAGGTTTAAACGGCTGGAATTTATCCTTGTAAACCTGCTCCAAATATTGAACAACAAAAACAGAGGAGGCGCTTCAATTCCGTCAAAAACACCAGTTGTGACACACAGACAGACAAACAAGACAAGGGTTAAACACCATATTGTGTGTATATAATTAGATCCATAACCACGACTTTCTACGTGAGATCTTTTAATGGTGACCACTACTAATGGAATAATTTATTATTCATTTACTCTCGATGATCACGATCGACTAATTTAATAGTTAAACCCCCGAAGGGGTAGGCAGAGGTGCACATAATGGCGCTCAATGCCACCTGTTTTGCCTCGCAAAAGGCGTTCAATGTAACACTCATTTTTCACTATTTATGTTATGAGTCCTATGTAATAGGGGGCGAGTGTAACTGGTGTTAGGAAAGTTATTATTGTTATGCTAATAAAATTAAAGTGTATTTTATCAACTGCATCCTTAGTATTTTCTTATCTATAATACAGTTATAAGGGTTCATAGTTTTCACTATACTCGGAATTTTAATTCGATTCCAGATTTGACAATTTCAGTGTTACAACATTATGACAAGTACTAAATAGTGACGTTGCGAAATTATTCGATATGGTAATGCAATATTTTTGGATCGATTCTTCTCGTTTATAATTTTACTCTCGTAAACTAAGTATATCAGGAAATTAAATATTTCTGAACCGATAATTTAGTTTTGACGATTAATAAAAGATCTGAGACTTTTCTTTTATAATTGTGTGTGAAATAAATAAAAAAATGTAATCATGAAGGAACATGACAAATAAAACAAACAGATGTATTATGGTAATACGTTATTTTATGAATTGTCGCCGTCATCGCTATCGCTATCCTGTCACTTTCTGTAACATTTATTATAAAACACACACACTGATTGTTTATCGATTTTTGTGTTCATCACTACACTATTATATGTGGTATCATTATTTCACGAAATGACAGTAGCTATTGTCAAATCTGGAATCTAATTAAAATTCTGACTATAACTATATAACTTTTTCGTTTCAGACAAATGTTACAAAATTATTTTATTTGCTTTCCATTATTTTCAGTTTTAACAAAATACACTTATATGTGAGTTTTCTTTGATTTCGAAAATAAAAATATTCGCAATTGATTCTCTATGAAAATTAATCTCGAATCTCGAAATCTCTTCACTACCAATTAAAACAAATAGTAATACAAATTAATGTAACCCAAGTATTTAAAAGTGGTAAACAAGGCGGTCCGTTTGTTTTTATCACTGCAGCGTCCCGCGGCGCGTGCGCCGGTCACGGGGCAGTATAACGACGGCGACGGGTTAGGCTTGATGCACAACATCGACACTTCGTCGAGAGATTCAGATGATCGTGTAGTCACTGCTGATGATACAAAATTGAGAATTTACGGTTTACGGTTACCTACGGTTTGAATTCATTTATTTCTAAAAGATTACAAATCACTTGTAATGATATAAATACTTAAACTATTTTTACATTTGTTGACATTGTTTGTATGTATTTGTATATATTTATGGTTAAAGTATTTATTATTAGATATCAGATGGTGAAACAGACTCCATACTAATACAGAGAAATTTCAAATACATAAAATAATATGTTCGCTCTAAGAATCGAACCTCAAATTCCTTTTAATCCGTTTGATACCTTTCGATTACTATATATCAATTGCGAACGATACATTTATTTTACTTAATTTAGTATGTCTCATGATAGTTGTTATATAAAGATACATTTATTTGTTAAACATTGTAATTAAAAGCGTTGATAAAGCTGTGAATACAACGCTTGGGCGAAGCGAGCCAGGACTCTTTTTAGTTTAATATTCTAGTGAACAGTATGTCGATCGCAACTTTTATCACTGTTCGTGGCAGTTTGATAAACTAATTTTATACCTTGATTCACCCGACAATTTCGTTGCAAACCATAACCTGCAAAGCACCATTTTATAACCTCCTCCTTTTTTTGGAAGTCGGTTAATAAAGACTCTGTGCTTGCTAGTCCTGCGTAAGACAACTTCATCAAAGACCTATAAGCATAAAAGTAGTGTTGTACCACCGAATTGTCCCAGTTATAACACTAGAAGTGGCTTTATAACACCAGATTGACTAACAAAAAACATCCTCAACACAGTAATACAAGAGGTGTTTCATCTGTCACTAAGCTAATAGAAAAGCACAGTTAGTCGCTACGCAAACAGAATCTCGTGCTACCAAATCAAATTATTCGCAACCGCAAAGAAAGTATGAAACTAAACACGATAATTTATCATTTAAAGCCGCCGCCTATACATGGAGAAGTCAGTAACCCACAAGGTAATCGCTAATTGTTTACCCGTACAAGTAATTAAAACGGATTGAACTGACGGCATATCGCGTGCAAACTCGACACGCATTCAAATTTCGCGCCTTAGAAAGTTTTATCGACATTGAAATCGATTAAATGCCAATGGGAATTTCGCATTGCGCCTCTATTTGTATGTTTAATTGTGATAATCCATTCGATTTGCGAGGATGAGGAAAACTGTTTGTAAGGAGGCGGTGATGAAGCGTGGTAGGTCGGTGCTACCTAGCTAGCATGCAGGTACACTTAAAGCTTAGGTTTATTATTTAACGTCTATGCATCCATGTTTTATTGAAGTTATTAACATGTTTGATTATCCGATTTGTCCCACAGGTATCTTAAGAAGACTAATGTGGCGTCGAGAACTACTATTTAGAAGTTTTAAAAGTGTCTCTTTTTGGTGTAATTGAAATTAAGCAATAAGTCGAATTATATTAAAAAACTTAAATTAAAACTAACTATTACTTAAATAAAATTAAAATTAAATATTACTAAATTAAATATATACAACTAAAGATTAAAATTAATTATAGAAAAAACAAAAACAACTATTGAAATTAATAATTTAACTTTTACTTTTACCGCTTAAAACACAACCTGACACAAAAGCTATATCACAATATTTTTGGTCAACATAATCTGTAACAAGAGGGCAGCATGCTTGACCAGATTACTCTTTCCAAAGTAACCGTGGAGCTTAACTTTAACTTGAAGTTACACAAACATAACTCACGGCATCCGAACTGTTTATCACACCATCGATTTAATGTGTTTTTTATTCATGAGCCCCATAGATTGAGTTATCAACCTCGAGTACTGAATCATTAATCTAATCGCCGAAATGGTGTACGTCTAAATGTTTTTCGTTTGTTCCCATGCGTTGGGTAAAGAATGAGGGAAATAATATATTGTTGTGTTCTTGTGTCTTCTACTAAAATGTGTGTAATGAAAGCTGTATAGGATATAGCTTCACCCGTTGGTTGTTCCATGAAACAGTGAATGAAGTAGTATAAAAGCAACTACAGTCATATTGTCGCGGAGAACCTAACGGGTTACTGGGGCTCCGGCTCGATGTGCAGGAGAAGGAACGGGGTGGTTTTTAGTCAGTAATAGCCTGACACTCCCTCCCGCCTCACCCAGGCGGGGGCAAAAATTGTGCCTAGCAGACGAAGACGCGAGCAAAACTCTAGTCTAATATATAAAATTCTCGTGTCACAGTTTTCGTTGCCATACTCCTCCGAAAAGGCTTGACCGATTTTAATGGAATTTTTTGTGCTTATCCGGTATCTATGAGAATCAGCCAACATCTATTTTTCATCCCCTATATGTTAGGGGTAGTCTCACCCAAATTTTTTTTTTATGATAATAACATAACATAACATCACGCCTTTTATCCTCGAAGGGGTAGGCAGAGGTGCACATTATACGACTGTACAACGCAACACCCACTTTTCACTATTTATGTTATGAGTCCCATGTAATAGGGGGTGAGCCTATTGCCATATACCGGGCACAGTTCAAGACTCCGTGCTACTACTGAGATTTTTTTTAAAAACCCTGTAATACTTTGCCCGACCCGGGAATCGAACCCGAGACCCCTTGCTCGGCAGTCGCAATTGCGACCACTCGGCCAACGAGGCAATCTTTTTATTATACATCATACAAAAGTACATACAATCCTCAATTTTCATCCTTCTACAATCAACCCTTATTTTTTAATAGCCATTTTATATATTTTGTAATAGCAAAACAATGTTTGCCGGGTCAGCTAGTAATTTATATAATTTATGAACCCACAACGTTTGATTGACTTGATTGCATCGTTGTTAACATGTTTTAGATTTATTTTCGGTTGGTTTTCTTAATTGATAGTCTTTCAATATAGTTCTTAGTTTGATGGGGTATTTAATTGCCAGAACACTATATCCTTGTTGATTTTGGAGAGGTGTGTGTGGTTGATTGCTGTTTGTTTTAGGGTAATAGTGCAGATTGATTTTTGGCAATAACATTGTGCCAGTGGCACTGTAGGAGAGAGATCAGGCTATGCTTCAAACATTTATTTTCCACTAGAGGTAGGATAGCCTCGTTGGCTGAGTGGTCGCAAGTGCGACTGCTAGGCAAGGGGTCTCGAGTTAGATTCCTCAGTGGGGCAAAGTATGAGGAGTTCTTTTTAATTTTCAGTAAACACGGGGTCTGGAATGGCAATAGGCTCACCCCCTAATATATGGAACTCATAACATAAATAATGAAAAGTGTGTGTTACATTGTACAGTATCATTAAATGCCGTACTATGGGGATAAAAGGCGTGATGTTATATAGAAGTAGTAGTTTTTCAGATTTAAATGTTTCTCTCTATGAAATTCATAGTCTATATTTTGCCTTAATTAAGAACAATATTTCATTTTTTGACTGTGATCCAGTAACGTTTTATTTACATTGTTGTCGATTTGTTTGATTACTTTTCATGTCAGTACGTGTATCTCACAATCTTGTTCTTAGCACACTCCAATTCATGCTACACTATCAATATTGCACTAAAAACTTAATTAACTAATCGAATTCAAATTCTAAATCAAATACTTAATTCTAGCGGAAGACGAGTGTGACCATCGAAATTCCAAATATCTTCAAAACTGAGACTCCTTTTCCTTGAACCAAATTAATTGCCGAAAGCTCATCAAGTGACCGATTACAATAACGATCACCGATTATTCGGCAAAAAATCAATATTTCGATACCATATAAGGTATGACTTCATCGTCTAAATAGAGCCAGGTGCTCACGATTGAGGATCATGAATAAGTCATTAAGGCTCCCCCCCTGAACTTGTGACCTATGTCTCCATTGAACACAATCGTAGATATAAAGTATTGGTTCGCGAAGACCCACTATTATGCGAAACACTCGATATTTCTAATAATTTTTTGAAAGTCTTATTTTAGTTTGGCAACACTCATTTATCAATGGTTACGTAATGTTTGACAGTGTGAGTTAAATCGTTGGTTTTAATAAGTAGGTGCGTTTGTGTGTTTTTAAAAATGTTGGTAGGTTTTTGCAAAATGTTTTTGATGTATTTAGTGAAGGTTACCGTGATCTCTTAATGTTATATGATTAGATAGGTGAGGTATTAAAATGATTGATTGTTTTTCACCTGTAAATCTGTATTTTAAACCGACTTCAAAAAAGAAGGAGGTAATCAGTTTCATCTATATGTATGTATGTAAATATGTTCTCTTCGCTATTGGCTGAACTGATTTTGATGAACTTAAGAGAAGATTTTATTATATTAATTAACCGACTACAAAGATAGATGTGGGGTTGAAGTTGGTTTCTTAAACGTGGTTTATAAAGAACTATAGAATATTATCTCGGTCTTAGACGTTTAATAAGCTATCGGTCTACATAATAGGTTCTATTAGACGTATTATTTTGCATACATCCGAATACAGGCATAAGTTTGAAGGATTCTCAGAGAAACCTATTGCATTATGTCCTGTCCCTCTTATAGCGCTAGGGAGTGGCGAGTGCAAATGCAATACAGTAAAAGATTATATTATGTTACGATAAATGAATCTATTTACTACCTCATTGGTGGAGATTTTTGCGCATAAAGAGGATTTTTCTTCTAAGTATACTATGATTTTTCGGATTAATTTGCCTTTGTAGAAAATAATGCTTTGATAAAAATGTTTCAGGACGATAGATTGATCAAATATGTAAGAGCCACGCTTCGACACGTATGGGCCAACTCAATTGGTGAGACCGGGAGTAAAAGCACGGCCTTATAGAAAACCGAGGCCTAATTATCCCAATCCCCGAATCCCCAACAATCCTTAAATTCCTAATCCCCAAAAGGCCGATACCGCGCCGGTTGCTTACCATCGGGTGATTCGTCTGTTCGTTTACCGGCTTATGCCACAAAAAAATTGAAAATGCAAAATTAATTTAATTAAAAACCATTTTTTTCTTTGCATACAAATACATATTCAGCTACCTATACAAACTGACGAAGTACTGAACTAAGTGAGATACAAGCTACACAATACAGGCTTATAGATCTCGTCGGTCTAATAACATCTCATTAAGATCGTTTAGCGCAACAAATAGTCGGAGCCACTCGGTTGCTCGATTGCTCGGTAATCGGTAACTGCTCTATAAATACAACTGTTAGCATTGCAGCACGAACTGCTGACTTGTTGGAGTTCACAGGCTATCAGGTATTCAGGTAAGGTAGGGAAATTGGATTTCGTCATTGGATGAAGAGAACTGCCTCGTTAGCCGAGTGGTCGCGGGTGCGACTGCCGGGCAAGGGGTCTCGGGTTCGATTCCCGGGTCGGGCAAAGTATTACTGGATTTTTTAAAAAATTCTCAGTAGTAGCACGGAGTCTGGAAATGTGCCCGGTATATGGCAATAGGTTCACCCCCTATTACATGGGACTCATAACATAAATAGTGAAAAGTGGGTGTTACTTCTGTGTACACCTCTGCCTACCCCTTCGGGGATAAAAGGCGTGATGTTATGATGATGATGATGATGAAGAGAACTTTGTAATGAAAGGTAAGGTAGTTGAAGAAAAAAAAAGAAATCAGTTGTTTGATTTTGGTGTTGGAGTTCGTCCTTTAGAAAAAATATTGTACAATAGAATCAAGTCTACAGCTTGTTCAGAAAATAATAGTCAGGGGTGAAATTACGTCAAACATTTCACTACCAATACTTCCACAATCTAATCCTGTATCAATAATTCGAGTGTTGTGTATAATAGTGTCCCTTGCACTATATGTTCGGAGCACGTCGGGCTAATTCGTGCCGGCTCGGTGACACAATACCGCGGGATTCAGTTACAAGATGTTCCCCATACTATTGATGGATCGAGGCTATCTATTCATTTTACGATCTTATTTTTATTCTCTTTATACGAATATGTCGTTTCTATTGGAATTCAATTTTCCTATTTTGCAACGGTTTGTTTGTTTGATAGTTGTAATTGAATTTAGTTGTTGATGTTTAACATAACATCACGCCTTTTTATCCCCGAAGGGGTAGGCAGAGGTGCACATTTCGGCACTTAATGCCACTGTACAATGTAACACCCACTGGGGTGGGGCTCACCCCCACCTATTGCCATATATCGGGCACATTTCCAGACTCCGTGCTACTACTGAGATTTTTTAAAAACCCAGTAATACTTTGCCCGACCCGGGAATCGAACCCGAGACCCCTTGCCCGGCAGTCGCACTTGCGACCACTCGGCCAACGAGGCAGTTGTTGGTGTTTATTTTTGAGATAAATACAGTTTTGTATACAACGTTGATTGAGAGAAATATTAAAGTACGCGGAGTATGTGTTTATAACCATGGACCAATAAAACTATGTTTACAACCAATATTGCATTGCGTAACTTCTTTAATATAATCGATTTTTATTGAATTAACAAGCTTAGATGTTTTGCTTTATGATACGATTTGTGCAGTTTTGTCTGGACGATTGATTATTTTTTATTTATTTATTTAATACTTACATTTACCATTACAGGATGACCCAATGCGATAAATGCGAACTATTTAATCCTAACTTATTACTTATATCTAACTACAAACAAAGCATTCCTTGTGAATTCACGCAGAGAACAGTAAAATAAGTCCGTCTCACTCGCTATGAGGTTGAGCGTGCGAAGCGTACGCGTCATTTTCGTTATATAGACAATGTTTTAGACTGCTTAATAAGTATTTTCATAATGAAAATGTACAAAAAATGCTATTCTAATACACTACAGATATAAACATCTCTTAGAAAATTAAGCACTTCACGCCCACATTTTTCTCAATAACTTTTTACCGACTCTTTCAAAATGCTGTTATTTGATAGAAAACAGTTTATGATACATGTAATTAATACCTTAAACTTATGTAGTAGCGTCACAATAACAATATATCACATAGAACCGAGGCCTATAAAAATAACATTCGAACTAAAACTTGTTGTCATTTGATACTAGGTGTATGAAGAATTTACTCTTGTTCGACAAAAAACGTTATATTTACATAAAATACCTCTATATACGTATTTTTTAGTTTATTCTTTATTTTGATATAGTTTTGTAGTTCATTTTGTGATTTTAGTGTGAATTATTTTGCATAATTATTATTTTGTTCCTAATTTTAATAGATTTAATGTTGGTTTTAAATTGTATCTGAGTTAAATAAAAAAAAAAATAAATAAATAATTTTCGCGATATTTATTGCCATTGATAAAAATCGTCATTCATTCATATTCATTTGGCGATGAGGTTTTATCGTTTAATTAATATTAGGTTATGTTTACTAATTAGACTTAAATTAATAATAAATATACAACACGTGTCGTGTTACGTGAATATGTTCAAAGAATAAATTATACACTAATTTTATTTAAATTTTGTGTTAATAGCAAAATGTGAACATTGACATGAGGTGAAAAATGGAACTAAGTGTAATGAATTTGACATAAAAAAAAAAATGTCATAGTGACCAATGTCTTAACCCTGAACTGGGTCAGGTTAATTTTAAAATCTTGTAATTATATTTAAAAAAAAATAGATATTTAGATTTTATTTTCAACTATTTTGAATATACGCATAAATTTGTGCAAATTTAAATCACCTAATTGATTTTTGTGTTTGCTATCAATATGTGGTTTTAATCTAATTTAAATGACACTTGATTTCTTGTATATAAATGTAATTTATGCAGTTACACGTTTCTAGAGTGAATTAAACTGTCAAACACCAAGCGGTCACTGGTGACCGCAACCTATTGTTCTATAATTGTGTCTATAATGACGGTACTCGACGAGTTAAATATCATTTAAATTTGGAATATATATAATAATAAATCAATTATTGAAGCAATAAAGGGACGTAAAGATAAAAAGATTATACCTCTATTTTATACAGTGTGTTAGGTTAAACGAGGGACTTATTGAGGGAGGGTATTCAGTATTCGATTCTCGTCCCGAATATGTAAAAACCTATAACCAAAATTTTTGAAGTAATTGTCCAATAAAATAGATCATCATGAACACTGAGCGCGCAACAAGTGAACTTGTAAACAGAAACAGTACTTACATAAAGTAAGTCGCGTTGCAAAACATGCGCCGATCTTGCCGAAAAGGATAGAGTGCGCTTAAGCCCGCTAAGCCGTAACCCGTAAGCGTAAGCGGAAGCGTTTTTATGGTTCTGTCTGTTATTTATTAGTGTTTTCGGTTCGTTTATATGTTTGTTAGGTTCATGTGAGTATACACTATTATGGGTTTGAATATGTCCCTCGTTTAACCTAACATACTGTTGCAAGCTTTTCCGTCGTATAATCTGAAAGTCGAAAAATTCATAACTGCAGGGCGAATACGTGACCCTACAGATACAAATCACAAATTAAATTATTTCTAAAATAAATAAGAAATGAAGTAAACTATCAATTACTTTGAATATTAATTGCTAACGACCAATTTAAAATCCTACCAAACGCTTCAATCTGCATAATTCAAACTACACATCAACTAACTACAAGACGTATATATACAGTCTATGTATGTAGATTCTATATATATACAGTATTTTTTTTTTTTTTTTTTAAGGGGGGAAAATCATCGAATGACTTCTCCCGCCTGGGTGAGGCGGGAGGGAGTGTCAGACTCTTACTGACTAAAAACCACCCCGTTCCTTCTCCTGCACGTCGAGCCGGAGCCCCGGTTACCCGTTAGGTTCTCCGCGACTCCGAATCGGCATCGGCCGTATTGGGCCCCATCTGTGGTGGTCTGATGGCTCTTTGAGGCGCGCGCGGAACGCGACGCGCCGTACGCTCGGGTCTGTTTCTGGTCGGACGGGGAGCCACCCATGCTCGCCGTCCGCAGGCCCGCGCTTACGGTGGCCGGAGATCGTCTCGCGATCCCCGACGCCCGGTGTGTCCTTCGCGATGGCTGGGTTGCGAGGAGGCAGCGCTTCGCTGCCTCACGCGTCCCACCTCCTCCTTAGCTAGCATCACTGCTTCGCAAAAGGAGGAGACGGCATCCCAGTCCCCCTCGCTCCGCATCATGGCCTGCACTAGGCCCGGACGCGAGAGGTCGCCATCGCCGATCACTTCCCTGAGGACACGGCGGTGCTCAGCCCACGAAGGGCATTCTCCCACCGTGTGTTCCACCGTGTCCTCAGGGCGGTCCTCGCAGTGATGACACCCGGGCGTTTCCTCCCGCCCCATCAGACACAGGTACCTCCCGAAACTTCCATGTCCGGTGAGGACCTGCGTCAGGCGGTAGGTGAGGACGCCGTAGCGTCTCTCAAGCCACTCCTCAAAGAGGGGACTTACCGCTGCGATGGCAGCGAGCCCAATATATATACAGTATACAAACAGACCGCCACAATTTTAATACCAATTACACACAATTCATTTTATTAACATTTCACAATGTTATATTGGATATCGGCCAAAAATCCAATCGGAGGACCCCAGTGACCCCGGTGACCCCAGACGGCTTACAGGTCGTGACCCCAGCAGTATTAATTACGTCGCATGCCATTTCCATTGGTTCTGTGCTTGCGTAATGACGTCACACGTCCGTGTAGAGAGGTGATGTGCTAGGTTCAGTACCTATACTATTCGTTTAAAGTTATAGTATTTGTCGATACTCGATAGCGACGACGTCTATATTTTGTATGGTAAATTTTAGTTCAATAAATGACCGGTAAAGGCGCTGTATAATATGACTTACAAAAATCCTACCAACGGCAAGCAGCAGTTTGACTTTATTCAAGTTATATATGTACTTTCTAAGATCATTTAGATACTACTTACAAACGGCGAAGGAAAATACCGTGAGTTAATTTAAAGGGCTTAAATTTAATTATAAGTTTGGTGAAGAATGCTCAAACCTTCTTTATGCGAGAAAAGCCTTTGGTCAGCAGTGCCCGCTTATAGGCTGCTGATGTTCATGGTATCTTGATACTCATGGAAGCGTTTACAAACACAAATGATACATTTCTTAAAATATGGAACAACATAACATAACATCACGCCTTTTATCTCCGAAGGGGTAGGCAGAGGTGTACATTACGGCACTTAATGCTACTGTACAATGTAGCACCCACTTATCACTATTTATGTTATGAGTCCCATGTAATAGGCGGTGAGACTTGCCTTATACCGGGCACAATTTCAGACTCCGTGCTACTATTGAGATTTAATAAAAACCAGTTTTGCTTTGCCTAACCCGGCAATCGAACCCGAGACCCCTTGCCTAGCAGTCGCAGTTGCGTCCACTTGGCCAACGAGGCAGTCATATGGAACAACTACTTGTGCATCACTTAAATGTATTGGCAATTTATTATATAACCAATATTTTACAAGCGTATAGCAGAAAACGTGTGAAGTGTAATATCATAATCTTGTATAATTGTATATAATTATCAATTTGCGCGGTGTCATAGTCACGCGACTGTCATAAACACTATGACGGTTTTTAGTCGTAACGGTGCTGTATCTGAAAACCGTTCAACACACGTTTGAGGACACACGATATGAAGAGGTTAACATATTTTCGTAGCTAAATCTCATCTTAGCGTTGTACCAACGGCAAGCACCAATGTGACTTCTTTCGAGTTATATGTACTTCCTAAGATTATCGAGATACCACTTGCAAACGGTGAAGGAAAACATCATGAGGAAACCTGGGCTTATAATTTCTAATTATAAGTTTGAAATCGCCAACCCCCATTGAGCAAGCGTGGTGATTAATGCTTAAACTTTCTCTGTGTGAGAAGAGGCTTTGGTCAGCAGTGGGCATTCAGTTGGTGACCTGTTATTAACAGGCCAAGTTAATAATTTATTGAAGAGAGTGCTGGTAGACGTGTACAAGCTTACAGCCCAGTCTTGCACATGCTGAACTGGTCCCATTTCACGGCAGACTTTGGACATGAGTATGTATCCATCAGTTCCTGCTAATAGAATAAATTATCCGTAGTGTCACTTATTTTTGGCGTGAAGGAAAATTTGTTGTCTTTCTTTTTTTCTTCTTTTCTACAAGTTGTAGATGCTCTTGCAGATTCCACACTACCCTTGCTTATTCCTGGGTAAGTAAAAGCCGATAAAGGATTATACGTTTCAAAGAGACCGGATCCATTTTACAGTCGTGCTCTGTTATAGACTTGAGCCATTCCAATTGCAATGTTCATGGGGTGTTGAGTTGATTAGAGTCTAGTTGTAAACACGATGCTACATGAGACCTACTGTCAATGCCATCCAAGAAAATATCATGCAAACTTTCAGAGTTTCGATTCAAGTTTAAAGAAATTTAATTTCAATTATAATATTTGAAATAACCATCAAATAGGTTTCACCAGCTATTCTTAAGATTCAACAGTATAGGCGCGGGCGCAGCTGCGTCTGCTCATACAGCGAGCAGCGCATGCGCAGTGCAGCGTCGCCGGTCGCATGCGCATGTGATGTGAGCGGCGCGCCTTGACCCGCCGCCGCTACGAGCACATCTTCCAACAACGATTTAGATTGCTGGATCTTACATTAAGTTATTTTTTTTATGAAATCATCTCTTGTTTAGTATTTTAGACATAGGATACGTCATTACTGAAGGAAGAAACTTAATTTTGTTAATTAAAATCTTTAGAAAAACAATCAACACTCAACGACCGTTGACGATCCACTGATCCACGTTTGCACTTCTGCTCACCTCTTCCAGGTTTGAAAAAGGGTTAACAAAATAGTATTTCTCGAATCCTTTTTAGTAGTGGGCACTAATGGGCTGATGATGATGTTGAAGGAATCCTTTTTTAAGTTCGTTTATAAAATCCCCTCTTGACTATATACTAACAAGTTCCGGGATGCAAGCCGTATCCAGCTCTAAAGTCTCCATGCATCAAACGATACCTAACGCAAGTCTCAACGACTTGTGTAACAGTGGTAAACTGCGCGCACAATAACTATGTTATAGGTCATTTTGTGTAGTTGAATACGTAATTAGGAGTCGACCTAGCCTAGCCCACGACTGCTATACGTACCACTGTGATTTTAATGAGTATACTTTTGTAAGTGTGGGAGAGCCATGCTTCGGCACGAATGGGCCGGCTCGACCGGAGTGATACCACGACCTCACAGAAAACCGACGTGAAACAACAGCAGTTAAACAGTTTGAAACAAATTCAAATAGGTTTAAACGTAAATTCAAGTAATATTACCAAGAAATGTCTTCAATTCTAGAGGTATATTAGTTTCAACGCCTGTATAATATTTATAAGTACATTTAATTGTAATACCTAGTGACTCGACCTCACAGTCAAACCATTGCAGCAGTTTCGTGGGGCCTGTGTGATTTAAAGATAAAAATAAAAATTTTGTAAGAATAAGTACTCTATTTAACAGTGAGCAAGAGATTCAGCATTAAGAACAGTTTTGTAGAAGGATGTTGACATATGACATCACACACAGGATGATATCGCATTTCAAATTTTTCTGTTACTTTCCTATAAAATCCGTCTCGTCAAAGTTACAATAAAACATTAATAGGTTCATTACCCTCAACTAGTACTAACAACACTAAGCCATAAAAGAAAATTAATACAGATCTTAACGATTGAAGTTGAATTGAGAACTAAGAACATTTTCAAAAAACCGTTTCTGATTTACCTTTATAATTGAAATCGTTAGCTGAAGTGAATGACTGACAATAAAATCTATTTGTCCGTCTGTATCAGTTTTATGATGTATGTTTTCACTTGTAATGGTCAACTTAGGGTTTATTTCTCTTGTCAATTGATTATTTGTTATAGAGAAATGCTATAAAACTTGAACCTACGTGTGGTTGTGAATGTCACCAAAGAGGTTGTATTTCCTAGATGTTTAGTAAATTTAGGTGTTGACTTGACATTCATTATATTAAAGTAAAAAAAAAAAACATTAAAAACTAACTTGACTGGTTGTATTGCCATCCAACGTGGCAATGCGACCAGTCTTTGGGCACCTTACCTCATGACAATGTTGAGGATAATTTTTTTTATGGTTTGAATTAGTTTGTTGTTGTTTTTTTTACTATCCTATTTTTCTATACTTCTTATGCGTAAAGTTTATTTTATTATAAATACTTGCATATTTAAAAATTTTCTAATGTATTATTTCTAATTTACTAAAAAAAGGTGCAAAATTACTCCGATGATCCCCTAATTATAAATACTGTTTTATGGGTCTAACAGTCAATATCAAGAAGACAGACCACTACATCACTATATACCTCTTCTATATAATGGAGACTTTCCGTAATCTCCATCTTTTACGGACGGACGTAGAAAAGTTCACCTATCAGGATTAATTGCAACTCGGTTCTCGGTAAGTGTTACATAATATTCCGCCGAAGAAACATCATCAGGATGTTGGGTATGTGTTAGTAATAAAGTACAAGTATTTTAATGATTCCCTTACACGTATTGACAGACATGCTCATTGGATGTGACAAGAACGTCACCATCGCTGTTAGTGTGCCATAAAGCTGCGTGTTATTGACTAATGAGTGGATAGCTTCACTCATCAGGAATCAATTTATTTAAGCTAACACTACTAGGCGCTAACACTTCTCGTAGTGGGTACAATTTTTTCCCTTTTTATGGATGCATTTATAAACACACTAGCTTATACCCGCGGCTTCGCTCGCGTCACAAAAGGATAAAAAGCCAATATTTGACATATACCAATATACACAGCGCCATCTATACCAATACTTTTGTTTTCCCTGGGGAATATCAAATTTTTCCGGGATAAAAAGTACCCTATTATTTAATCCGGACTTCTAACTATACATCTTCAAAAATTCAAAGCAATCGGTTTAGTAGTTATGGCACGAAAGCGGAACAAATAAACAAACTCACTTTCCCATTTATAATATTATAATAAGGATAATTTAACAAGCACAGGATACCTAGACTGAGTTTGTGGATCACACAAAGCGTTGAACCGTGTGGAAATCGAATTCGTACACGTTGCCAGTCATCGCGCCAACAGTGTAATCTATGCAAAAAGGATGAGAATCAAGAAATATGCACAGTAGTCAAAACTGTTCAGTCTAAACATGGTAATTGCAAATTATGTTTCATTTTTTTTATGGCATAAGCCGGTAAACGATCAGACGGATCACCTGATGGTAAGCAATCGGCGTCACCCATGGACACCTGGAACACCAGAGGCGTTACAAGTGGCTTACCGACCTTCTGGAGATTAGGAGTTTGAGGATGGTTAGGGATTCGGGAGATTGGGAAAGGGGGGATAATTGGGCCTCCGGTAACCTCACTCACACGATGAAACACAACGCAAGCGTTGCTTCACGTTGGTCTTCTGTGAGACCGTGATATCACTCCGGTCGAGCCGAATCATGTCTCTCCCACATTCGAAAATTATAAGTTGATTTACTGGTTTTGAAATCGGTTTCGAAGATTGAAAAACTACACCATAGAAATAAAAAAAAAATCAATTATGGCGTCTAGAATGAAACTAGAAATATCATCTATAAATATAACATAGAAAATAGTAAGCTGACGTCATCACAACAAGCTAGGACCGAACATAATAAAGCATATATCATACTTTATGAATGAAATATTCGCCTTACATTAAACATAATACATTTAGTTAATCGAAATTCGTATTAATGGCAACGAATGCGGCTCGAGGAATCTTGTTGAACAAGCAACCATTAAGTTTCCCGCGACTGAAGACTTTTTACACAAATATATAGCAACTTTTTGCAGCAATATCACCGTATAAGTGAGCTATGTTTTAAAAATAATGAGTGTACGCGGTGCGCGTGCGCCGCGGGGCGTTGAATTATGGAGACAACCGTCATAGATCACGCTGTAGGTACTTGCGTCTTTGTTACGCGTTTTTCTTTAATAATCAACAATTTATTGAGTATTAACGTTTAACGTTGTACCAGATTTCGAAGCGAGATTTTTTAAATGTATTTTCGTTATAATGTACCGTTTTAGGAAGAGCAACACTTCCGTGTTAGGTCATGGAAGACTAGTATTCAGATTTATGCGCTAAATCAAATTAATTATTATTTATTCTTTAGTGTTCATATTTTGTTATTGATTATGCTACCGGGTGGAGCATTTCTGAGATTATTTACGTCAGTGTTTTGATGAAATAAGACATTTGATAATTAATTAATATTATTTGAGCTAAACGATTCATTGTTATATTTTAGTGAATATACGGCTAATATTTAGGAGGTCAACAAGATATGTAATGTTGTAATGTATCAATTGGTAATTACCTAAAACTGCAGCAGCTAGGACCACATATAGAATTAATAAAAGAGACTATTACTAAAACTAAGTTTATACTCTAAATTCATAATACGAATGGACATTTTTCAATGACACCTAACTTCAATTATTATATACCCTTAACAGCTAACCTCTGTTAAAACCGGTTGGTTTTAACAGAGGTTAGCTCGCATTAGGTTAGATAGCATTGAATGAAATCTTTTTCCATGTACAGCATGTCTCTTTAATTAACCACACCGACGATTCAGAAAAAATGTAGAATGAACGAACGAACTGGAAATGTACCCAATTGATTAACAGTGCACTATCTAGAGAATCGGTGATGTGAGTGCAAAAAATCTATGAATTGTGAAACTGACTTAAATGATCTCGGTGGTCGTATGGAGACGAGTGCTAATTGCAGCGAAGGGTCTGGTGTTCTGTCTCTAAATTGAAAAAGTATTGTTGGTAGTCAAATAGTACTTACCTATACATATAGTTATATCCACACTAAAGCTCACGTCTGTCTCACATGGCGGTAGCCACAGACTATAAAACACCAATTGCTACGATTCTTACATACCTCTTTCGCTTCATCAACAATTATCGGTCTTTTCATGCATGCTTGTCGTCGTAATTAGAAGGGCCAAATTAGAAGTACTCTTAGCCGACGAGCATATATAAACTGACGGTTTTGAATGAGTTTCTGGTAATGATTGAAATTCGAGAGTATATAACTGAAATTAGCTTTTAATTCTGAAAAAAAGCGAAAACCATTCATTCGTCTGAATTTTTGGAACTGCATAAATTGTAAAAATCAGTGTACTGATATCGTATTCTAGTTTTAAACAGAAATAACAAACAAACGGGAAAATAACTTGCATCAATCCACAACTGAGATTAAAGTGTTGTATAAACTGCAAAAAATCATCAAAAGTTTATTATGAATATGCATCAGTTAGACTGCTAATGACCTTACCGTCTCTCGACCTACAACAACAATAATCTATACATACCAGTTTATCAAATATTTGACTTGTTCAATTTTTTCTCTATACTATATCATTAAAAGAGACGGTCATATGAATTTCGAGTAGCTTTTCTTTGCTTCCATGATGCCATCGGTTCAAGTTTTAAACAAATAGTTTTTAATTCAAGTCATCATCTTTGATCAACAGCCCATGAGAGTCCACCACTGTACTAGGTCTTCTCTACGAAAGAGGTTTTGCCATTGGCTACATGCAGGCTGGAGATCGGAGTTCAAAAGGATTAGGTTTAAAAGAGGACGCTGCTGTCCGGTCTATGTTAAATATGTAGTCCTTTTTTTTAAGGGAGGAAAATCTTCGAATGGCTTCTCTCGCTTTGATGGGGCGGGAGGGAGTGTAAAAACCACCCCGTTCCTATTTCTGCTCTTCGAGCTGGAGCCCCAGCAAGCTATTACGTTCTCTGGGGCCAAGTATCGGTATCAGCCCTATTGGGCCCCATCTGTGGTGGTCTGATGGCTTTTTGAGGCGCGCGCGGAATGTGACACGCCGTTCGCTCGGTTCTGGTTCTGGTCGGGCGGCGAGTTACCCGTGATCGCCGATGTAGTCCCTTTGTCGACTCATAAGACACCCGCGGGAAGAATAGAGGTGGTGATATACAAATAAATATATTCTACGAATCTCGAGTGTCATTTCTTTACCTGCATGATGGCACCGGTTCAAGTTCTGAGCAAATAGTTTTTGTTTCAAGTACAACTGAGTTATGTTTACTTTACTGATATTCTTAAATCTGATCAAAGTAATGATAGGTGATTTTATGGGTTAAGTAGTTGTTAGCGCTTCTGTAAGCAAGGTTCTGAGATCAATTCTGCTGGAGATTTGAGTTTAAAAGTAGTGAAATTATTATACATAAATGATTTGGACTTGATTTATATTTTTGTTTAAGATTTATTCATTTTTTATAGAAATGTGCGTCCATTTCAGTCGGCGTATTCAGTACGTATCTTACTCTCAATATATAAGGTAGACGAGTTAGTAAAACTTAGTTTTCAATGTTATGTCTATTGAAAACCGAGTTTTTTATCAAATAATGTAAGGTGGTAACTAGTTATGCGCTAAGTACTTTTGTTGCTTATTTCAATTCAGCAAGTCACTTCGTATTCAATACTGGTTTTGTAAACCTTTTCAGGTCCTTCAAGTTAATAATAAATTACATTATTATGCATGTATTACGTCACCAAACATGCGAGTTTAAGAACTATAATCTGTAAAGCTGCAATTATTATATTTTTGGTACAAAAAAAACTAAGTAGGTAGTTATTAAGCGGGAATCTTGAATAGCTAAGTACTATTTATAATGATTTATATTATTGAATATTACTAGAGGTTAGTGTTATGCAATGTTAATAGTTGGTGATTAAAAAAAATGTATATTCGAATACACCAAATGGTTTCTAAAACTAAGCTTCATCTTCATCATATCGATTCTCGATATGAGGTATCGAGATGTTAAGCGGATTCGATACCCACACGGAGCTACTCTTTGTGTGATCCACAAACTGTTGCTTTGGGTCTGAGTGTATGTATGTGATGGGACTGTGAACTGGTGTTTTACACAGCCAAAACACAGGAGACAATACTCTTCCTTCCGTTGGGTAAAAAGGCAAAGGTAAGTGTAAGAAATGGACTTAGCTCTAACTGTAACTGAGAGGGATATAACCTGGGTGTCTTCAAGGCCCGAGTGAATAGGTTGCTTATGAGCAAACGTGCTTCATCGTTGGCTGCATCATCGTTTATCACCAGGTGAGATAGTGGGCAAACGTAGATTCATCAAATATAAAAAAAAAAATTCTAAAAATATCCAGTGATAATATGTATTGGGTCGTTTATTATTGGAGGTAGTTTCAGACACATATATACTTATATACTATATATATATCTTTATCTCATACCACGGGCAAGAGATCTTGTGTTCGATTCCCGGATCGGGTAAAGTATTACTGAGTGTTTTTAAAATCTGCTGTCTGGAATTGTGCCCGGTATATGGCAATAGGCTCACCCCCTATTACATGGGACTCATAACATAAGTATTGAAAAGTAGGTATTGCATTGTAAGTACAGTGGCATTAAGTGTCATAATGTACATGCCTTTAACCCCAGTGAAACATAAACATCTAATTGATGTTACTGACCGTTATTACTTCAATCACTAATTTCAATTACTAATGTGTTTATTTAGTGCCGCCTATAATATTTTAGTGTCTAATTTCGTATGTTTAATCACGTATGTGTCTGATTTGAAATAGTGTGGGTATAGATACGAGTAGGGTGCAATCATAGACTAACCGTGTCATGTAAGGGATCTTTATTTGAGAGACATTATAAGTACATCGTCATCATCAGTTCAAAGGCCCACTGTTTTATCAGTATATAATGCAGTCTAACATGCGAAAATTTTAATGTAATGTCACCTGACTTGACTTGGGTGTGATTAATTTGTAGAAAACCCAAATATTAATGCTATATGACTAATTTATTTTCGCCCAAAATTATCTACTCCAGATTGCGTTGAGTGGTTGTGTGAACGATTTAATTTCTTATCGAGAAACAGTTATGTTAGTTACATCTATTCCTTTATAATATTTCAAACGCTAACTTGTGAATGCACGAGTTGCATTTTTGTAAAATAGCTGACATTTTGTCTATTTTTTGTATTGCAAATATTATAATTTGGAATTGATGGATAGCAGCCACATCTTGCTGTATTTGCATCTGAATATAAATAATAGTGATTACATAATATAATAATTATTTCGTCTGTTAAGTTTACTAGGGGTGAAATAAGAAAAACGTTCTTAGTACTCCGGTAATACCAGTAAATTGGGAATATTAATAATAAGTAAAGAAAATCCAAAACCGAGTGCATGAATAGTTTATTTTGTACGTCTCCGTGGAATGTATTCATTACAAACATTTGTTTATGAAATAAAAAAAACACTCTACCTATATTTATATTTACAAAAAACACGTTTGTCAAAGTATTACATTTGAGTATGAATGTGTCGATAATTTCACTACGTTGAGTAAATGGAAATGTTTAGGAGATTACAACAACAATATTGAGCAAAATTAGGAATGTTCGTGTAACAATCGAGTATATCCTTGGCTCTTACCATCTCTTTCTCTAGTATCTCATAGAAATGAAAAGAGAAATAAAGACTTTACATAAATATTATCAACACTGTCAATATATTAATCAAAAAGAGATAATAAGAGTATTTGTATGAACGTAACGGTACAGTCGACAGTCGTGATTATATAATAGAACTTAGCTACCGATAGAAATACGAAGACTTAGGAATATAAAAAGGATTCACAATGCACCCGAAGTAACACATTACAACCTCAAACAACACTTCGAAATTCTACTAGAAATAAATTATATTCAAACATTTATACAAAAATATGTACGATTCTGAATGGAATGCTGCAACACCCGGCTGTCTCCATTTCCAAAAACATAATCATTATCTACAGTAACCTAACTTATATTGTCAAAGAATAATTTATTCATTTACATTCGTTTTGTACATAACCTCAAACCGGGCTCGTTAAGTACCAATAACATTGTATTCACTAAACATTACTTATTATACGTATTTGGATAGACTCTTTCAAGCGATAACAAATCAAACAATTGACTGTTTGAGCTTAAACAAAAATCACATTCCTCTATACTGGCCTTTGATTCTTTCACTGACGTCAATACAGTCTATATAAGGGCACTAGTTGACGCGGCGGCTCACGTCAGACTTTGGTGGTGAGGTCCAGAGGATGCAGCTTGATCCTCTTTATTTGTGAATATGATACGTCCTCCTCCTCGCTCGCGGACGCCGCTGCGCTGCCTGATTCTCCGTCCTCATTGTCTGGCACTATCACTTCACTATCGTCAGATCTCCGACGCGCAGAACTCGACCTGCCGTCAGATTTCACAGACAAGTCCATAGGATTTTCCTGAAACGGAGATTCTGAGGTTCTCCTTTCAGCCGGCGGTGTGGGGACGAACTCAGCTTCAGAGATAACCTCTTCCTGAGGAGTCGGCTGTGTAGATCGTTGCTGTTTTAAGATTTCGTCTAGGAAGAACCGTTTCGATGATTCTGTCCGCTCATTGTGATCATCGATTCTGACGTCATTGTTATTCTCAGCAGCTTGTCTTAGCGCTGCCTGGTCTAGGAGGTGTCGTGAGTATAGGGGGTGGAAGCCTGGCGGGAACAACAGAGGGTGGTTGTGGGCGAACGGGCTGAACGGCGGCGGTGGTAAGAAGGGCGAGTGGGGGAAGTGGGGCAAGGAGGCGATGTTGGCGAGGTGGAGTGGAACAAAGCTATCTCGAGGCGGAGTCAGCGGTCTTTCTGGTGGCCGCGACTGTGTCAGCCGAGATTTCTCATCTAATTTTGGCGATGACCCGCTTTTGTGTGAGTCTGGAGATGCCGAGCATGGAGGCTTGTAGTCGTCTAAGCCGAGGAGAGCAAGTTCTTCCTTAGTTCTTGGTCTAGCGAGCGCTGGAAACAGATGAGGTGGGAAAGGAGGAGCAAGCGGGTGGGGGGAGGGCGGCACTCTCGGAGGAGACTGCGACTGCGCAGCTTGCTGTTGCTCTTGTAAGAGGCAGTGGATCTTGAACCAGTTGGAGCGGCGGCCATAGCGGGAGCCAGACTTGGACATGCCGACCATCAGACACTTGCGCAGTCGACACGCTTTGCACGCTGTCCGGTTCTTCTTGTTGATGACACATTCTCCGTTGTTCTTGCACTCCGTGATGGAATTCAGGTTATTGTAGGAGCGGCCGAAGAATGACTGGAAAGAGAGAAACATAACGTTAATTGTTGCGAAACTTGAAATGACATTAACAATGTTGCGGCTTTTGTAGAACGATTAGTGGGAACAGATCACTTTTTAGCAGACAGATGCGATATAACACCTCAAATATCTGGTTAAGACGATGATGTATGCAACTGAAGATTCTATAGAGCTATTTGTTGTAATAGCCGAGACGTATAATCGGTTAGGCAACGCCTCCTAGAGCTGGTATTCTAGCACTAATCATAGACCCTAGTAATGAAGTAACACATCTCGCACTGCCAACATAATAATTAACAGTAAATAACTGGCGATTGTTTGTCACACTTAATTAATCGACCGTAAATATCTGTCAACTTGAAAAGCAATTGCTTCATTTAATTAAATTTAATCAAGAGAACGAGTAGCTCCTGGTTACTTGCATATGCATGCTCAATTGAATATGTATAATTGATATGATGATCAGAAATTATAGTGTGTGTGACGAATAAAATGGAAAATGAGAGGTCGGAGGTTGGTGCTAGCTTAGCTCGCTAATTAAATAGACAGAGTTATTAACATCGCCGTATAAAGATTGTTATTGATCAGTCGAGGCGGGTAATACAGGGAACTATGTAATGTTGGTTTATAAAATCAATTTGTTACTACATACTCAAGTTTGAACTGGTCCGTTTAAAGCAATATTTATTTTGTAATTTGCCTCGATGGTCGAGTGGTCGCAACTGCGACTGCCGGGCAAGGGGTCTCGGGTTTAATTCCCGGGTTGGGAAATTTATAACTAAGTTTTTTTTTTTATATTTGATGGGGCGACGTTTGACCACTATCTCGCCTGGTGGTAAGCGATGATGCGGTCTACGATGTAGCACATCGTCCCATAAGCAACCTATTCACTCGGGCCTTGAAGACTCCCAGGTTGTACCCTTCAGGAAATACAGATTCTGGCAAAGAATTCCACTCTTTAGCAGTACAGAACAAGGAAGCTTGAAGCGAAGCGCTTCGTGCGTATGGGCGGAACATCTCGTACTCCTCTGCCTATCCTTTCAGGGGTAAAAGGCGTGATTTTATGTTATATATTATTTTGTAATCTTAGGCTGTTTTTGTCTCTTTGCAGTTTCACATAAAATTGTATTTTCTAAAAAGATGACGTCTCTAAAAAGGTCAGAAGTGGGATGTTAGAAACTCGTCGCGCCACGATTGAAGGAAGCAGACAAGTTTAGCTTTTGAAGGGAACGTCTTTAACTGGAGACGACATACAACTTCATTATTTATGCAAATAATAATAAAGCTGCATGCTTCCTTAGACGTAAGTACGATCACTGTTGGTTTCATTAATTTTCAAAAACGTTTTTTTATGGAATAAGAGGCAAACGAGTAGACGCGTCACCTGATGGTAAGCGATCAGCGCCGCCTATGGACACCCGTATGAAAATATGAGTGAAGCTTGTGAAATGTTTGCAAAGGGCTTGAATATAACTTGAATAAAAATTTTTGTCATATGTAACTCCTTTGAGTAGTTTAAGTGTAGGAGAGCCATGCTTCGGCACGAATGGGCCGGCTCGACCGGAATGATACCAAGGCCTCACAGAAAACCGACGTGAAGCAACGCTAGCGTTGTGTTTCGTCGTGTGAGTGAGGTTACCGGAGGCCCAATTAAACTCCCCTTCCCCAAATTCCTGAATCCACAACGATCCTCAAACTCCTAATCCCCATAAGGCCTGTACCGCACTTGTAACTTCTCTGGTGTTCCAGGTGTCCATGGGCGACGCCGATTGCTTACCATCAGGTGATCCGTTTGCTCGTTTACCGGCTTGTGCCATAAAAAAAAGGTTTTCACAAGAAATTATACGATTTAGCAACAAAACAGTTCAACAAGACTCGCTATCAGGACAAACGTACGTGTATTTGACCTAAAGAAGGTGTTACACGGGTGGCTGGGACCCGCCCGACCGGGTAACTCCGATAGTGAAAACATTGCCTTACTAATGTCGTGTTCACGGATTAAGACGTCACTTCCCGTTGATATGGGCCGCGGGTTCGGTTCCGGTCTGTTACACGCGTTTAACTATGGTTTTGTTTTCATTTGACCTTGATTATTCGGTTTTCTTACGTAAGGTTGTGGTCTATTGTTTTGGTTTTTTCAAGATGTGTATTAGATTGTTAAGATTGTAAAGTGAGCGATTGGATTTAAGATTGCAAACTGTATAATGTGCTAGCACTAGTCGTTGATAGAATGGTATTCATGTTTTATGACCGTCGTCAGTAACAATGTAAAATCTGCACATTGTTCAGTTTTACTGTTTTGTTTCTATATATCAATGGTAAAGAAAAACCTTTTCTTCTAAGGTACTTACAATAAATTTTAACAGTTCATGTAGTTCATAGTCAGACCTAGTGTGTTACAGACTGCCTATTAGGTGACCAAACTGAAAATTTTTCCTCCACAATTAATAACGGATTCAGATTTTTATTAACCATTCTCTAAGAACATACCACACTTATATATAAAACTGCACATATGGTATATAAGTAAGTACATAGTAACATGAAAAACGAGTGTTAACTAAACATACACATAAAACGCGTTAACATTACCAAAATGGTTGCAAAACGCCGCATCGTCGCATGAATGACAATCAACGAACTACCTGATACTGTCGCCATGGAGTTTTTATTTGGGAGACAGTCCTGATATCATTTCAAGGGAAATAACGAATAATAAGTACTACATTTTAAATTAAGGGAAATAGATATTTGGATATACAGCTTGGTACCTATATATTTATATTCGGTCATTGGGGGACGCCTATGTTCAGCAGTGGACGTCCTATGGCTGATATAATAATGATAATGATATACGGCTTTCTGACGTAAAGTAATGGAGAAAAACTCTACTAGTTTCTAGTTATACCAGGAGTCATAAGAGGCTGCTCGTGCACGACATCGCTTTTGTATGTATGTAGTTTTTTTATTATAGGGAGATTGCTTATTCCTGAACTTCAGCTTCAATGAGGATTTTGGGGAAGGAAAATTGTAGGAAAGAAGAATTTAATAATGTTATGTTGCCATACATTTAGTTGCACTCGGTATTTGACTAAAGAAAAAGTTAATTATATAAAAAGAAATATGCAAATCGTCATTTTCCTTTTAAATATATGCAAGTTTCATGAAATATGCAAGTTTTCATTACGCAAAAATCACTTAGTAATATTTTTGCAAAAACATGCATATATCTATTAGGAACAAAATTCAAAATTAATTGGCATATTTCGTTAAAAACATGAGAGTAAAAATAATATATTTTCAGCATTAAAAGTTTCATATTCAAATCTCCGCGTAATATCCGAGTCGGCCTTGTAATTTCGAAACTAGACAATCTTATTCTGAAAAATTGTCAGTTGAATATGCTAAGATGTTTTAAGAGTATTATTATATATTATGAAATATTACGTACTGCAACATTTGACCAAGAAATTATACAGCTTATGACCGTCTTCAATTTACAAAAACTATTTTGACCTACAACTTTGTTGGGTACACGAACAATATTGGAATTTGACTAAATTATTATGACGTCATGTAATAAACATACTCAGCATAGCAACGGAAGGCAAGGTGAGCTTATATTATAATCGTTATTTCTTAGTTATATTACAGTACATTTAATTTAAGACATCATATTTCATCATGTTTAATTAAAAATATATGCTATGATTGAAGTCACCAAATATTTTTTTTTTATTAAATAAATAATATGTATTTCGGGAAATCCCCGGATGGTGACCCTACAATTGACCAATTGCAGGATCACGTCATAGATGAAGAATTTAAACTGAAACAATGCCATCTTTGAACGTGCTGCGTGCGTGATGCGAATTATATTGCTTGTGCGCAGTGTTATTCTACATAAATATACCACAAGCGACATTAGCCCTTAAACAAAGGTGCATAAGTCTTATTTCTCTTTGGCAAATGTAACATTATTTTGGTGATGACATCGCTAATTTAAAAGAAAAAGATAATAATAAATACTTATAAGTACATTGTTGTAATATTGTTTGACGATGAACAAGTTAGGTTGTAACTCTAACCATATTTATTTATTAATATAAAAATGCATACAATGCCTTGTTTTGGTTGCTTGAAAGTGCAAGATGCAAAACAAATTGTTATATTGGAAATGAAACAGAAATTCCTTTGCTTAACAACGGTGTTTATAGTCATAATAGTCCTTTCATAATTTCTTCTATCTTAAGAATTTTCTTGAACCTACAATTTTCTCATCTTAATTTCAAAGCTAGAAAACAATATCAAATCTCCTTTCCATTTGTCGTAGAGTCCAGCAAAGGACAGTAACGGACAGCTGCAATAGATAAGCTTCTTCGACGCCAATATATTTAAAACGTTTAAAGTAATTAAAGTAAATTGTCGTCCAATGATTCAATATGATATTTAAATTAATTGCCTAGATAAAAGCGTGGGGAATCGTTGCCGTCGCATGGGTTATATTAATTGCGTCATACGTTTTATTCTTAGTACAAGCATGTATAGAAATGTTTCACTGATTTTTCTATACTGGCAACATTTATACAGCAATGCATTTTTAAACTGGCAACACGATCATGTACTATTCCTTTTTTAATTTTTATTCGCGCAAACAATGACATTAAAACTTATGACCGGGTTAACAGTAATTGTGTTTAATAGGCTCTATAGATGTTCGCTGTTGCACAAAAAAGGTGTCAATTAATTTTAATGTTCTTGGACTCATTCTACTAAATATCTATTAAACATTATATTGGACGCGGGCCAAATGTCAGTTTCTTTTAATCACTACTTAATTTATATCAATTAAATTATTTATTACTTTATGTAGTAGTATGTTTGTGACAGTACTTGTAGTTAATAATCAGTATGTGCATAAATTGGCTGGTTGCGCAAGAGTCGCGGGCGGCGCCGGGCGACGGGTGAAGTTACGAGCGACCTGGCCACTACCACCTATGACCTGCGCGCGCGCCGCTAACGTACAGGTGGGGGCTTGGAACTTAGGGTGGGTACTGATGATGTAGTAACCACTATTTCCTTAGATTTTCTAATTAACGTGTTATAAGTAGTTTAGTAGGGATGAACTAATTTAGAGATCGGTGTTTACATGAAACTAGAAAAATAATTTAAACTAATGGACTTTGGACATATGTGTATAGTAAAGTTTTGAGTTTTATTGAAATTGTCACTAACCAGCAAACAATACAGAGCCTTTCGTTTCCACAAAGCAATATTTATTAAACGAAATAAAACCAAGGGAACAAAAGTCTCCTTAAAAAACAATAACAATAACATTTTATATTTCTAGTCCGCAATTGTACACTCGGCTCTAGCTCGCGGTCATAAAAGCAAAGGATGCGCAGGCGCATCGCTGGCGAGAGGTGAACGTAAGAGAACAATAAATTATCCGTTGCTAGGCAACGCGGGAGACTTGCTGACGAAACCTGAACACTATTGTTTTTGCAAGTAATTTATATATTGTTGATTTGTTTTTCTTCGGAAAATCTTAAATAGTAGTCACTTCATGCAACTATTGACTACAGTTGAAGATAGAAATCATGTATGTTGAAATATTGAATTAATAGCCAATTTTATTCATACATAAAAAAGTATGTAATAATCTTGATATTATCCCCATTCTACCTCTATATTTTGTTGATAATTGTACAAATTATTTTAATAACTGGTAAATAGTTATCGACTTATATAACTAGATGGCGTTAGTTGTATTATGGTTGAAATGAATAGAATAGTTGTAGTAATAGAAGATTCATATTAATACGATATTCAACATTACTTTGACTGACTGGGAATATAAATCAATAACATTATATGACAATATGCCAAGTTCTACATAAAAGTAAGTTTACGATACTTTAGACAAAAGCAAGGTTTAACCCTACTTTACCACTTTAATATCACAATTATTAATAAGTTTAACGACATGCAATTTACTTGGGCGACAGTACCGCGGAAATTTATAGTATCATAACCCCCCATAACCTTTGAAATATGGTCCTTTTGTACTAAAACTGGTCTTTTAGACCCCATCACTACAAAATGTGGCGCCATAACTTTGTATTGGCGTTTTATGGTGTATTAATAAGTAATGGACACCACGGCTTTATGGGGATTACTTTGTACGTTGTTGTCAGTAAATTATAAGAGGTTTGCTCGTGTTAAAGGGTAGCAGTGTCATACGGAAGAATGTTTCGTGGTCGGTAAGGAAGTACAGCTGTGTACAAATATATCACACTAGCAGCCCGTCCCGGCTTCGCACGGGGTAGACAATTATTTATTTTTGGAAATTTGTATTGTTGTAGTGACATAACTACAATAGTTGGGTATATGCTTTTTTTTTTTTTTTTTTAAGGTGGGATAATCATCGAATGACTGCTGCTGCCTGGGTGAGGCGGAAGCGAGTGTCAGACTCTTACTGACTAAAAACCACCCCGTTCCTTCTCCTGCACGTCGAGCCGGAGCCCCGGTTACCCGTTAGGTTCTCCGCGACTCCGAATCGGCATCGGCCCTATTGGGCCCCATCTGTGGTGGTCTGATGGCTCTTTGAGGCGCGCGCGGAACGCGACGCGCCGTACGCTCGGGTCTGTTTCTGGTCGGACGGGGAGCCACCCATGCTCGCCGTCCGCAGGCCCGCGCTTACGGTGGCCGGAGATCGTCCCGCGATCCCCGACGCCCGGTGTGTCCTTCGCGATGGCTGGGTTGGGATGGCTTCGCGAGGAGGCAGCGCTTCGCTGCCTCACGCGTCCCGCCTCCTCCTTAGCTAGCATGACTGCTTCGCAAAAGGAGGAGACGGCATCCCAATCCCCCTCGCTCCGCATCATGGCCCGCACTAGGCCCGGACGCGAGAGGTCGCCATCGCCGATCACTTCCCTAAGGGCACGGCGGTGCTCAGCCCACGCAGGGCATTCTCCAGTTGGGTATATGCTACCGCGGAGTTTAGACATTATGATGTTCTTCAATATTGTTGTACATTATTTTGTTCTATCGCTAATAGTTTCGGCAGCGCATTCGACGAAAGAAATTTTAAGACTCATTTTTCTACACCTTCGGTTATATTGTTCAAATTTTACCAAGGATCCCTAATTTTTTTCAAAATGCCTGTGTCTAATTGGAAGAATGTAGCATTCTATTGATGCAAGAATTTTTTGAATCGGCCCAGTACTTTTTGAGCCTATTCATTACAAACATACAAAAATAGGTACAAATCTTTCCTCTTTATAATATTAGTATTAGGTAGATTATTTTTGGGACTTTGTATGCGAATGAAATAGAGGATGTGTTTTTAATGTCCTGGTGGAATTACTTTGAATTACCTACTGCATTGGAAATTATAATCAGTTGTAAAGTTGTACTAGATTTATGCTACAGGTAATATTGACTGCTAGTTGTAGAGATATGATCTCATTCTTAAAAATTGTGTATGATTTTCTACCGATAAACCAAGTTAAATAATTCACAATGTTTCTAGAAATTGGAAATAAGTTAATAGACTGCACATTTCCAGATTAATGACAAAAAATTGAAACACTTATTGCCAGTGTTTCAAGGAACACTTAAAATAAACAACCATCTCATCACAATGCAAATTGTAATTTAACACGTGAATTATTTTGTTATATCGATTTTTGATGCGATTTTTTATCGATAAGTGTGACAAATCGAGTGAAGACCCCGTGTGGACTTTCGAAATGAACCGTTGGCAGCATCACGCACGCGAAACTAGCGTGAGAACGGAGCAGATAACATTAACAACATCAAAACTTGACCTTTCTCCTACTGTAGTGACCCGTACCAATACTATTTTGCACTCTTTCAATTTAACGGTCATCAATAACCAACCTTATCCCAACTTGACAAGCCTGAAAATTGATTGCCTCAGGGTTTTTCGATGGTAAAATGATGTTGGCTCAAAACGCGAGCGCGTGTCATCCCGTGTTTGCGTTCGGAAGCACTGACCTGCAGCGTGCCGCGATGTTTTGATTGGCTCTGACATTCAAATACAATCGATTATTCGTTTAATTTGAATCGATACCGCTCGTGATCTGCTCGTCGGGGAAATCGACGTTCACATTCGAAATTGGAACATTTAATTTTATATTTGAATTCCTAGACAATGATGATACGTTGACCAGAATTCGAATTGTGAATTTAATCGTTGAACAATAACGAATGTTGCCAGGTTAAATAAATAGGATACTTCAATGGAGCTGAACAGTACAAATTCGGTTGTTAAAATTTAATTACTGACCTATCAATTTACGTTACGAGTTACGCAACGTCTGACGTTATTAAAACAACAATAGATCCTTGAACCCGGCACAATCGTATAAATTATGCAACAATACTAATCGTACAACATGTCCGACGGACGCCGCTGCAGATTTCGTGCCGGGAATAAAAATTATTGCCATGCTCCAATAAGTTGATCGGTGTGCCAACTGCGTTGCGTCCGTTGACAATTTCGACACGAGACCTCTCTAAAACAATGACAATCATTAACCGAGCCGCCAATCAATTGTCGACTAGAAATTAATGATTTAAAATTCAAATTCGCGTGACTAATCGTCGCCAATCGATACAAATAAAACAAGACCGTACACGCAAAAGTGAGTAAGTGCAAATTTGAATCGATTGCGGGCGCTGCGGAATCGAGACGAATCGATTCACCCCATGAATTGTATTGCAAAGTGAATAGGCGGTGTGTCGCTATTATGACGGCCGTTGTAGCAAATGAACCGTTTTATATTGGTCTCGATTTAATTGACATCTTGTTGGGACAAGGTTATGCGCAGCACAAATATTGAAAATGTTAAGATAGACGCAAATGGAAACTGTAATCTCAGTTATGTAAGGCTATAATAAGCCCAGGATTCTTCTATACGTAAATGAGCACACAGCAAGTACCGATTAACATTAATTTCATGCAATTTCCGTACATAAAAAGTCATAAAATCAAGGCATAGGTACATTTTTCACAGATCCCGCTCCGAAACTAATTAAAGCCTTACTGGCACTTACTTGAACATCTAATTGAAAACTAATTAACTCAATATAGGTCATTATCGTTAAATATATATATTAAAGTAGCGTTAAAGCCAATTAAAATAGTCCGAATAATTAGCTGAGGAGGCTGTTAAGGTTTATTCTTTTCACGTTAAGGTTTCTCGTTGACAAATTACGAGTGCGGTTCCTTTCATGGCGAGGTTCGTGGCGAGAGGGCAATTGTCTCCGTACAATGCGATTACACACACAGATAATTCTAGAAAAACCTTTAAAAGCAAATTAGAAGCGATGATTTATTACTGAACCGCTTACGAAATGTAACTGAGCGGCCGTTTAGGGTGTGTGTAGATTGACGAATTTTGAAGAAGTTGAAGCTGTTTTATTACTAATTTTTTTGTTTTTGTCCTTTTAGAATATTCAAGAATACGACAACAGAGCCCTAACAAAACATTTCCAGGACATCTCTGAAATAAATATAACTTCTAAATATTTTCTATTTTTATTCTTTAATTCCCCCATTTAAGGCTCATCTCCAGAATTTACTCAACGAAATAATGAAAACTATGCGATAATAACCAGCCGGCTAAGTTTTAAAGTTAAGGTTAGTGAACTATTGCAGAGGGAACAGACAGACGCAGCACGTACTTAATTTATCATTTTGGCGATTGTATTTAATATATATGTATAAATATATATATTATTATATATATTATATGTATTTTTATTCCCAATTTATTTATTCACTTTTATAGTATTGTTATTTAGTAATATTGATAATGTATCTTATGTAATTTACATTATACCTATATATACGGATATATGTATGTATTTACAGTTATGCATCACATAAACCATTATACCTATTACACCTACTGTTGCACATCTCTGCATCACCCCATGGTTGACTGTTAGAGAATGCCACCCGGCATTAAGTCCGCCATCGTATGTTTGTTATACAGAAGTGTTAATAAATAAATAAATAAATAACCATCATAATTTCGTATTACATCAGCCGGCCACTGCCGTACACACGTCCTAACCGTCAAATATCTTTTCCGCCAGTGTTTCCCGATCGCGTGCCGTACTGCAATTTAAATGTGCTCCAAATCTGAAAATAATTCGTTTCGCCGCGATGACGGACGGCCGTGCGAATTAGAACATTTATTGGATGAACATTTGACAGGCTCGTTTGGTGATCTCACAATTATATTTAATCTGTGATGGATTGTACGTTTGTATTATTATATGTTATGGATCGTAGAGAAAGCGGTAGTGTGAAGATAACAGTTAGGAAGGATGTCAATATTGATTGATGGAACCATAAAAGACTACAGTTGTAAAATTCCTTTCCCACTAAATTGTACAGTGACATCAAATTAATCTGTGCCTTACTAAAACAGCGTCCGTCTAATCGGTGGACACCATCAAAGGACAGAAGGTGAACTAAAAAAGATATCAAGAGTATAGTTACGAGTAGCGGCGGGTACAGACGGCCAGCTAATGGCAGCGGTGATTGATGTTGATCGCCTGTCTTCGGCAAAAACGTGTGAACCCGGCTTAGCGGCTTTGCTCCAATTATTGCGTAACTCTTGGATGCTCTGTACCTTATCATTACGGTTGTTGCTTTGTGAGGTCAGCAGAGGTCTCAGGCGTGAGGTGAAGGATATTTTAAGGGTCCGTTTAATGACCTTCGTGCAATTCTTACTCATAAAGTTGAATAGTGTGTATTGTTTGCCTTTTTTGTTGTGTTCTTCTCGTAGAGCTGGCAATTATTGTATCTTTTAGTGGTGATTCAAGCAACCACTTGGAAATCGTTGTACGTAGACCAGTAGCTTGATAATAGAAAAAGCTATTGGTGGATAAAGTATGAAAGATAAAAATAATCATAGAACGCAATTACAAAAACAAAATTTATAATCTAAAACAATACACGTCCAAAACAACCTTGAGCATCACCCTAAGAACTTCAATATCATTGTATCCCCCACAAACGACGCCAATATACCTTAATCACCGAAAAACCGAAAACAAACCTCAACAATTCATTATAACCTAAATAACCACGGCCCATTACCCACCAACCAGCGGATAACCATCTATGGTAACCAAAAGGTTTATGGTGCACCAAGCAACGTTGCCAAACAGCTACTTAAGTTCACAAGCCGGAAAATAGCCGACGAAATATCGAAACTGATTTGTTAGAATCCATTTTGAAAATACTACGCAACTTATAGATCTAGGTTAAGACGGTATCGTGAAATTTAGATCAGTGGCTGCTGAAAATTAGATGGATTCTTATCTCAGGTCTTGGGTCACTACAAGTTAGTATAATTAATTAATAAAAAATACAGTTATGAAAATCAAATGTCTGTGAACGATGTGAAATGTAAACGGTGTGACATAATCAATATGTCGTCTTATTTTTTTGATAATTTTTGCACATGAAACAATTCCCTGATGATGCATGAACACTGTGCTAAATTAATTTACGCCTTTCCGACAATTTCCTGGTATTTATCAGGTAATAATAACTATTACATAATGCGAGAGACTTCCACTATTTAAAACGATTGCAACAGCCTACCGCCGTAAAGCCGCGTCGTATAAAAAGTAAATCCATCAAGCAACAAACAATCAGCCGTCCAGTCCGTGGGTTCGAGTCGCGTGCGACGTATTTACATACAAACGGGTGCGCAGGCGCACGCCACATTTAATTACACGACACGAGACAAATTGACGACCGCCCGCTAACGATCCCCGCCACTGAGCTCATGGGATAAAATAGGTCTTTTAATGTTTTAATTGAATAGTTGTACTGCTTCTTAACTTTTAATGACTTTGATATTTTATTGAATAAATTAAGGATTAATAAAAATACTGCGCGGTGGCATCTGGTGAGATCATGTTATACTGGTTATTTATTTATAAATAATTATTATTTATTGAGATGTTAATGTCTAGCATTTAGATATGTCTAAGGAATATGAGCTCATTGTGAGCTGTATATTTCGAAACCAATTTGTTATTTAGTAAAGATACTTAATTTGATTGTCGATAACCTTTCCTTTGGACAACCTACTTTATTAACCCAAAATTGGTTGGTTACGTAACCTTGGTGGGCATTGTGGCGCGAGGTGACCGCGCGAGACATCCTGAGACAGTTTCCACCCTTGCACAACACATTGTCGTTCAGTTCCACTTGCATTCATACAAATTGCGCTTGAGCAAGAAGGAAATTGTCGTTTGTACGGACTAGTGAGCTTAGTACGGTGCCCTTGTCAGAACAAATGTAGCATTACATAGGATCGATTGGTAAACGATATTTTGTTCTAACTAAACGGTATTTGCTAACAGCATTATGTTTAACAGGTCTTATATAAAACAGTGCGATTGAAATAAAGCGATATATTGATTTACATGGTCGGAATTAAATATTACCTCGGTGGACTTGTTTAGCGCTTTCAATTGCAACTGCCAAGCATGGGTTTGGTTCGCAGTTCTAGTTGCATGAAATCATGGAATATTAAATATGAAATATCGAATTTGTTAGCCTAGATTGGCTAGGAATAATCAAGATTATTTATAGAAGTCTTAGAATGTACTATAGATATAGTATAGTAAATACATAATAATTAAATCAACTGCTATTTAAGGAAGATATAGTGCTGTGCGCCACTCGATCTCTACCGAAATTTGACTCGAATCAATACGCATCATTAATGAATAATATAACGGATGATTATGCGTGTAGATCGAATTATCGGGGTGCATCTCCCGGACATTGGCGATATCTACACGGAGCCACATGGATCTGCATTCTAACAAGACACTATTCACAGGAGCATAAGGTCCAAAATCGGTAAATATAAATGTATTTACATTGTTAGGGCTAAGGATGGAACGAGTTAGAATAGGAATTAAAGTAATTATCGATATTAATAATCGATCACGGAATGTGTTTTTTCATAGTTGCGTTTTCCGAATGTAGCGGCTGAAACGCGATATTTTTCTCTCAATTCAAATTTGCATTAAATTTTTATTCTAGTCCAATTCTAAACCCATCAGAACAAGCTACATTTTTTTAAGATGGCGATGGATTTAGATTGGGACATTAATCGGATGTTCCATATCGATTCACTTGGCCTTACTAATTATATTCGAATAAGGTGTCAATCGATTTATCGTTATTTTAATGAAGTCACGCAAAGTTTATAAATCGCCATTTATAGCAGACGAGAAGTTTTAATTATGTGTTCATGTTTATTAAAGATGGAAGGTTGAGGACCTTTGGTATTGTTATAATTGGTTTCTGGTCAGGTCGGGTGCCTTGATTGAGGTTGATTTGTACTTTACCCAGGTGATGTAAGTGTCTTGATGTGATTAAATTTCATGGATGAGGGATTGAAATTAGTATGAGTTTATTGCTACGTCTCAAAGAGCATGGAGCTTATCTTTATTTGGTATGCTTGGTTTATGTACAGAACACGAAAAGGATAATTTTATATGGTTTTTCCTAATAAATCTTTACCTACAAAATAATATTGTTTTATAAGTTTAGTTTGATACTAATTTAAAAGAGAATTAGCGTTTTAAAACTGCTCGTTTACATCAGCTAATAGTCCTTGATACGATTATAGAAATTTACATTTCCGATTTTCTGTTTTCGTTTCCTAATAATTAGAACGAATCGCACAGGTAGCCGAGTTTATGAATTATGTGCTTGTTAATTGATAATTACACAGATTTTTAATTACTTCACCGTTTGTACCGAGTCTTAATAGGAATAACATTTTGTGTAAAAGCAGTTGTAGATACAATGTTACAAAGCTCTCGAAGAATTAAAAAGTGTTTGAAAATGAAGCATTTTTATTGGACTGATATTGTTTTTGTCACTATTTAAAGTATAGTTACCAACTACTATTTTGTTTTTTCCTATTTCTAAATCCCCTGTTTTGGTGCTTGTGAAGTTGTGTAAATAATTAATAAAAGAGCTATAGTTCATAGCTCTTTTTTAAATAGGTACAGACAATCCCTTAGAAAGTAACATGTGATGTCGTGTTATGTAAATTACATGTTAATGATACTAGCTTTGGTATTAATTCGTTACCAAATATGAAATGGATTGGATATATTTATAAAGTTCAGATATTTACCTTGCATCCTTCACAAGTGAATGCGCCGAAATGGAACCCGGCCGCTGGTTCTCCACATACTTTGCACTTTTGGTTCATCTGGAAAAATAAAAAAAAATTATATTAAAATAAATTCAAAAATATATGACATGTAAACTAAAAAACCTATATAAAACGAATTAGAAGAAAATATATCAAAAATGTGATCACTACAAAGTAAAGAAAAAGCATTTAAAAAATTCACTCGCGGCGCGCACAAACTAACCAATATTGTTGCTCTTATCGCTCGACATAAACGAATATGAAACTGAAAATCCGCCACAGAAACCCAATTCACTGTTAATATGCCATGACCGAGATCGGCCATTTTCCAATCAGTCATTTAGTTGTTAATTTCGAAGAGCATGGGGCATGTTATTGGTTGCATATGCGATAAAATCGTTTTGTATGTATCGATTAAACGATATTAATTGTTGCGATATTATTTCAAATGCGTTACGTGTCGCCTTCTACGCGTTCTATATTTCAAATTTTACTCGGTTTTCAACAGCAACAAGTTTTTATTACATTTTTTTTCTTTGACACATTAAATTATTTTTTATCTGTGCGACTGGCCGAATGTCTTTTTTACGATCGTGTTATGTGTCATCGCTGGTGTTTTCTTTGCCTTTTGAGGTAAGCAGATCGCGAAGTTTATGTGTAGGCATCTGTCGGTCGGCATCGCTCACACGTTTGCAAATAAAACATAAAAACCCGATACATTTGCATAAAATTCAGAGTGAATAAACTTTATTACGCATAAATGAACAATTTTAATTAAATCGAACTTATTTTTTTACAAAACGACGTCTGCTCCTTATAGAAATAACAATAAAGTCGTAAGTAGTACCTTTTCTGTCAGCGGGTGAGTTATTATAATGACAGTATCACATTTTAATGGTTATTTCGACGGTTTTTACACTTTTAAGCTCGTAATATAATGTAATGTCCATTGTAAATTGACAAAATCGTCTGTTATTAAGAAAATTATGCGATTAACTGAGGAAATATGTTCGAAGCGAGGTAAAAGGAGAAGTTACGAGCTGACGGCAGTCATGTTGGCCTGGCCACTGCGTCACTTCGATATAAGGATCTTGGTTCCAGACGGAGATCTTTGCTCAAGCCGAAATAATGTGTTATTCAGAATCCATTTATTTATAAACTTTATAAAGCAACTTTAAGAAAGTTATGTATGCTAAAGTGGACTGTAATGTCTTATTATTTCTGTGAGATATTGGCTTTATACTTTGTAGTAATTTTTAGAATAATCTAGTTGGTTATTATGTTTTCTTGGCGCTTTGTATTTCATGAAAGACAATATTAATGATCGGCACTGAATATGACTTACTCCACGTTTACCTACAGTTAATCACTTACTGATCATCATAAGTTCAGTTGCATTAAAGATATATCTACTCTATTTTATCCTAGTAGCTACTCAAGTTTCATAAACACACGGAAATCTTTACAAAATTATCCTGCAATATTAAGTAGAGTTGCAATAAGCGCCGTACGTCAGACAGATAGTATCAAGGATAATGTACTGCTGTGTAAAAGTATGTAAAAATATTTCGGGTGAACTCGTTTAAAGTAATTACAAGTATTTGTTACAAGGCGCCTAACTGTACACGTGGGAACTTTTGGAATACCGATGTATTGAGAATGATACAGGACCCATCAGAAGTGTAAATTAATAGTGTTTTTATTTTGCAATGATAAAGATGAGTGAGATGACACGATAATTGTGTAGTTCCCACCTTAGATGCCTGCCATAATTGCAGTAAAGTTTACAATGACAATAGTCCATACAAAAAACTACAAACCAATAAATATACATATAAAGCAAAAACACATTAAACAAAGATTTTCCCTAAAAACAAATTTCCCACACAATTGCTAACGTAGGAGACAGTTTGAAGATTTATCCGCAGACATAGGAACATAGGAATAAACTTTGTGAAAATTCCCGAGATTCGAATCGGAGACAAAACGAACAAAAGGCTAGTTGCTACGTAGTAATCCGTTTATCTAGCGCGCGGGGATCGGCAGAGATGCAGGTGGATGCGTATGCGCAGGGTACACGACACTGGATATTTGAAACATTGGAAACTTTGTATCGGCGAAACATTTTTGAAGTTAAAGTTAGTGCAATGTTGCTTTTATATTTTTGTGTGTGTTTGTGGGTAAGTATGTCATATGTATGAGTCATTATTGTTTCTTTTTTCAAGTATCATTACCTTAAAGGACGTACTGTATCGGAAGATATTTAACAATAAACAATATTATCACTGAATATTTGTACATATTTAAAACAATGTCCCATAACCTTTTTACTTCTATCCAAACCAAACAAACCATAAAAATTAATACAACAACCTGATCGTACTACCTAATATATTTTATTATAATTTTCATATAAATAAACCACAGAATTTGTATAATTAAAGTTTCTACACTTTCTCTGTTCTAAGGCAACGTCAACATAAAGTAAATCACGCAGCATGCGATCGCCGCGCGCGGCGCGACACGACGCCTATCGGTCCACTCGTGCGCACCTCCAAATTAGAACACGATTTCAGGGGTCACTACTATATACATTGTTCTTGAATGTTAGTTGACAAAAGGACTTTTACAATATGTACCTACTTTATAAAACTGTATTGATTATTATTAAATTACAGTTAAAAAATTAGTACTATGCGTCAGCTACCTGCATGTCATCTTATGAGTCTTATATAATATGGAATGAGATGAGGAAGTAATTTAAAAATCGTAAAATCTTGAAATCGAACTAAAACCTCTTGCTAAGTAGTCACAATAACAATCAACTTGAGTAATGATTTCTTTTTCAGAAAATTTAAATAAAATATCTTGATTTGAGAGACTGTTTTGATAGATATCAAGATCACATAACACAGTGATGTCACAGCCTACACACATTTATAGGGATCGATTTTAATAATCACTCGTAATCACACATAATTGGTCCAATCAACCGCAACCACAAAGGTTGTATCACTTTAGAATAATTATTTAACTCGTCGAGTACCGGTTTTGTAGACACAATTATAGAACAATAGGTTGCGGTCACCGGTGACCGCTTGGTGTTTGACAGTTTAAAAAAAGTATAAACGGCCAGTCGTCTATCGAAAATGATGCGTCACAAATTATTCAATGAAGGGATGTTAGCTTATTAAAACTTTGTCATTGATCATACGTCAAGGTCAATGACCTGAAGCATTATGCAAAAATCGAGCGCCGGCGCACACGCTCCGAGTAATCTCGATATACGCGTCCGTAACTCGAAGCAACAGATCGATTCCCTTACTACATGACTTAATTAATTTCTCGCTTGCATTCATCTTTTTAGGGCACTCTCCAGATAACGTAATACAATGGATTATCAACTGTAACTGCGTATTCTAAAGTCGATTTTACTTTGTAATGATTTGGGGTTTACTCAAGCAAATAAATTGAATGCATGACAAGTTTCAAGTCGCGAAAGGTTCGCAGTCGAAATAGCTGTCACCGATGTCAGTGCGTCTCCAATCATATATCTCGGTTACAATCTGGAAATGCAATTAGCATATTAATCGCTTCATATTTCGATGATTAAAACCTTCGCTATATTTAAATCGATTTTATTTTGATTTATATTCTAATATAGCCGGATTTAAATTGAAACATACATATATGACTATGTGATTTGTTTTATTATGACTGGTTAATTTAAACATAGTACCCATTCTGTGTTTTTAATAAAATTCAATTTATATATGTCAATCTTGTCGTTGTAATGGACATCGTTTCATTGACACTGCAGCGAGTACAGTAGCTGGAGTGTATTGAACGACGCGGCAGGCGACAGTTAAACACTCGTCAAAGAGTCCACGAGAGAAGATGGGCGCACTTCTTTAAATATTTCATTTCATTGCATCTATATAATTATATCGTAAATCGTTGCTCTGAAACATGGCGATATTACAATCTTTAGAATCATTTCCAGAAATCGTCTATAGCATGGAACATCGGCATCGTGGTGAAGTCCATTAAATACTGAATATGCGCGCTCTTATAGACATTAAATCTAACAGCGCAGGACCAATTTCCGCGCTAACGGTCGCACTTTAAATCAAAAATATCGGTTTTATAGGTTCCATTACTCGTAATACAGATGTTTTTGTATGGGTCGAGATTATCTGCGTACACATTATATTATCCAACTGATTTATAGATTGTTACGCGGAGATGAGTTAATCAGTGAATTAACGCACACAAAAACTTTGAACTTTAAATGCCACTGCGGGCAATGGTGTGAATTGCAATAAATTGTGACAAATCCGTGTGCACTACGCTATAAACATTTCAAGTGTTCGTCTAACTGAAGTATATCAACGATCTAGACTCCACAACATACGTGAGCTTATAATGCTAAGAATATTATTCACAAGTAATTTTAATTGCACTTCACTTTCTACATATCTTTAGCCTTCAACAATCCTAAAAATGATATAAGAGTCCCCATAATGACACCTATACCGTAAGTTATACGATAGTGAGTCGGTGTTCCAGTAGACATGTTATTTGTATCGTGTGAAAGACGACGCGGCCTGTCATTTGGCGTGACCACTATTATCGATGCGCCGACCTCGTGGGAATCTATGGGGTTTATGGGATTCTGAGGCAGGGTTAACAGGTGCATTTGTGGAGCCAAGCGCTGACTGATGGCATGTCGTAATGGTGGATTGACGTGTTTGTGAGGTTCTCTGCCAAGATTGTTGCGGCTTCTTATTTAGTGTTTGAGTTTGAGATGGTTTTTCTTTTATTGTGTGCTTTTTGGGTTTCTTTGCGATTCTAGGAACAGTGTTAAATTAAGATTTATTAGGTCAGTAAACTAGAAGGAGAATTACTTGATGCTAAGTAATCGGCAATACCCATAGATATTAGACACTCAGCACAAAAGGGATTAAGAATTTGAGGATAACTGAATCATATATTCTAAAAAAACAACAGCATAAAACTGAATATTACTTTGACAAAACCATTTTTTAAGACGATATACAAGAACAAATTCACCATTGGTCACGAATTTTAAACAAACATCCCGTCAATCACACTCCAATACCCCTCTAATCATAATCTACATACATACACACACAACACTAATTAAACAAGCCAATGACTTATCTAATCTAGATGATCACAAAACAAACGTAGTTTTAAACGTTCTCTTCAACGTATGAACTTATATTTTGACATGCACTCGTCACAGCTCTCAGAGCTGTCACACAGACAGACAGACGATCGTGAAACTAATTTGATATTACATTAATATTATATTATGAGCAGACATATTATGGAGTATGGAGTATAGACCTTTGAACCGAAAGATGTTAAGAGGAATATTTAGAGCAGTTTTTTGTTTGGACTTAGATAAAAGAGATTGCGTTTGACGTTCGTAGATAAAAGTCTGCAAAAATTGCTAGTCTTGTTTTAGGCTTTAAAATACATACATAACACGACGCCTTTTACCTCAAAGGGGTAGGCAGTGGTGTACATTACAGCGCTTAATACCACTGTACAATGTAGCACCCACTTTTCACTATTTATGTTATGAGTCCCGTGTTATAGGGCTTATTGCCATATACTGGGCATAATTCCAGACTCCGTGCTATTATTGATATTTTTTTTTATTTTAAGAATCCCAGTTATACTTTGCCCGACCCGGGAATCCAACCCGAATCCGCTTGCCCGGCAGCCGCAATTGCAACCATTTGGCCAATGAGGCAATCTTAAAAATATATCTCTGTTTTTATTGGTACTGGAAATAGTGACGATTGCTCTTTAAAAATTCAATGACATGATAGTATAATAGTTCTTTAAAAAAACTAACAACACGTTGAAAGGTCTAAAAATTCTAGACTAGTTATTTAGAAAACACACAGTCTAGTCCTCAACACTACACGTCAAGTTAATATGTATCTTAAGCTTGTATTCTCAAGTCATATTTTAAATAGATCAACCAACACCGAAGCCGCAAAGCTCAGCTAATATCAATCAAATCTTACTAGAAAGAGAATCAGTCGATACCCCATACTTTTGCCATATTCCCATACTTTAGAATACAGGCAAGGTTCTCACAAAGAGTACAAGCAGAGCAGTAAGTGAGCGAGACGAATGTGTAATGCCGCGGGAACCGAACCGACTGCGACTGGCTACAGGGACAAAATGTATGTGTAGAATAGAATACATATTTATTTGTAGTAAGTCTTTAGGATATTAAGGAGTTTTATTAGTTCTTGTGGATATAATATTGTGTTTCTTAACTTGTCATTGTTTATCTAAAATTTGTTCATCAGTTTATTATTTTATTTAGTTTTATATGAAGGTATGTACTATAATATAATATAATAATATTTTTTTAATCTTTTTTGTTATCGATACCTCAAGCCAATATTAGTTGGATAGATTATAATATTATATTAGTACAAAATACGAACACCTACAACATTAATTCCACACATCATCTCTACATTTCGCTGCGGACTCTACATAGAGTCGGCTCTACTCTTGATTTCGTTTTGATAGGTGTTAATTTGTCATGCTCTTGTGGTTCACGCACGTTACACCTGTTAACCGTAACAATATTATTACGAGCCGTCTGTTTGTCTGTCCATCTGGCTTGAAAACTGTATTACATTGCTAAGTTACTTTTCGAGTTAACGAGGTTTTTTGTACGTATAATTATAGTTTGTTGTGAAGTTAACTGTAAGGGGTTAACTGTCCAGCAATAAAAGTCAGGATAAGATAGTAAACGTTAAATAAATAAATCAAGTTATTGACGACTATGATTAAAATGAACGAAATTGAATATTAAACCATAATATCGATAGGAACGAAGTACCGTTATAAAATATTAATCTATAAATCGACTAATGAGGTAAACGTAACGAAATGAGTAAGGTATCGTTGAAGGACATTAAAAGGACCGAAGTTCAAAGGTACTCTTGCGCATCGAAACGTGTACAAATGTCCAATTAAATTGATCAATCGATACATGCAGCTTCAATTAGTGTAATACCATCTGGCGAACAGTTCAATTAATATTGCCACTTTAATTGGTCTAGAAACATATACCTAGGCTAAAATGTATACTTAAATTGCTAAGATTATTCGTGCAAAAGATAAGTTTATTTTTCAAATAGTTAATGCTACTGTACATTGTTAATGTTACTAGTTTTCAATTAAAATTGTAAATACCTCTAGTTTGAACTCATTAGTTGGTAATGAGGACACCTGGTTTGTGTGGGTTTTGCATGTAATTGATTGTGTCTTTAGATGTTTCCTGAGCTGACGTTAATTTTAAATGTACTCGTATCGTGCATTGCAATTATATTTACTTAGCATTCGAGTTTAATTTATTTTTGCTGTGACTACGTCGCTGGTAAAGTGGTAACAAGTGTAGTTACCGATTAATCGATCCCGTGCCTGTTCTGAGAACGGAAACAAGTGAAACAAGTGAAACAAGTGAAACAAGTGAAACAAGTGAAACAAGTGAAACAAGTGTAACAAGTGTAACAAGTGAAACAAGTGAAACAAGTGAAACAAGTGAAACAAATGAAACAAGTGAAACAAGTGAAACAAGTGAAACAAGTGAAACAAGTGAAACAAGTGAAACAAGTGAAACAAGTGAAGCATGTGACACAAGTGAAACAAGTGAAACATGTGACACAAGTGAAACAAGTGAAACAAGTGAATTTAGTATTGCAAATTGACGTGTAAAAGTGCTGCCTTGTAGCCTACAAGGCAGCACTTTTACACGTCAATTTTATCAAGCGAACGATGAGGTCGACATTTCCTAACTGACTACTCTGAGAAGAAATGCCGAAACAAACTCAGAGGTTTGTCTCTTTTTTAGCATTGAGCTTTTTGGTTTTTTAAAAGCACACAACAATATTTTAATCCAATATCTCATTCTTGTAACACGTAAATGTAACATAAATCTAAAAACGCCAACAATTGTCTCACACCTATAATTAACTGCAAACAGTTTAATTACACCACTCGCCAGCAGCTCACACGTTCACTCAATCATTCTCGTTCACTCGTTCACTCTCATTCGTTCAAACATGGAGCACTCATTGTGTGCACGTGTTGCTGTAATTAATTGTAATTTGTAATTAATACTCGGCGCTAAAGCCATATTTTCCCTCGCCGCCACACAGTTTGTTATACTAATATGATAATTGATGGTTAATGGCGAAAATTGCTTTGTTCTTTACACCTTTTTTTATAAGAAACCAGGTCTGTAAACACGCCAATGAATTAGACAATCATTTCATAATGGCGACTGATATTAATAATTGTTTTCGATTATCGAAAAAAAATTCTCACGTTGCCATACAAAATGTCAATGCGAAATTTTGTAAACTCATCTCGTCAAATGTTACCATAACCTATAATATTGTTAATGATGAGTGAAATAAAGATCTAAAAGAGATATGTAACGGAAAGGTCATCAATAAAAAATGGGCACTCACAAACATAACGATTTTTCATTTGATTATTTGTCATATCAAAAGGGGCTCACCTCTGATCTAAACGATTCCGTTAACCAATCGATTGTCCATAAAAACTTATGATTAATCGATCCTAATTGATATAATTCATCCCTTTAGGCAGCAGGACGTCTGTCACGCGACTTGTAAGCGTGACATGCGCATTTTTGACAGTTCGTGACTAATTGTTGTGACAAAATATTTCAACAGTTGCGTCAATCTGTTATTGGAACAACCCTCATTATGGAATCCCACGAAGCTCAACTATTGAACGATTTGTTTCTATAAAACCTCACACTTATTCCATTGTAATAAAGTTCAGAATGTAACAGTAAATTGATTCGCGAATGTTGTTTCGGAATGGAATGTACAGGGACCAATGACGTTGCGCAATCAATTCAAATTTTGGAATTGGAATGAATGAATTCAGTTTGGAATTGTTGAACGTTATTGATCATCTGTGTGAGGCATGCATAGTATTTGATGACTTGGAACTTGTGATATGCAGATGCATGTAAAGAATTGAATTTATTATCAAAAGAATTATGTTGCATGAACATCTGCTCAGCATGAGATGACAAGCGATTTGGCTAATCATTTATAAGTAACAGAACAGTTAGTCGTATTAACTATATCTTTCAGGAGTGTTTGCTGGTTTGCCTGATGGACTTACTGTAGTCTCTGGACTTCTGAAACATCAATAACACGTTGCTGATTAATAATTAAAGCTGTATTAAATTTTCTGATGAAGAATACATTTCACATAACATAACATCACGCCTTTTATCCCCGAAGGGGTAGGCAGAGGTGCACATTATACCACTGTACAATGTAACACCCACTTTTCACTATCTATGTTTTGAATCCCACGTAATAGGGGGTGAGCCTATTGCCATATACTGGGCACAATTCCAGACTCCGAGCTACTACTGAGAATATTTAAAAACCCAGTAATACTTTGCCCGACCCGGGAATCGAACCCGAGACCCCTTGCCCGGCAGTCGCATTTACGACCACTCGGCCAACTAGGCAGTCATACATTTCAAAAGTTGACATATCTATGAGGAAAGATACATACGTCACTCTGATCGAGCCTTATCTTCTCATCAACGATTACCAGCGAAAAAATCATAAAGAATTAATTCATTAACCTCTATAGAACCATCAGATGTCTCTTAAAAATGTCAATAGACGGACAAATCCCATTATGTTATATACGGATTTAAATAATAGACTAGATTAGACCTTTCTACGTCTATTATATTATTGTTAAGTTCGGCTCCGACCTTTGACACAGGAATCGAACCGATGAGTGGTGTATTCGTGGTTTATCATGTACTGCTTCACCTGACTGCTTTTTTGTTATTACTGCTATTGTTTGATGTAACTTATACTTTGGTATTAAGGTGGAGTACTGTTGACGCGCTTTTTGATTTGTTGGTCTTTAATATTGTAGTTTGATTACTTATTTACGGTAGAGGCAGTGTTATTATGTTTACGTTTATACTGGAAAATATTAGCAATCCATTGATATCATGAAATAAGGCTTTAAGTTACTTTAGGTACTTTAGATGATGAATTTGAAAATTGGTAACAAAAATATACATTAGCTCGCTTTGTTATCGTCTATAATTTACTTATGTTCAATATGGATTTCTATTCCAGTCCCTGTTTAAGATACTGTTATACATATACAAAACATTTCGACAAATCGTCTCAGTAAAACAGCACCTTAAATCAAGAGTAGCCTGTAATGCTTAGTCATCGATTCGCTTCCCATGACAAGTGACCTGTGTCGCTCTATCTCAGTAGAGCATCTACAGTGTCTACACGATGCGATCGCGATTCGGAGTAAAATCATAGCGATACTGTTTGTGGCGCTAATTTACATGTTGGTAACAAAAAATATGTATTTTTTATAGCATGAGCCGGTAAACGAGCATACGGATCACCTGATGGTAAGCAATCGGCGTCGCCCATGGACACCTGAAACACCAGAGGCGTTACAAGTATGTTACCGGCTTTTTGGGGATTAGGAGTTTGAGGATCGTTGGGGATTCAGGGATTGGGGAGATTGGGGAAGAGGAAAGTAATTGGGCCTCCGGAAAGCTCACTCACACAACGAAACACAACGCAAGCGTTGCTTCAAGTCGGTTTTCTGTGAGGCCGTGGTATCACTCCGGTCGAGCCGGCCCATTCGTGCCGAAGCATGGCTCTCCCACACTTAAAATTATTATTACGAAGTTTAGTCATAAAGTATATTTAAGGATGTTTGGAAACTGATGATCAACTTTCAAAACTATGCATACCATTTGAAATCATGATCAACCTGTAACTGTACTATTTTTCGACAAGTAGGAAATGAATCAAAGGAAGTTTAGGAATCATTTAAAATCTAAATGAACTCTGATAAGCTTTTTAGTGTTACCCTAATAAGCGAATTCAAAAGTAATATGTAAGATGATTAAACTGACTGACACTGAAACTCATTATCGAATGTTACAAGAAATACAGTATTCTATTTAATTTATCTATCTCTTTGATGGACATGCAACACACGTTACCTACTTAGGTAACATCAGTTAGATTGGACATCGGTTCACATCGACAATATTGTTAATTAAATCATTATTGAAACACTTCAAATCTTCAAATCTTTGAAGACAACCGTGTCTCGATTTAATAAGTATTTCATATATCAATCCAAAGTTAATGAGATATAGAATTATTGCGTAAAAAATCGATTTTATAATGAAATGATTCCTTTTAATTTGAGCGACAAGCTTCATTACATACAAAATGATATTACACGATCAAATGACATCACTAATATGATTTAAAAAACATGAATACATTATGACTATTAAGTCGTCAAAGTAAGCGACCGTCTGTCGTTTTATTGTCACTTACAATGGTGACACCGAATCGATTCAATTCATAATCGGATCGGAATACAATGATATTGATACCCACGCGATCGAGTGCTGCGCTTGTTGAAAGTAGTCGCAGTATATTTAGAGGCTGATTAATTGATTGAGATCTGTAATGTGCTAAGTGATACTGGGTCTAGGATGCAGGTGTCTATTGTCCAATATATGAAATGGCCTCAGTACCTGCCTACGTTAATAAGATTATAATGGGAGATGCGTCGTACGTCATCGCTTCTTCTTGTCAAATGCCTAGGAAAGTGAGTACAGAGTACTCCATAAATTGCACTGACTCCAATTGAAAATAACAAGATTGTTCAGTTCACCCGCCGCAAAGAACGTTCCCCTTCGACTTTTACTATGATAATAATAATAAACTTTACCATTCAGATTAAAGAAAGAAAGTAAAGTATGAATGCTCAACATTTTGCGCAAGTCGTAAGATTTAACTGAGGAAATGGTTTGTATTGGTGCAAGCCAACTCTTTACTATTTATGAGGCACATTACTACACATCAAACAATGAACACATCGCAGCGAGCGTGGCGGGCGACTTCAAATATCCAAATACAAAACGCTAACTATTTATTAACAATACAAGCTCATTACTTCAAATAGAAGGAATTAACATGCAAAATTTGCTGTAACAGCAGTCGAGGAAATAGTAAAAAGTGTTATCGGTCGGGCTGAGACTAAAATGTTAGCGAATAGTAAAACAATTTGCACTAAAAAGGTTTAACAATGAGTAATTGTGTCGGGCGTACGAGTAAAAAACGCAAGTGTCGGCACATGAAGGGACAAAGGCGGTCTCAGCGCGCGCCGAAACAAATGCCGTCGTAAAACAGATCTATTCGCAGAAAAGAAATTTTGCACAAGTTACGCTTTAGCGAAGCATTGTGCTGGGCTTTAGAGGTACCGCTGTGTGGTGTAGAGAGCCGCTGAGGAAATGTGGCTTTTATAGCTACTCGTGCTTACTGTGAGATAGCTCCGAGACCTGCCAAGTAAAGGGGTGAGCTCTTTGTAAGGTGCCACTCCGACCGTCGATGAAATGTTCAGTTACATGTTCTGTATTCTGCAGTAGCAGTGTCGTCAGATACTCCAATACAACGAGGTGTATTAACTATCTATACATTGTGTTAGTAAAGCTTTCAATTCACATTTACAACATTTTGATGGTTCATGTAATAACTCCTTGATATTTACGATGGATATTCCTTTTACGAGTATTTTATGAAATTAATAAATTAAGTATATTACTTGGTTGGTCTAATGATTACAACCGATTGAAGTATCGGATTCGATTCCTGGGTGGTATACAGCTGTAACGGACCCTCTGTAATAGGTTGCTAGCTAATTGTAGAGCTTTATGAAGGTTCATATTTTGTTTCCTGAATTGTTATCTTTACTGTCGCAAAAAATTAACATTATTACATGTTTTTTTGCAGTAATTGTGAATCATTTAACATACCAGTCACATCCATTAACATACCTATTCTCCACAATAGATCGACGGCTACACTGAACAGCTTATATTTGCCTGATGAATTATAGCCAATAATTTGCGACAAACTGATTAAGATTCAAGTATTTACAGTTCTCAATATCAGCCCATTGACACTGACAGGTGACGTCACCCCAAAAAGCCGGATTCTCGACGGATAGGTATAGCGGGGCACGCGGTGCGCATGCGTGCAACGCTGACGAACGATTGGCCGCTGTCGCCCCGCCTCGCATTGCGCAAGCGACGCACGTTATCGTTCACTCGTGCTCGACAATTAGTTGTTAACTTGTTAATGTCAAACTGGTTTAAACGTTATATAATCTAAGGGTTGGGGTTTTAATCAGAGAGGTTTCTTAACATTATTAGAACAATAATGAACGTTAATATAACTTCACTGTGATATCTAGTCAATTATTATTCAGGACTTGATTTCCTACCAACCTAAACCAATGCTTTAATGAGTCGATCCAATGTATGTTTAATTGTATTGTAATTAAGTATGTGTAATTAAGGGCGTAAAACAGGTAGATGTGTCTCCTTGAAACGCTTCAGAGTTCAGTGATGATTGTTACATCAGTATCATCAATTTATTCACATCTCAACTGCGATAATCTAAAAAGCTATTACATAATAATCTATCCCACATGGAAATCAATTTCATTTTACGTTCCATCTGAAAATATAAGGAAGAACGTCGGTATAAAGCGGATTTTAACATTGTAATTAGCTGCTCTCCGCTAATGAGAACTAGTTTAGTTTCATTGTAATACACGGACATACTCGTAATACTTAATTATATGTATGTATGGACTCGTTCGACCAACAATTACATATACGTTAGCCTTTGAACAAGTTAGCTGCATATGTAAACAAGGTGCAATTGCATACACTACCTTATAAATAACTGATTCTTAATAGGTACAATTGTTAGGAAATTATAGCTCAGTCTAACGGAATGTTGAAGACTTGTATATGATTCTTATATTTGTGTTTCTAAGTACTTGTAACTTTATGACTGTCTTGTGATGATTATGTAGATCTTTATTATTCATGGATCATCTCAAGATGTTTTTTAAATTATGTTACAGTAAAAATGTGTTTTGTAAAATAAACAAACGTCAACGTTAGAAAAGAAGACAGTCATGTCCACACGAATAAAGAATCTAAAAATAAAATCATAACCAAGTCTGTCGAGCTTGTAGCATCAAAGACCACGCCGCAGAAAACTGAAGAAATACTGACAGGTGGCCATATTCCATAATCTCACATTTCTATGATCCATTTCCCACGCGTGGACAATATTAAAATGCATTAGAGAACACGCTGGAATAGAATATATCCCGATCTAGATCAGACAGAGCCGCCGCAATAACTCATAGATAGATCGATGGATCAATATGGATGAGGGGTGCCCGGGATGCGCGCGCGCATTCAACTGTCACCGCTCGTGCGCTTGCGCCGCGAATTCGAATTCATAAGTAGAATGTCGGTTTTAATGTATTTATACTTTATATTTGTTTTATTGTTCGTATAAATATTTTAGAAAAAAAATTTGAGTACATAATTGTTTTACAAATTATACACTGCAGTTCAAATAAAGCGGGTCACTCATTAATTTAAGAACAGCGTTTATTTTTTCCAACCAATTGTTGACGTCAACCTGTGATTGTAGACCATAAAGTATTGTTAACAAACTAGTTTTTTCTGAAGCAGCCATTGGCTAAATGTAGATGATTGTATCGTGCTGCATAGACATCAGTATTTATGATACGCATAAGTCAATCAAATTGTGAATGTTTATTAACATAAATGTGCAATAATTTAAGTGATTTTCAATTCTAATGTTCAATAAATGTTGGCTAATTAATTAATTTGATTGAGATAATCATGATACAAGTAGCTCGTATTTTTTGTGATTGCTATTAATATTTATGTACAAATTGATCTGTGTGGTCTCCGTTGTACTTGCTTGACTTTATACAGTTTGTAAGTAAATGAAAAGATCGTAATTTTACACGAAAAGATTTTAGGACTTTTTTCAACTTATAAATATCGTCTCTGTCAACCATTTCTTTTCCGACGAATCTTGTTTCTAATGACCACAAAATCCTTGCAGCAATGCAACGTAAAGATATACATTTAGCTCCAAATTACAGTGTCGATTTCTATAAGACAAAGGCCACAAAATGTGCGGACTGTGAAACATCTCATGAGGTCAGAAGACGTTTAGTTGCATGTACTTACACGACCTTGTGTCACATCGGAACATTTGCCGTCGACAACCTTCGCTGGCTAATAACGAGTCATCAAATTCTTATTACGACATTAAATAATATCAATGTTGTGTGTCAGTCAGGTTGAACGCCAGTATACGGGTTTGTAGGAAATGTGAACGTTGACCCGTTTATTTTGCACTGAAGTGTAGTCAGACATGCAACCATGTTTAGGGACATTGAATTTATAGGATTTTCTTACTATGTAAGGTAGGGCATCAAACTTGATTTTGACTTTGTATGCTTGTATGTGTGCTCGGAAAAAGGTTAATTTTTGTACACTACCTAATTGCAATGCCTATAAAACATCATAAATGCTCTACTTGCAAAAACAACCTAGTAACAAAAACGTTGATTTTCTACTCGACTGCTACTGTTATTAAATCATACGTAGGATGTCAGTAGTTAACTCCAAAGATTGAGAAACCGTCCTTTATTTCCGATTTATGTGTTTGGCAGCCGAGTCCGACCGAGGTGTAAGCGACCCGTCCGGGAAACGATGATGCAAATGTTCGGTGCACTGTCAAGACACTGTCTACAGGCTGTTCTATTGTTATAAGAAATTTAAGCATTGCGATTTGTATGCTACCATCATGAATTTTATCAGAAAGTAGACTGACATTTGGAATATCGTAGGTACCCGTCATCATAAGTACGGGTCGAGTTTATTCGAACAACTAAACACTGATAAGATTACAAGTAATTTTTCATACCGAATTGATGCAAGTAAAAATAGTCATTATTACCTAATTACATAAGTGTTAATCTTAGTTTACATAGACCCTACTACCTACTGTAAAAGGTAAACGCAAAGTAGTGCACCTTCATATTGTTTCAGATCAATAAGACAAGTTTTTACGAACGATTCTATTTTTAGTACAACCACATTAAATTTCAGAGAGCCTCGTAAATTTTTATCACATCATCCCGTAGAGCAACGACGTACAGTGGACGGTCACGGTGGCTGGGCGCGGATGTGAAGCAAGTGTCGCGCGAGGACACCACAACTGTGCCAATAACACGTGCTTCCAGTTTACTGTCACTGTCTCAGAGGTTCTTATGTCAACTGATAATTTATTGGGATCTGGTCAAATATAACTGTTTCTAAGGATATGACAGTAAAGGTTAAGAATTGAAGTTATTGGTGGTGGTCTATGTTCTGTAGTGGATGTCTTGTAGTGAAGCTGACATTAAATGTGCTAAGCGATGAATCCTATTTAATAGCGGGTCAGCCTATTCCCATACAACTTGGCATAGACCCCGTGATATTACAAAGGGAACTTAAGGGAGATGAAAAATATGTAATAATCCCGACCTGGGAATCGTGTTTCTGACTATATGAGTACCAAGGCAGTCGGGGTTTTTATGTAATTTCCGAAGTGATTCTTAAGTTTTCTTCTCTCTCTTCTGTTCTCACAGATAGTTCACGGTGTGCATCAGATGGTCAGGTATTAGCATACAATCTAGCGAGCTAGTTTCAATAGATGTTACTAACTATAACTAACACAGACTCCGGTGAAATAGTGAAATGTATTGAATGCCACGCGGTACTGCGTTCTACAGTGGACCTAGTGATGTTTTTTATATAATTGTTTTGATTGTATCATATGTGATTAATATTTGTAGTGTGATTGTGGAAGTTTTAGATATGAGAAACTAATTTCTCAGTGTTTTAGGAGGGAGGTAAAGTGATTAATTGTTAAGCTCCGTACTTTGAAATAGTTATATGAGTTTGCGTGCAGGTTGCAGTATAGCTCACTCTCTCATAAGATTGCGTTGAATGCGGAAGTTAGTAAAAGAAGCATCTGACTTGTTTGGATTTGAAAGTTAGTAGGCGCAGGCGCTAACCGGTCACTATTGTTTATCTAAGAAGCTGCAACTACTATTATTATTATAATAGGCTCCAGCGGGTCAATTACGTGATACTTCATAACCTTTACTACTATTCGAAAGTTCGTTCAACAATAGCCACGAAACACCACCCTTCTACAAATATCAACGAATAACATTCTCTGTGAGCGATAAGTGCCCACTGGCGAACAAACCACGCGTGAAAGGTTGGTATCATCCCGCGACCCTCACGGAAACTACCATGCCACTACCTTCGGCCCATGAAAAACTAGCCCTCACAACGAGAAACCAGCCATATCTTTAATACCATACAGTTGAATCTTAAACGGTAACTCGGGGAGGATGACAGCAATTATGTTGAAGGAAATCGAAGCTTATTTATGGAGATTTTAAGGTCGGGTGTCGAGTGGAGATGGTGTTGCACTAGAAAGTCTGACTCGAGTAACCCTAGACTGGGTCTAGTTGAATAAGTAATAGTAAAACTGATTTAGGATTAAACGGAATTCATTAGAATTATGTTCTGCTGGTTAAGTGTGATGGTGGCTCTGACGCCTCGTGATTTAGAGGGGTAGGCAGAGACAGCTAGATTTACGTTTGAACTATAAATTAGATTGCCAAATAAATCATTAATATTAATAAAGATGTTTGTTTGTCCTTTGTGTGTACTGACTTAATGATGCTTTATGGTGGTCTCTCGTGATTGATATTACTCTCTACAGTTTAGAAATTTCAGCATAATAACATAGAATTTGGTAACAGATGACCTTTATTAGGTGCAATGAGATTAATACTCTAACTGTCAACAAGGAAATGCGCGATTCTAACTTTACTAAGAAGATCACCATTAGAATCACCATTGAGCTCTTTTAATCCTGTCTAATCCACCAGGCATAGTATAAAACCACTATTCCACTAAGCAAGGACAAGTTTCCCCACAAACACCATAAAAATACTCCAGTAAGTTTTTTAATAATATCTAAAGCATAATTATACAATTAAGTGCGTGTCGAATACATTATATCTCCTTTAAGTTCTGTAAACTAAGCAAAAAAACTGTACTCATTTTTATCATTTCCTCTTTATAAAATATTCTACTTGATACCTCTTATGGTTAAAAAGATACAGCGTTAAATAAGTGGTTTAGAGATTTTTACCTTAACTACGCAACTCTCAAAACATAAATTATAGGACTTAGGGTGTACTTTACAGCTGTACTTTTTCTAGACATTTTTTTCTGAAATCGAGGGCCAACAAGCAGACTGGTCACTTGGTGGTAATTAGCGCCGCTCATGGCCTCTCGGAACATCAGAGTAAATTTGTTTTTGGCTAAGTACGGCTATGACATAGCTCTATTGTGACCAAGACGAGACTATTATCAATTATCATATTGGACATCTTTCTTTTATAGATTAGGAGGCAAACGAGTAAACGGTTCACCTGATTGAAGCGATCAGCGACGCCCATGGACACCCGCAACACTAGAGGTGGATTGCCGGCCTTTAAAAAGGAATATTACAATTCTGATTCTATATTTAATATTGAAAAATTCAAAAATCTGAATTCGAGATCTTTTACGTAGTTGTCGCTCAAATCACACCATAAATCACCATCATTGAAATATTAAAAACTTTACCTGCCTTGGTGTTCGAACCTTAAAACTTATTGTAGTTCTATTTACACCTAACGAGATAGTCAAATAAATGCTCAAACCGATACACTTAGAAATATAAATCAGTGCAGTCATAATTTCTAAACGTAATTGGCAAAAAGATTTACAATTACTGTGTTCTTAACGTCGTATATTGCAGACCAATGGAATTACTTCGCACTCATAGTGATGCACTTTGTATCATAATGCTAGCTCTTATTACAGTGTAAGCATAGTTTATTGGACACTCAAACATATACACTCGGTTTATGAAGATTATGTCTAGGGTTGTATGTTAAGATTCTGTTCGTTTGTTTGTTGAGATTTCGTATATTTATATGATGTTTTTAACCACATGTCATGTCACGTTTTATTCTTTGAAGAGGTTTTTAAGGTGGACACGTGGAATATAAAGCGTAATTGTAGATTTAGTGTTATATAAGCTTTGACTTTTCTAACGATGGAAATGCCCGGAAAATTACTAGTGAATTATGGTTAAAATAGTATTTAATCACAGACTTTGCATTCATTGTACTATTAATTGACATTGCTTTACTATTAAACAAAAATGATATAAATACCTCTATATTTTTATGTAAATGAAATTAGAATAAATATACTGGACAGATATAGGCTAATAGCTATTCTAGAGACAACTTACACAAAATGCGTTATTTGCATGGAAATCATACATTTATACATTCATAGGATATAGTTTACAAACTGTACACTAGAATGTAAAGTCTAAAGTTTAGTTTTTCAATTAAATACTCCTATTTCATATAGGTACATAAATATATACAATTAATTGAACAAGGAAATTTGATACCTTGCTTATACATATACGCCATTTTGTTTAAAAATCTTAGAAAACTAGAAATAAGTGATTGCTTAAAGCTCTTTATATTGAACTACTAATAAACTTTTTCAAATAATTTACTCAGTCGTCAATTGAATGGTACTGAATCAATTTATTAATCAATTACAACAACATTGTATCATAACTTTCGTAAGATACTAAATCAATTATTATGCTTTTGGCTTACTCACGTAATATTTTGACGAGGAACTCGACTAGTTTCAAGCCATGCTAGAGGCTCATATTTGTCAGTAGCAGCGCGGCAGTCGCCATGTGGCGGGTCGCGAAATGCTGCTCATGAATATGAGCCTCTAATATGGCTTGAAACTAGTCGAGTTCCTCATCAATCAGTTACATGAGTAACTCCAAAACATAATAATTAATATTGTTTCAACTATAAAATGATGATTAAAAAAACATTGTACCATCTAATACAAAAGCATTTCCTAATTTCCTTCGAACCGCAAGATGGCGGACGCGCGTAAATAACAGCTCATTTGCTACATCTTGGCATTAGCATAGCGTTTGTTACTGGTATGGCACCTGCATCGATGTCGCTCGTAAAAATAACCCCAGCACGACCACACTATAATCATACCAGGATGATTTCCGCTATATGATCAGTGACATAGTTTATGGAAACGGCCGTCTCTTGCCTAACGATTTCATATTAAGATCGTATAATTAGAAGCTGTTTAGGTTGCTCAGCAGGGTTTCTATGTGTGCTTTGCTGTCCGTCGGCTTTTCCTATAGTGAAAAGGATGGTTTCAAGTGTCCTCTGGTACGCCTAGGCATACACATACTCTCTAGGGAGTGTATAGTATTTTGTACTATAAAGTTAACATTCATAATATTTGTTTTTTTTTGTTTATCTCTGAAGTACCTTCAATTTTTATCAGCAACTACAGTGAAGTCAAAATGTCATATAATGAACATCAAATTGTCATATAATGTGTACGCTATGCAATGAATTACTTTCTTCCATCACACCAGGGCACTATGTCAAACTATAACATTAAATTAACTATTCTTCCCCACGTAACAATTAAATTAGCGACCGTACTTAAACCTAACCAATTGGATATAAATTGAAACTGTTAACGCGTAACGTAAGGCTTTGGAGACTTCCTTACACCGTCGTCGGCGGCTTTGTGAGAAGTAATGGAAGGCGGATGTCAATCCGGTGACACGCGAGGGTTTATGGCCCAGCTTCGGTGTGATTGAGGAGCAAAGGGCGGGCGAGCTGGATACGAGACAATAGATCTTGTGGACTGTGAAGTGGTTGGAGATAGAACAACGTAGACAGAGAAATTGTAGTTGGGATTTTAATCAAATGAGCTAAATGAAATGAAGTGTTATACTGGTTTTAACTTGTGATGTATTATCTTATAGTTGTTGTACGATTTTGAACTCAAAGATTTTCGATTAAGGATTTAATGGTACAACAATGAATATTCCACGAAATATAGTTTATATCAAAACTTATTATAAATTATAGTTATTGTTAAGAGATCACATTGTTTTAAATACTGTACAATTAAGAACTTCTCTCGCTGTTCGCTTCTACCTTTGATCCAACTGACCCTACTATAAAGAGCTCGGTCTAGTGATCAAATTTAACATTTCGCCAGCCAATCGCGTCCCGTCGATAGATTGTAAGTGTAATTGGAACTACAAGGTGGCACACCGGCTACTTCTGCGTGTGCGCATGTTTCATGAAAACGGAGCACATTCGATTTAAATGTTTCGGTGGATGTAACAGCGGATAGCTTGAATAGTTTGAAGTATTTTTAAGACGAAACACCATATTTGTTTTCGTCGTCTAGACTAAAATTACGTAACTGTACAAAATTAACGAATTCTATTAACATATTCAAATGTATGTAAAGTCCATTTTTCCATGTCAAAAACGGTCTCAGCTCTCAACCCCAAAACCCCGGACTCCCTAATAAAACTAAACCGTATTGTACACTAATTCTTAACGACGCCACACATCAATTGTTTATTTTTATTTATTTCAAATTTCATCGCGATATTATTAACTTTATTGCGATTACGATCTTGAGAATTCATTTTTGACGTTTTTATTCGAATTTATGCGATTCCTTGCGGTGTTACCAAGTTATTTAACAACATTATAAACACGCATTACTACCTTACGACATGGAAATAAGGTGCAAAACAGAATGTTTTTCTTAGAACCGATGTATGAATAAATTTTGGTCGCTATGACTTCGTGTGACTGCTCTAAGATTTTATTATTTAAAAAATTGATATTTTATTTTTCGAATTGGACTGCTAACGCGCTCAGCGGGTGGTTGAGATTACTTGTAGGACTTTGTACCTTAATAGAGTTGGTTTAAAGTATATTTTGTGTTGGGTTTCATTCGGCCCTTTGAGGGACTTCAAGGAATCGAGGCTGGGATCTGCGTCTGCGCTTATATTTCCAGCTCAGTTGGATGTTTCGATGTAATCTTTGGAATTGTACAATAGTTATACCTAAGTAACAGCGTGGCATTGCGTCTAGATTTTTTATGATGAAGTATTTTATTGAGGGGGTTATGAAATGATCCAGATTTTAATAAATCGTTACAGGGACATGATTTTAATTTTGTGTGGTTGAGGTTGCAATAAAAATTTATCTATAAACAATGAACCACTTCACTTTTCCAATCGAGAAATGGTAGCATATTCACACCCATAACTATAATAGGTATATCGATATTATAATTATGAATAATGACACGTTATATATACCTAGAATATCATACACATATTGTATATACAGACTGTCGAGAACATCTTTGACCTCTTACCTTATTATTATTCAATCCGATCATATATCTCATGATTAATACCCAAGTTATTATCTATGGATTTTATATACTAAACTGACAATTATATATTGCTAGAAACGCGGTCGTCTTTATGTGGAATTATAATATATCTTCATTAATTTAAGAATCAAATGTAATATTATGTCTGTTCGCGAAAAGGCAGGTGTAGATTATGTAAGGGAAAAAAAAGAAAAAGAGGTAGGTTTGTCATGTCACAGACTTCGTCTTTTTAGGAATCAGGAAATGTGTGAATGAGACTTTTAGATATAATCCCTAAATCGAATAAAACCAAAATATATTCTAGGATTCATTTCTGTATTATTTTAAACTAAATTAAATAAAAATAGAATTAAATAAACTAGGCTCACCCCCACCCCCTTACATGGGACTCATAACATAAATAGTGAAAAGTGGGTGTTATATTGTACAGTGGCATTAAGTGACGTAAAGTGCACCTCTACCTACCACTTCGGGGATAAAAAGGCGAGATGTTATATTATGTTATGTAAACTAAATTTCCAATTTCCCTAACCATTATTCAGCGCACAAAGTCGCGTGATAAACAATAGTTTGTAGATTATATATTATAGTATCGATGTGTTAATAATTATATATTATACCTCTAGTATATGTGGAGTATAATTCGACTTTATGTTAATTTTGTAACTGTAGTACTAAGGCGTGTAGCCTGTCAGGTATAATATATTCAAAATCCGATATTTTATAATGATAATATTGTGATTTTTCTTCACAAGCCTTTCTGTGATTGGTTTTACATAACAATGTATCATGTATACATTTAATATCATCACGACTGTTTTTTCCTAAAATGATGAGTACAGATGTTTTTACGGCCCACTTTTCACTGGTCATGATTTTGGGTCTTACATAATTGAGGCGATCCAATATTAAACGTTTAAAAAGTTTATAAATTAATTAAAACATGTTTAAATTTTGTTCCTAGAATAATTTACTTCGTTGTAAAATCCCATATCATTCTCTTCCATAGGAAATGCAATTATGAATATTAGAACGATAATTATCTAGACCCTTGGATCATCAGATGCATAATTTTATTACAATTTCCACAACTAGTAATTCGTATCGATTGCATTAATCATTACCTACCTAAGTTTATACGGAAAAACAATGAATGTAGGACAGTATATTGGCCTTATGCCAAGCCTAATGCGTATGTTAATTACTTCGACCTAAGCATAATGTCATGTAAACAAGTGCTACTAATGTATTGATCCAGTCTTGTTGCAATTCCTAAGTACTTACAGAGCTTACTTGTGCCACCGGTTTATCTTTGTTTCATTTCCCTGAAAAGGTCACCCAGAGACCTTAATGTTACTTCTAAAACTCGTATTAGATATAGTAAAATATAACATAACATAACATTAGGCCTTTTACCCCCGAAGGGGAAGACAGAGGTGCACATTACAGCACTTATAATACCTTATATGCCACTGTACAATGTAAAACTTACTTTTCACTATTTATATTATGAGCCCCATGTAATAGGGGGTGACCCTATTGATATAGTAAAATATATTCTTACTAATAGTATTATAAACGTTTGATTGTCTTTTATGTCACAAAAACGCACATTTTTAACCGACTTCAGAAAAGAAGGATGTTCTCAATTTGACCTGTGTGTATGTATACATATATTTGCGGTTTTCAGAAACGTGTTTGACCGACTTCAAAAAAAGAGGGGGTCAAGTCGGTTTTTTAAACGTAGCTTACAAAAGAATTATCTTGGTATGATTTTTGTGTCTACAAATACGAGACTACTTTTCTTTCTCAGATTACGCGGGTAACACCGTGGGCGGATAGCTAGTCTTTATACGTGCACTTTTGCCTTCTTGGGGCATAACAGGCGGTGAGGTTGAAAGATATTAAATAATTTGAATTAAAAGTTGTAGACTGGAAGATTTTTATGATTAACACGCACGCTTCAAAAGGCTATCTACCACATCTCAGCTCATAACTTCCAAATATTGCAACTCCTTTCAACAGCGAACACCAACTCATTCTCTGTAACCCTACTCTTCTTAGATACAATCAGATCACATCATTACTACTACCAACCTACTAATAAAATTAAAAACATGATAGTCATCGGCAAACATCGACAATCTTCGTATAAGATCGGGGAACGATCAAATAATATTACATGTTTATGTTTTGATTTGATCTGTATAACATATCCTACAAATATTTTTCTTCATATTCCCGTTACTGACGTTAACCTATGGTTTGCTAATCGTGTAATACAGATAGCAATCTATATGCACTTTAGATTCTTGTTTACTTTTCACTTCCCTAGTTTTCTGATTCGAATATTTACGTTGGAATTAAGACTTCTTCGTGTTATGCATAGTTTTAAAGCCTGGTTACATGGTTAGGTTGTTATGTAGTAAGTTTATTGTATTTACAGCTTAATGCTTACGGGAATTGTAATAATCTAACTGTCCCATACCTTTTGTAATAAAATCATCTGAACTATGCCTAAGGAGTTGAAATAAATATGTAGGTATGACAAAAATTAAATAATTTTCCCATGATCATTAGCCCATATACTACCTATAGGGCGAAACCAATAGTACGATCACAAACAGTTTTATTTTGACACAAGGATTTAAGTATATGAATTTTTTACACTAGATCGAATCTATGAGTTATTTCCGACCATACATCACACGGCGAACAAACACCAACACAAATGGCTTACAATAACAGTGATAGTCTCAACATCTACCAGAAGTCTCAATTACCCCCGTCCCCCTCGTCCATAGTCCTCAGTTTCCCATAGTGGTCGTGTGTGGGGAATCGTGCGCTATTACCAAAGGGACCCACGAAGCGCTCCGAGCTACCGCACTGCTAGGAATTTCCCAGGTTTAGCTCTGGTTTAGGACGGGAAACAGTTTAGTGTGTGACGAACTTGTTATGTTAAAAATGTAATATCTACACAATAAGTTACTTGTGCTGCCATCTGTCAGACATTGGTTGTAACTTTCCTTTTTTAAAATATTTTTATTCTGTTGCCACTCATTCTGAGAACATTTGTTCTAAATCAGGTTATGGGTCGTTCGCTTAAAAAAATTTTTGTTTTTCAGTCTTGTAGATTTTGCAGTATAGCAAGTGTTAAAAGACAGTGCAAGTCAAATGCGATTAAGCTGCGAAGTGGAAACTTTCTATTGAACACTTGTTTTATTTTATGTTAGACACAAGAGTTTAGGTTTAACAATTAGTATAGTTAGTAAAGCATGTAGAATGTTTGACTACCAAAGAGGTAAATCGACAAAGATCTGATGATTGAATTCAGAAATTTCTTATTGGAGTTAGCATGTTTAGATACTGATGGGTTTTTGTTACTTATTGGAGTTATTATAATAGATACTACTTCTAATAAATATTTCAATTCCTTCTACTATTCAACCTTTTTTTGTTGACGGGGGGAAACCTTCAAAAGGAGACTAGCTTTTTGGGGAAAAAGAGTATGGGATTTATACCTCACTAAAACCTCCCCGGTGGCCACCATTCGCACCTGAAAGAGGCATCGGGTCCGCTCAATAGACCAACCTTGGAGCCCCGACGGTGCAACGCCTGTAATGGCACCTCCCTATGGAGACCTATGTGTCTACCTAAAGCCTCTCTGTGCAGTGCAACAGCTAAAGTATCCGGATGTCAAATGTAGTGTACAAGTACCTAACGTGAAATTAATTCTATATTACCTGTTACAGTGGACGGTTTCTTATCTAGTAGTCGGATAATATTTCAAGATAAAAAGCCAATAATAAAGATATAAAGAGTATCGATAGTGTACCTGTTCAGGGAGGTTTTAATGTACAGCAGTTTGTGTTGTGGGTGTTAGGTTGTATTTTGTTAGTCGTGTCAAATTAAGTTGTAGAGGTATTTTTATGTAATGAGAGTCGTAATTCGTTTAGTGGGTTTGGTTTGTTACCTTCTAGGTTTGGTTTGAGTTTCAAAGTCAAGTTGGTTATAATATATAGTTTTATATGTTATATGTTTAGTAAAGTTTTATCTATGTTTTAAATTAAGTTATAAAATGTTTAATGACAGTTTGCGAATATGTAGAGTTTATTTATCTTAATAACAAATGTACGTCAATTGTCTTATTAACTATTAACATGCGTTTAGTAAAAAAAAAATAGATTACGAGCAGGTAGTATACATTAAAAAAATAATTTACATAAATCATTCACATATAAGAAACATTTAAACTTCATTATCACGTCCCATACGAAGAAAAATGTAATTAAACTAAAAAAAAACTATAAGTACTATTACAATAAAACAACAAATATGAGTGTTAAATAAATAGGAGTATGAAGTTATAAGGTTATAAATAAGATTGTATGTTGGGCGGGCGGCGTAGGCGGGCGGACCGTGAGAAACCGTTCGTTAAGATTCTGTGTGCAGCTAGCTACGACAACCAGTATAAGTTGACGGCTGTATATACGTAATGATCACACTTAATGAGACCACAATAAACTGGTTTTTTAATAACCAGTGTAAACTGACCTTTGACTGTGCGAAGAGATTATACAAAGCGAGGTTATTATAATCTGGTTTTGTATAACTTGATGTTAAATGTGTACGCTATGTGTATTAATATTACATGGAACCATGATTGATTTTGTATGAATATGGATATTGTGATTATTGTTTGAAATTTGATAGTTTGGACTTATTGAGTAATGTTATAAAGTTTTTATTAGGGTTTATGAAATATATAAATACTTTTTTTAAAGTGCATATGAATCTCTGCATTATAGGTACATATTATTTATTATATTAAGGTTCTGTCACGTGAGTATGCAGAATTGGACAATGTTTTATTTTTACACCTACGTGAGGTTCAGAAAAGTTTTTAACAAATCTATCACAACGACAGTTCTAGTGATTTAAATTTTACTTATCTATAAAATGATATTCTTATCTCCAAGTGTTTATTATTTGAAACATCAATAAACGCATTTCCATTCACCACCAACCAACCAACAACAAAAAAAAAACCATCTAAAATGAACTATCACCTAAATCTTAAACTCTAACCTCGACCTAATAAAGATTATGAAAACATACGCCTCTGCGCCGGCGCAGACTTATGGCTTTCAATTTGTAGATTATCTTTGAAGATAGCCATCGATACATGTGTAAACAATAGATGGCGTGGTGTGTATGTGTGTGTGTGTATGAGCGGGGGCGACGTGTGAGTTGGTCCTTTGAGGCGCTACGTGGATAGAAAGACCAAGTGATGATGTTAAGTTAATATTGATTGAGTTAATTTAGGTGTTTTGAGAAAATAGCAAGTTGATATCTTCGATCCAATAAATGTGAGTCAGTTAAGAACCAGGGAAATAAAAAAATAACGATAACATACTAAATTTGCTTGAATTTTAATACCAGAATTATGAATCCATATCTAGAGGTATATTGCATGAAACATTCATATACATAATACAGCAAAAATAGAAACACAAGTCATTGCAATTTGGATAAAATTATAGAATGAAATTTTAGAACTTCCAAGTACAATGTGACCATAATTTATGCAAAATAAAGGGACCACAGGACCACGGCCATTAGGACCAAAATAAGGCCTGGCAAGCGCTCGCCATCCCATTAAAGAACCGTAACTTAGTTATAATTCATTTGTGAAATAATATCTATATTTCAGGATCATAGGTCAATTTACAAAAATGACAATGCGAGAATCCTGCATGACAGGGACAGAGATACAATCCACCATAAGTGAGAAAGGGACAGCTTCAAAGTCGTGCCAAACGCTCCAGGCGCCGCACTATGCAGCAATGATGATATTACAATTCAAATGCACTTGTGTTTACCTTGAATACTTTACAACCTGTCAAATTGAACTTTATTTTGTGAGTGACAAGGTTGACAGTGATTTTGTAATTTTTTGAAGATGTATTACAAAGTTTGTAAATTGCAAGAAGTGTTCAAACGCATGGCTTTATTATGTGTTAAACAAAATGAGGTTATTAAGGCCCATTGTAATGGGCTGAAAGTTGAGGCTTTAAGGGATTGATGGAAACACTCATGAAGTGGACCACAGACTGCAAATGATGCTGGACAGATATTTCATTTTCATGGTAAATTTTAATGAGATGTGCCTAGTTGCAGACCTGAAAATTACACGTCTAGGAAATATAGGTTACAGTTCTGTGACGCAACTAATTGAATGCCTTACTGAAGTCGAAAATTATATGTTTCAGAAAAACTACGCTAATCACACTTTAATACTAGCAGAGTGTCCTCATAACATACTAGGTTAAATCTACTTCAACTTGGAGTTAAATTTAATTAAAAAATTACTATCACATGACCCATAAAATTAAACCCAAGAGATTCCCATGAACAAGAACATAAAAAGCTAACAACAATAATTAGAAAACGAAAAGTAACTATTATCGATATAAATTAATAACTGAGATAAAGGCAAAGCAAATATTAAAACATATCAAGAGTGGTCGGTGCCATCATGCGGTTAACCTGTAATTAAAACTCGGGTTATGATCGTTGATCGGGATCAAACAGAGACATTAAGACCGTACAGTTAACGTTAATGTCTATAGAGATGGGCAGCCATACAATTTGATTCGAGATGGCCAGAGAAGATTTTTATATCGATAATTTTGATGCCATTAGATTTGGTAAAGATTGTGGGTCTGTAGTTATTATAAACGATATTGTAAGCCAGATGGACGAATATTATATTGATAAAGATGGACAAATGTAGTTAGGTTCTTAATACTCGCAAAGTTTTATTGAATAATTGTTATTATCTATCTTCTTACGAGAAAACATTAACCATGGCCGGTTATTAACAGAGTGTCAATAGAACCATCAGTTATCTTATTAATATCAAGTTTGCATTTACATAGATTAGTACCACACGAAGGCGGGAACAGTTGACATACTGATGAATATTAAATTATTATGTTTTTTCACGACAGCAAGTACGACTCAAATAACAATGTTAATGTCTACACTTTGACAGAACAAATGATCGGTTCATTGTCACATTGAAGTGTGACCCGAATGACAAATATTATTTAACGAACATTTACATGACATATGACACTTCCAAAATCAAAGTATGAACGTCTACTATAAATACAGAAGTATAGTACAACCCTAATGTAGTTTGTTTATAATGTTCCAAAGATATTAAATTACGAACAGCCTCGGGTCAAAAGTGATTGTATACAATTACATCTTGATTACAGTTTAACCTTTTGTTAATTACGGGAGCGGTGTAACCGGTCGATTTTGTTTTAACTATTTTTAATAAGCGTGCGAGGGTGTTTCTATGTAATTATTGTCTCGAGGGCGCAGAGATTCAATCACAGTTGACGAAGAGATCTGATGACGTATCAGGAATCGATTATTGATGTTGAATACGTGTCGACATCGCTTCACACCTCGTTGTACAGCAATAAAACAATATCGATTTCCGACCGTTAAGCACCAGACAATCGATAAAAAACAACTTGCTACAAATTCCCTGATGCGTCGTTCGATATTTCATTTTGAAAAAAAAAACCACTGGCCGAGCACGGCGCGAACGTAAAACAATTGAAGCATAATTCTATCGGCGTCTATGGCGACCCGAGTGACCCCGAGCCGAGTCGAGCTGGCCCGAGAATAGCCGAGTGAATCCCGCCCACCCCTATTAGGAATTGCTCAGCTAATAACTGTTTTAAAGGGAATTTAAAATGAAATTAGTGCTATTGCTATTAATAAAAACTATGTGCAAGTACAGGTTCTGCGTGGGTAGGTATTTCATTTGCAAAATGTGGAGAATGAGAAGTGTTGAGCATAAAGTTTGATGTCTTTTTTATGAACCTATACAGTAAATAATCGTGCCTGCTTAATATTGTTTGAGTTCACGTAAGTATGTACGTACAGAGGAACAACTTCATTTACTTAACCTTCAAAAATTACTGTAGAGTTGGTAAATAATTAATGAAACATTTTTTATTGAAGTCTTACCGTATTGTTCATGAACGGAGACGGAGAACATACCTAGAAAACAAAAGAGAATATTTTAAAAATGACAAATCTTTTATACAAAAAAAAAAATAAAAATAAAGTTGACTTCAAAACAACATGTTATTTTCTTACACCTTAGTAAAGTCAATATATACAGTTAAAGGAGAATATTCTAGAAATTGAAAAAAATATGTACCCCGTATAACCCTTTGTCTGGCGGGGCGTGGTCACTTTAGACAATGAATATTTTGTATTATTATCGACTTAAGTCCCCCGAGTCTTTATGATTGATTTACAACTTGCCACTTTGCGGTTGAGGTAGCAATGACGGGATTAAAACGGTAGTTTTTTGTTGTTTTCTTGGGTAACAGATAGGGATGGACGTCCATTCATAGTCTATTGTTATAATATTAGGTTACTAATCTGTTTTGAAAAGGAATAGGACAATTTAAACTTAATGTTTCGATTTTTTTGGACCGTTATTATTTTACTTATTTTCTCGTAACGAAATAATAATAATAATTAGAACCTATAATACTAAGCACTAATGATCGCAGGAATGTGTGGCAAAGTAAGGAGTTGCACGGACGCTACTATCGAGCCTTACATGGGCCAAATACGGATTTCTTAGCGTCCGTATCCTGGCTACGTTTCAGTAACTTATTTGGAGAAACGAAAGGTTTTGTCTGTGCAATTATGGACGAAGTTAAGATGACGAACAATTATCGAAAATATATTATAAAGGATGGAACTGTTGACATTTGTCGGGCATGTCATCATCCCGGGGAATCCATTCGGCATATAATTTCGGGTTGTTCTCACTTAGCTAATGGAGAATACTTGCATAGACATAATCTTGTAGCCATTATAATCCTGGAAGTTTATAGTCAAATATAAACTTGTAGAATCTGAAGTGCCGTATTATAAGTATCTGCCTGACCCAGTTCTTGAAAATGGAGATGTCACACTGTATTGGGATCGAACTATCATCACAGACAGGACAATTGTTGCAAACAAACCTGACATTGTGGTGATAGATCGACCAAGCCGTCGCACAACGATAGTTGATATAATAATCCCACATGACGAGAATCTTGTGAAAGCTGAAAAAGATAAAGCAAGTAAATATCTTGATTTAGCTCATGAGATTGTCGACATGTGGGATGTGGATTCAGCAGTCATTGTGCCGATAGTCGTATCTGCCAATGGCCTAATTGCTAAAAGCCTCGACCAACATCTGAGTAGGCTAGCGTTAGATGGTTGGGTCAAGGGCCTGATGCAGAAAGCAGTACTTCTGGACACGGCGCGTATTGTCCGGAAATTCCTTTCTCTGGAGCCCTGACCACCGGTAGCTTGGATTTCCCCCGTTACTGGTGGGCTACTGCTTTTTATATTTTTAAATGTTTTTTTTTATATACATATAATGAAATATTTAAAAATATATAAATCAAGTATGAAAATAAATAAAGGAAATAATAATTACTTTGACAAAATAAATAAACACGTGTAAGCTACACAAAATGATCTACTAAAATCTCGAAAACGAATTAAACCGTAACAATGATTAAAAAAGCAAATACACCGAGTGGTACAATAATAGTGAGATGGACAGTGGACACCCACACTACGCTATTACCGAGGCTCTAACAGCTTAAGTGCTGTGTTAATACACACTCACAATGCGCGAGCGCATTCAAATACGGTTAGCACAAAAATCCTGGTACAAAAGATGTTTTCAAGTTATGACTGCGTTAATAGACCAGACGTGTGGTGGCATGTCCTGTGTGTAATGGGTGGCATGAAAGTGGGTAAGCACGGAGCGTAGTGTTGCTTGGACTTGTTCTAAGCTCATCGTCGCGTCGTCGGTAAGTCATAAGTAAAAGTATGTGTGCCTATTTGGTAGGTGTTTCAAATGTATTATTGAGCATGTAATGAGTGTTTTCTGCTTTCTTATTAATACTAATTCTAAACCTAGTTTTAGTTCTAAGATAAAAGCTAAAGAGCAAACTGTCCTTTTTACCACACAATTTAAACAAAACCGAACGCAAAATAAACAGAACCACAAAAATGTTACAAAAAATCACATATTTTCCATGTTAACAAGTAAGGTACACACATTTGATGATGAATCAATACAATACACTTACTATTTATGTGTCGTACTATTCTCGATAATGATCGCACAAACAGAGTGTGGCGAAAGTCGCAGAGTTTCCAAATTAGCACGTTCAGATGACGGACGGATTGATAGAGGACGAATTAGCGAGTTTTGTTAGGCTGCTTCCACACATGCACGCACAGGGTTAAGAGGTAAGTACACCATATTTTTGATGAATTGTGAATATTTTCTGTTCCAATGTTATGTGTTATTCTTAGTTACAATTTGGAGTTTGAAATACGAATGTATTCATAGATTTGTTTAGATATTATTTACATGGGGTTCATTAAAATAAGTGTTACTTAAACTATGATGTGCACTTCTATTTACATATTTCAGGATTAAGGCGTGGTTTCATTTATAAATGTTATGTTTATTTTTAAAGGAAAACAATAAATGGCCATGAATTACTACAATTTTGAAATGAAATATTTGTAATTATTAAAGTTCATAGTCAGTATCGATGTGTAATTATACCTACCTATACTAACTTACCATCTGTAAGTTAAAGTACGTTCACAAAACTAAATTGTAGATAATTACTGTGTAATGTGACGTAATTACTTTGACTTTGAGAGATCAACAAACCAGTTCCACAATGTTTAAACATTCAAGTGCATATCAAGATGTTTTAATGTAACTACCTTCGTATAAATAAATATTATTCATAATAGCTACGTAGTTATAATAACTCTACACAATCTATTGCATTGATTTGACCCCTCATTTATAACAATAAATATTTATTTTAATCGCGTCCACGTATTAAAACTTCGATAAAACTATGCTCAAGGTATTTGTGAAGGACTTAAATGTTTGTATCAGAGTGTAATTAAAGACACACGGAGCACTAATAATTATGCAAATCCACATGATTGCTGTGTAATTACAAGATTTGTCTAAGTTTCTTACATCAATTACCTAGTTTTTGAAGAAAATTGTTCTGCTATGTAAACATTTTGTTCCTTTTTTACTTGATACCGTTGTATTTTTGTTTTTATTACCAAAACAGTTGCTAAATGTCAAACGAATTCAAATCGCTGTTAAAATTATAAATGTTAATTTATAAAGAAAATGAATTAATTTTTAAGACATTTTTATTAATAAAGTGTCACAATTATTTATGATTTATGCCATGGCACAGTTTCTAACGACTTTGAATTGTATTATGCTCCGTCATGATCTATAAAGTTTTCAATATTTATAAATTTTGAACTGGAATTAGAGGAAATATTTGCAATAAATTAATATTTATATTTTAGGTGTGAGTGAGACAGTGGCAAAAACGTACAAACACCACACATTTCTGACTAGCTATTTATATTTTAACCTAGATACATTACATGTTTAAATAAACATGTTTTGGGTGAGTCTCGCTGTTACTTATATCGGTGGCACCCTACAGAGCATTTAGCGTGTGATATTCCAACTTGTTCCGACATTTTGTTAGCACTTTTACAGACTCACATGAAAGTCAATTGTATGTTATTTCGACTCTTCCGTGTTGTCTGAGAATTTGGGCTAACATTTGCATTTGTTTACTTAATTGTTTACGCGTTAGAATGGGTTCTACATCTTGTTTGAAATGGTGTTTTTAGAAGGGCACATTTTGGTCCAATATTGATCAACAGATGTAGATTTTTCTATTGTATTTATTTTCTAGTACAGTATACTCTATAATATACTAGAGGTATAACTTACATAAGAATCGATACCATTTATGAGGCATTTTCTAAATCAATGATCGTATCTCAACCGTGTTTTATGAGCATATTTATTGTGTTCGATTAATCGATTAAACTCATTCTTTGTTACACTTTTATCGTAAACAGTTAATCGTAAAACTTACTCAACTAAAACACTTATAAAACTATTCACAGGTTAAATCTATTAAAGATCTGCCCCGACCACGCCCCTCATTTAAAAAAAACAAACACGAACTTATTGTTTTAATACAATCAGTCTAATCTTCCTCAAGTGTGATACCATACAAAATTTCACACACGAAAGGTTGGATGAGATTAATGTGTTCGATATGTGGGTAAGCAGCAATCGAGGTTATGTAAACATGGTTTTGTTATATAAATTATTGAGTTTAAATACAAAGGTTAGTGTATGACCTAATGAGATTAGCTTAGTTTAATTTTATATTAGTTGTTGAACATTTCAGTACATGATTGCGTTTGATTTTTATTTAATAATACATTGTATGCAATAATAATTGCCTTTTCAAGTAGTATGAAGTTTAAAATATTTTTTAAGTTGATTCACTACAAGGTCTTTCGAACTTAGGACCAGAAAAAGTGGTCCTTTTGGTCCTAGATATAAGGGCTCATAAGTAAGACATGGTTAATTCGAAAAATAAGGTGCATCTCACATATGTATACGAGGCGTAAGTCGTGGGAATCTCATAAAGCGATTGACGCGCTTCGTTATGTAGAACGATCTGTAATTGCGATGTACCGACAGCAGAACAGCGGTAGCTTTACATCGCTTTATTGCTACAATACATTATGACTACTGATGTTTTTATTGTCACTTCTCTTTGTTAAAAGATGGGTGGTAAGTGGGTCGTTATTTGTTAATATAAATGTATTGGTGATTTTTTTTATCACGAATAATATGAATCAAATTATTCGATAAACTATAATGTTAGTGTTAGTATAGTAGATACTCGAGAACTACTTGGCATGGGTTTTTTGGTTTAAGTGATCAGACAAAGATATAATAAATAAATAGGTTATGATTTTCAAAATTCTCAGTAATAGCATGGAATCTGAAATAGTATCACTAGAAAGATGTCTAGGTATTTCTTTGTAAAATAGTAGTAAGTATTATGATTACGTAAGTAAATAAAATATTCCTTTTCAATACACATTTTAATGATCACCACGTCCTTCAAGTAAAATAAATAGAAGAGTTCTATTTTAGTCACTGTTTATTATTGCTTCGATGAACAAAATAATGGGACAATAACTAACCGGGTGTATTCTCCGAATAGCCTGGCTAACACTTGCCACGCCTGGTTATGTGAACTTTTAACCCAAGGGTACTTTATGTCCATCGTAAGATACTGTTAGTTATACCGAGTGTTAATGTGTCTTTCATAAATAAACAATAAAAAATGTTATTGCATTCAGCAATAAATGAGAACAAATTAGCTGAGAATAAATAGGTTTTTAAATTAATGAAAAATGGCTGTGCTATATATTTATAATAGACATCTGTGGATCAATGTACTCCTTGGTCGATGAAAAACCGTGATGTTTTGTAAAACTTAATGAATGAAAAAATATCTAATTTAAATAAGTAAGTAACCGCATTAAGTTAAATTAGTAAGTAAATCATTTTGATAACATTTCCATACACCAAATAAATATGCCTTAAAAGGTGTTCTACTATAACAAACAAAACAATCAAACAAAAATTAGCACACGCCTCAAAATAAAATAGAGCTATCATCGAACCATTTCATAGTTCAATTATTCATACAATAAAGCGTAAAATCCATGACATTTATAAATATACGATCGATTTTGTAACTGATTACGAATTCAAACATCGATGAATCGATTCAAGTCAAAATCACGCGGCAATCAAGAAAACACACAGTGATCACGAAATGGACAATTATTGGTCACAAATTAAATTTCATAGCGTGATATTTTATTCGCTGTTATGCTGTCAGTACACGCGATCGTTTGATACGATATCATGCTATTTGTTACGAAGGGTTCATTTACGATGAGATAAATGCTTTTGCTATCGCTCTTCAGTTTTCTAAGTCAGTTCTTTTTTAGATTAGTACGTATCAAATATCTAAATATTTTTGTTGCAAAAAGTAACGGTATTTAAATCTCGACTTTGAGTGAATGGTTCAATATTTTGCGTCATAGGTATTTGAATAATTTTGAATTCAGTTACGTCTTTATACCATACGTGTTATGTGATTGTGTCATAATTGCTATGAGTCGAGTTTTTCTTGGTATACTGACGTCATATATTTTCCGTATTACGTAGCAATTTATTGTAAAGTTGTTGTTGCTATTTTCTTTGAAATCATTATGGTTGTGATAACATTAGAGTAATTTTATTCATGACCACGTCTATTACCTTTCAAATTATATGCTTATTTGTAAAACGAGTGTCATTTTACACTTCGACCATGAGTTTTTTTGCTTCCCATTTTATAAGCCACTTTATTTTGTAAACAGTGTACTTTAGAATAAGACATATATTTCATTGCTAACATAAATTTATATATATTATATATATAACTTTATATATATAATTATATAAGATATATAAACCCATTATATATTTATTTTTATATTATATTATATTTTATATTACATATACCTATATATTTATATATGTATTTAATTATTTACATATTATATTTATGTTTCATATTAGTATGTAGTATTGGTATGTAGTTTATGTACTAGGATACCTTTATACATATGTACGTACATTTATCACCCTCGTTTTTATTTTTATTTTTTTTTTCGATAGATGCAAACTTCTTTCAAAGCCTACTGTAACAGTTCTCTGCATCACCTTATGGTTGGCTGGTAGAGAATGCCATTCGGCATTAAGTCCGCCATTGTATACAGTTGTACATAAAGTGTTAAATAAATAAATAAATAAATAAATAGTGAAAAGCTAACACTACACATTACATATTACGAGATGAGCTGATGTGACATCACGATTCAATTACACACGGTTTCAAAAAATACCCCAAAAATTTGAACTCTCAATAACCACGAGTTCAAAACAAATAGAGTTAGTATACTCGTTAGTAAAACACGTTAGTATGTACCAATTACGCGCGCATGCGCAGTTAGTAGCCACTTAACATGGTACTGTGGTTCGGGGATTAACCGACTGGGAACTGTATTTGATATCTATTTTTAAGGGTTACAATTGAACTAGAGGTATAACTTTATTTTTAGATCGGTTTAGAAGTTTCAAGTTAAGTTTGTAGATACTACGTGAAAAAGTGATTTATTAGTGAGTAAGAGAGATTTATTTATACCAGTGCATGATTAATTAATGATTAAGTTTTGTAATTAAGTACTTATTACAAAAGTACGTAGGTAGGGTAAAAAATTTAGCTTCAGGTTTGTCTAATTTATTGTAAAGATAAAATAATGATGGCATTGTATAAAAATTAAGATTTTACTACATTATTATGTAACTGAGTCTGAATTATTAATATGTGTTAAATAATATTTTAATTGTTATAAAATGTTCACACTAAACTTAAATCAAATAGAAACAAATATTCATAAGTTAATTTGTTCTTCACTGAAACTGGCTTCAATCTCGTATGATGTTCTATTTAACACAAGTTATTTTTTAAGTTTACCTTTTAAAGTTTTCTAAATCCTAGCCTCTAATCATAACGACCAATCACGCGTCCCGCATACCTCATTAGACCTCATTACCACTTGTGAACACCAATGAATCAATACAACCATTTCCCAACACATTAACAAACAATCAAACTGAAAAACAAACCATTATAGACACTATTACAACCACACTAAGATCAAAGAGATTTGTTACAACATGAAAATGTAAATTGGTTTTTTCGAACCCGTTGAAATGTCGAAATATTTTCTTACTTAATTCCTTCAGCCCAATGCATTACTAATTTAACCACGTGTTTTGTTTGCACGTTATACCAATACAAATAGAGTTGGTATTCGAATGTTATTGTTTGTCGATATAGGATAATATTGTTAGTGTAAAACAGTGATGTTTACATTACCAATAGTTAAATCCGTGATTAAGTTTGTCCGTTCGTTAACGAAGGTGTGATATGGGTTGTTTCGAGGTTAAACGTTTGTTTCGAAAGAAACTATGTTTAGTTTACGGATTAGTATTTGATTATTTGGTTTGTAATGAACATGTTTTCGGTGATCACGATTTCTCCATATCGAAAAAAGAGAAATCAAAAATCTGGTCCTTTTACCCCTCATTTAACCATACATAAATGTTTGTATATTTGCCATGATTGGCAGATTGACAAACACTTCAAATTGAGACCCAACGTGGGATTATGTGCCGCCATTTTGCAACACCCAGAGTTCAAAGTGAATCGGTTCAATCGTGGCAATAACATCGTTGCTCTAAACATAATAATTGTGATTCCTTGCACCACATGTCTTAGTTATTTATGTATTCTAAAGTTCAACTTTAATACTAACGTTGTTTTGTTTGTGTACATTTTACTACGATGTTTAAGATGGACTATAAATTATGTGTAAAATATTTGTAGTTCTCTTATTTATAACTCAAGACTCAAGTATTGTGTCTTAAATGCTCATGACATGTACCTAATAAAGTAGTGATAAAATATTATAGTTTCCACTCATTCCTCTAAGCTTCGCTTGTCGCTACGTCTCTGCACGCTGCTTATGAATAAGAGTCCCGATCTCACTTGAAACTAGTAGATCCCAATTGATTCGTGTGAGACCATCTTTATCAACTTAGTCAAAAAGTATTCACATCCATTATTTAGCCATAGTGTATGTTTAAGAATTGCCTTATTTTGATGGAGATTTATCAGTTTGTATAAAAATCGTGACGTATAAAAGAATGGCCACAAACACGTGACCTGCCACGAGTGATATTGTTTAATTTCGCAACAACAGTGCGAGGTGAAGACGTCGGTTATTACGCGAAATTACATTTTAAAGTAATTAGATCACGCAAATCTGTTACGTGATCTATTGCCTTCTATTTAAAGTTTGTTTTTGTTTGTAGTTGTTTTTATAATATTCTGGTCCTTTGGTACGACATTTTAAAATTTTTGGTCTTTTATGTGTCAAAGTTATTTGAAGTGTAATATTAGTTGTGTGATAAGCAATTTTTCCAAGCTTATTTGTATGTCGTAACATAATATTATCACATTTGTGTAATTAAAGTTAAAAGATGCTGTGATGATTAAACAAGTAGAGGTTGAATTGATTGCAGAAATCAAAACCATACAGTTTTATCTATTTATTATCTGTGGCATAAATAATAATATAGATAAAACATAACCCTCTCAATATAAACAAAAAATTAAAACAATAAATAATACAAGAAAAAATGACCTGAATTATGATTAGAGTTGATGAAACAATAGTTATGACAAGTCCATCAGACCGTGACATTGTATCACAGTAAGTCACAGTTGACTCTTGACAGTTCGCTGGTAAAAGTGAAAAAATAACATTATCGCTCCAGTTCTCACGGGCTGTTCAAGTTGTGAGCGTTTTAAGGTATAAGCGGAAGCGATTTAAATAATGATTGTTATTATTCTATGGTAGGCCTCCCTCAATTATTGGGGAGGCCTATATCAGCAGTGGACGCCTTATGGTTGATATGATATTGATGATTTTATGGTAATGGTGTGTTTGAAGATCTGACTGATGAGTTATGGCTTTCAGGTTTGACTTTGTGAATAAAATAAAAAACAATGCTGATTACTACATAACAGAACTTAGTAGATATTCTTCGATTTGATTTAAATTTTTTGTAATTACTGTAACATCAATTTGCAAATAAAAATTGTAGAATAAAACAAAACTTAAGGTATATAATGAAAATTGGGTGTCATATTATTTTCATTAATACATTGCACCTACTAGCATACTAGGAGGTCTAATGTCATGAAATGCATGCATTCGCTTCAGCTTATCCCTTATAATCCTCATAACCGCTCAGCCTTGATCTTGCTACCATCGCGTAATTAACTGCGCCAGTTTACGTGGTGGCGGCGCGTGCGCAAGTGACGTCATCCATTGTTCCGATTTAATTAGTTCAATGTTGTGAATGAGAGACTGGAAAAAAGTGGTGTAATACGCGTAGATAGTAGCCGTAGTAAGTTCAGGTGCAAGGAAAAATATTACTTGTTATTGTTCACCTTCAGTGTTATTTTGTTACTGTATTGTAGTGTGATTTATTATAGTATTTAGGACTTTTTCTGTTATGTAATTTGTAAGGAGGTGGCTGGATATTTTTTATGCTAAATCCAATGACATTTATGATGGTGAGTTTTGAGATAAACTGTGTTAATTATAAAGTGTACGCGTAAAGTGTATTTCAAATAATGCGACATCAGCATTTGCAACAGTTTCCCAATCACAAGCTATAACAAAATAATTCAATAAATGTCGTCGGCTGCGTGTAGCAATGATCTGAGAGTGACAGCACAATGTGTGGCCATTATTTGCGAATATCAATCATCGCGGAGACGACATGATGTGGCAGTAAAATGAAAATTCCATCGTGTATGCGTAGTAGTCACCGAGTTATGGCTACTTATTACGAGGAGCCTGTTTAGTGGGAACGACACGACGCCGAGACGACCGCTATGCGGTTACTGTTATTAGCGTAAATCTTTTGTGAAGGTTGGGTAATTGTGGAATGGCGGAATAGCGATGCAAACTAGGTGTATGACATTTTACAGATAGTTTATTGAAGATGTTGAGGTGGCCTACGCCATAAATATGGTTTATGATTATAATGAAGTTTATATAAATATTGACTATCTCGTGTATTAAAAACGATCATTTATGTAATTATGGAAAATTTGAAAATTTAATACATACAATGTTTATGTACCTACTTTAATTTTAATGGTTTTCGAAACCTATTGAAATTCATAACATTTCACAAAGCTGCATTTCGACGAGCGTGAAATCGCACGTAATAAATAGCTCGTTTTAGATAGCAGACGTTATGGCGCCCATAGAATTCATACTCGGCGTCGAGTGTTGAGGGAACGTTCGAGTTGTATGCTCAATAGAAACAAAACAGTTATGTCGGCTACGAACATGCCAGAGCTGACATGTGACAGGCTTCAGAGAAACGGAATTTGTACCGTGTCAAAGAAATCTTGTGAGAAAATTGAGCTCTTCAACGACCACAACATTTAGAGAAACGCCTTTTGATTGAAAGGTTACCTTCTTTCCAAAGACTTCGTTTTTCAACTTTATGTTTCCATTCATACACAACAGATTCCTTCACTTCGTATTAACTCGTGAATTTCGACACGTAATTCAATTTTCTATATTTTGTTAAATTTATTCATCATTGTGCGTTTCCAATTTGTTTACTTTGTAGCGATCTTTCTTCAAATTCCAAAGAGAAATGTTTACGAGAGCATAATTACTTCATCTTGTCAGATTACAGTCTAGACTCTAGCCGGTTACAGCACACGGATAGCTCTCCACGTTATAATTTTGCTAAATCTACATTTCCTCAATCTGTGTGCTCTAAGAGATCATCAAACATTAATTACCTTGAATTCATATTAGTCAATTATAAAGTTTCAGTTCGTGATATATCGAAACGAAAACAACAATTATAAGTCAGTAATTAATAACCATAAAAAATCGAGACCATCTTTCACCACTCCAATTCTCAAAACACTTTCGACAAATAGAAGGAATAGAAATAATGAGGCTGTCATCGATAACATTGACAAATTAAATATCAACATCTATTACAATCTTAATAATGCTGTTGTATCAAACAAAAATGAACTTTACAATGAAGATAATAGGAGTTTGGAAGCCGGTAAAGTTTCGTTGGTGGTACATATGAGGAGTGAAGATAGGTAATGTCAGAATTTTTGCCACAGTGTAATTAGAGAGAGCTCTGACGTAAGAGGTCATGCGAACGGAATGGTAGAAATCGTTATTTGGGACCGTCGTGGGCGCTGGTGTAAAGAATAATCGGAGGCGGAGTAACTTGACGGTTTGAAGGACAATTTTCTTGTTTTAAAGAAATTATATTTTCACCAAAACCGTTTGTGTTATTCTGAAAAGAATATCAGGTTATATCACTAAACAGTAATGTCTACATTTTCGAAATAATTCAAACATATTGTGCTTATTATTTCATTGAGCTTTATCAACGTAAAATACCTAACAAATCATAAAATCGCTACCGCTCATCACACAGCTATACTCTCCAAACTTAGACCGCAAACCATAAAGTTTCGTTCACAGTTAATTAAAATTAATAATCGTTAACTGACCAGCGTATTGTAAATGAATGATTTATAAATTTCCACGGCAGGCTACTTGAGGGCGACCGCTGCTAATGATGTGAACTAAGGAGCAGCGGCCACTGGATAACACTTGAGTATGTGTGATATTCTTTTATTTATTTATTTTTTATTTATACTTGCCCCACACTACGATTTTCTCCTGTGTCGTGGGTGCGTTTACAAACATACAAGTTCACATACACATGACACCCAGACCCGAAACAACAATTTGTGGATCAAACAAAGAATTGCTCCGTGCGGGAATCGAACCCTCTACACATTGCGCGGTAACCGGTTACCCAGCCACCGCGACAACCGTGCAGCTATATGTTTATTGTAGGTGATATTCTTTTTTTGTAAGCTATATGTCTACTGTAGGTATGATAGTATTTTCTATGATACAGTAATTGTTATTTATAAATATACCTCTAGATACCTGGGTACATACATTGATAAAATGTATGAACTTTGGTTTGATTCTGGGGTTTGAATTGTTTTTGAAAGTTTGAATTTTCTGGGTTAATTCTACAGACAAAGAAATTGCATTCAAGTCCCAAAAAAGATGCCTTAGGGCCATGTTTAACCTAAAGTCAACAGAGAGCTGTATGCCTATCTTTAAAAAATATAAAATACTAACTCTACCATCTCTTTATATTCTTGAAACTGCGACTTTCGTAAAAACGAATCCGTAATTTTTTCCCACGTCTGTCTGACACTGTGCCTCGGAATAGACGGGATAACAGCAGACTTCGCCTGAAACCCGCTAGGACTGCTCTTATGCACAAAAACGTTTTTTGTATGGCGCCAATAATTTATAATAAAATTCCACGGGATCATAAATGTTTAAACACCAATATGTTCAAGATAAAAATGAGACGCTTACTAGCAGAAAAGTGTTACTACTGTTTGAATGACTTTCTGGCTGACACTACTTTTTGACACTGTATTAATAAATGTAGACCGTAATAATATTTGATAATACTTTTTTGACATTTTAATATGAATTGTAATTATTATAAATTGAATTTGTACGCCCCTAAGGGCAAAATATGTATTGGACACTGATTTTAAACAATTAACATCTTGCATGCTTTTGTATGAATGACACATGTTTATGCAAATAAATTATCTTTATCTTTATCTTTATCTTTGATTATTGTATCTTTAGTTACATTTTTAAGACATGTTGAAGAAGCTACTTTGTCAGATGTTATCATAGCCAGCAGTTAGGTGTTTACTTAGGATATAAAGGAATTTTACATTACGTGGGCATAAAGCTAAGAACTATCAAATGCATTCATAACTTTTAATAAGGAAGTTAGTCTAAAAACTATGAGAGCTCAGAAAAAGGATGACTGGCAGAGAATTCTGTTAGCATTAAGTCCTCCTTGCACAAATATTGAGACTTAAAAAAAAAAAAATAAAAAGCGTAAATTTTTCGTCTTGACTTATAGATATAAATAAGAACAGTATTCTAGAGGTAAATATGAAATAAGACACGTTTTCCAATAACCATTGCATGCCAACGTCCCGTGTACGTTCAACCTAGTAATAAAATAATTAATTTTAATTTGTGATGAGTGAAATTAATATTTTAATACTGTGGCGATCGGTACTTAGAATTTAATAAGTTTATAATTTCTCAGTATTGTTTGTCAGGTACAGTTACAAGCTAAATTGATTTTTTTGTTACGCGTGATAAGGTTATTTTTTAAATGATCTTTGTCTTATCATACAATAGTGGTAATATATCATAACAGTAGTCTATGTATGTACGGTGAATACATTTTTTTTGTATTGATTTAATTAGGATTAGTTGATTGATGATTTAAATACTAGTTGTATTTCTGATAAAATAATTATTGCTCACATATCCTTAGAACTGCAAAGAACTTCATAATATAAGTAACTGTAGCAATATTATAACCAAAAAATATTAAATGCAGAAAGGAAAGTAACATTCACCATCATTTAACTTAGTTAAGAATCCTATAAAGGTTAAAACTTAACTAGGACCAAGACCAACTTAGTAAAGTATTAAAGAAAATTGATCGTGATCCGTTGACATTCCCTTGAAGGCGGCTAGAATCGACACAAATGCGAATATTGCAGATACATCACGAAATTCCAATAAAATATACCTTTCCGTACATAAACAAGGGCGCCAACTTCAGCCAATACGACAATCAATGCGACAGAGGATAGGGATGTACTCAGTGTTATATGAATATCTTTTAATATGATATTTACTGATTACGTTGTAGTTAATTGATAAATATGTTTGAATTAAAAGCTTACTGTTAAACTATAAGCCTTTAATTCAATCCACTAGGTCAAGATACACGAAATGAATGTACCATGTATCTTTGCCACACATCGAGGACAATTTCAGGTCCTATAACATTTTGAAAATTTGGAAAATCTCAATAATAATTTGTTTTATTTAATCAAGTACGAAATAGTCTAAAATCTTTTGCTAAGTTGTGCTTGAGATTACTCAACCAGCGCAATAGTTTTTGTTGTTGTTAATCACTTAGTTTTTTAAAATATTTAGTAACGATTTTATTACCGTCAATTTTTGTGAAGAACATCCCTAGAGGACACCGAAAACGGCGCGCGATGTAACATCGGGGACGAGTGATTCCGAGCGCTCACGATTTTGCCCGAATGAAGTTGTACTATGTCTGTCTATCTGTTCGGTTGTGTGTCGCGGCTGCTAACGGTACGCGCGATTTATTGCCTATGTCCATACGTCGATATAAAGGGCCATCGTTTATTTATTGAAAAAATAATAGAATTGTCACTTTTTGGAATGAAAAATGTTCGAAGTAACGATAGTAAAGACATGCCGTTGTGTGCGAGATGATCCTTGCTAAGATAACCGAGAATATGTAGGTATTTTAAATGAGATATGTGGGTATGTGATCATAGGCCTAAACGTACAAAATGAGGCAACGATAACTCTTTATCGACACGAACAGATGTAATGGTAGCTGAGGAAGTTTTGCCTATTTTGTAGGTTTGGTGGCTAATAACTAAAAACCACCCGCTACTTTAAGAAGTCTCTTTTATAAAGAACTAAGTTGTACTACACCTAACCTATTCATAATAATCGTGGAGAACCTAACGGGTTACCGGGGCTCCGGCTCGAACTGCAGGAGAAGGAACGGGGTGGTTTTTAGTCAGTAAGTGTCTGACTCTCCTTCCCGCCTCAGTCAGGCGGGAGCAGTCATTCGATGATTTTCTCTCCTTAAAAAAAACCTATTCATAATAAGTAACAGCTATTTTTCTTCTCTATAAAACAACAGCATAAATACTTAATGCATCGTGATACAATTGTTACAATAATGTCACATAACTACCTAGCAATTGCATAAAACTAAAAATAATGTAAATTTGCTACAGCACTCTGTATGAAACGGAAAGTAAATCACACACGCGATGGTGTACCTACAATCCTACATGGTACTCTTTGTTGGTGCAAGGAGGTTGTATACTTGTGTCACGGTAGGGTTCACCGGGGACGAATCGGATGGTGGATCATATCTAGCTGGATGGTACATCATAACTGGCACTATTCTTTTTGTGGAATTGAGAGGACAAGAGAGCTTTGTGTATAAGTCCTTTAAGTCTTTCAAGTACTTTTTTTATATGTGCAGATACTATTAAAGGACATAAAGATTTATTTCGGTAATCTGTTATGTTCATCACATAAACAGTAAATTTAGGACGTTAAAATTTGAAAATATTTGATTTTAACTCAATAGTTTTCCCAGAATTTTTACGATTTACGTATAATTTTCAGAAACGCCTGCAAGCATATTCTCCGTTTGACCTTCGTCTCTCCGGCGGCAAGTGAGCACGAACCTTAAGTTCCACGATTATGATGCTTGTATCCATTAGGTGGCATTATGGCTGCGTGGGAACTGGACTGAGCTGGTAAGGACACAGAATACCTAGGTTTTAGTCAAGATCTTAAACCGAATAATGACGGTACATTTCATTGGTCACTGACTTTACTTCCAGCGGGTGTTTGACTACATATTTAATAAAGACTCGATAGTAGCGTTCTCTATTAAACTTGATCATATTTAACTGACTTCAAAAAGAAAAACTGTTCCCATTTTGGCCTATATGTTTGTATGTTTGTGCGCGAATATCTCACGATCGGCTGAACTGATTTTGAAGTGGTTTTCAGAAAAGTGTTAGTTACACTTAGGAAAAGGTTTTAGTACATTAAATAACAGACTTCAAAAGAAGAGGGGATTTAGTCAGTTTTTTTAAATGTAGTTAATAAAATGATTTTTATAATAAGTCTCCAATCCACTTGCTAAGCACGGAGATTGTGGCCAAGCCTCTCTTGTAGAGGAGATTCAAAGACCAGCAGTACACTTTACAGATGATGATTCGAAGACCCAGTGTTAACTAATGGAATGGTTTTAATTGGAATTCAGTTTGAAGTTTGTAGGGTTATGAAAGTAAACCATATAAGCTCGTTTAAGTTATTATGAGAACATTGTATTCAATGTAAATAGTTTAAATGATTAGAAGTCACTATGTAGTTTATATTTGAAGTTTTCATAGTTATTTCACCTTTTAATGTTTTGATAATTTTCTATTTTCCAATTAAATAACAGAAATGGATCAAGGACGATTGTCAACGTTTGTAAAATCTCGATCAATAAACAATTACGTTGTAACTATTGCTATAGCTAATTCCAATCAGTTGATTAGTCAGTTACGCGGTCTGATAACCAACACTTTTTAATTACTTCATCAGATTTGTAGATTTTAAATGACTTGTTACAAAATTACAAGGCAATGCTGCCTCAACTAAGTATTTCTAGTCTTAATTATGTTCTTTGTTAAATAAAAAATAAATGAAATCGTCAATTACTCCTATAAAAATAAAAGTCAACATAATTATTTTATTTATTTAAATTGTCGGCTGACTTCACTAAATGTTACTCCAACTCCTATTTAAGTATTAACATAAAAACCTATAGTATTTACCGTGTAAGGTAATTGCGATCCTATAATTTTGATCACAGGGTACATTTTTCTTAGTTACCATTTTCAGATCAAACGTTTGACCGATGAGGGGTAAAAAGAGTTATTTTTTTAAAACACTACTATAGTTTAATTAATGTACCTTATATGTGCAAAGCGGTTTACTTGAATGAAAGCAGATCAAGTAATTATACCGTTTTTTGTGACGAACGGCGTCGCTTAGTGACGGAATGAGTGACTCAACAAGTACCGCCAGTTGTTCACTCCATCCTTATACTTATAAAAGGGCTAGGCAGAATTAAAGGTGGCAAGGAACAAAAACATTTATTTTACAATTAAGTCGCAAAATAAACTATGGTTTGATTGATGGGTAAGCGTTGTTATTAAAATTTAATGACCTGTGTAGTGTAAAAGCTCATTTGGTCTTTGACAATTCTAAGTAAGATACGTAATTGTCACAAACAGATGCCAGCTAATGATGTAGCTCTTTTCTTCACTTTAATGTGTCCTTATAAACAGTTTTTATATTCAAGTGACAATTAATTCATTTGAATTGTAGTACAAAAGGCTCATCTTAAAAAGAATTCGACAAAACCCACAAAAATATGAATCAGCAACATTTTCACTCTCCCTTAATACTAGGTAATACGTTTTTAAATGCTCAACAATTTTGTAAACCGCCAACGGTTGCGACAACCACGCGACTCCTGACAACCAATGGTTGTTGAGAAACCGATAATTCGACACCTGAGCAATTAGGAATTGTAAAGATACTTAATCGTTAGTCCGCGACGTTTTGAAATATTTACTTGAATATATTTTTGAACTGATTTTGAAGGTTTTAAATTGACTTTGATTGATGATTTCTATGTTAGTCTGTGGTGGATTGAAATTAAGTCATTTGTTGAAAGAGGTTGCGGTGTGTGGAGTTTTTTTTTTGCAAAAAGTGGCAACGCATTAGGCGTTGTTACTTATTATTTATTGGCAAGTTGGTTGTTGTATTGAAAAGCAAAATTTACTTCTATTTAGGTCCTTTTTATAATATTTGTGTTGATGAAGATTAAAGTAGGTATCATATTTCAAGATTTAAAAAAAAATCTCGAATGTTTCAGTTGCTTCATACATTAATGTATATGTTAACGAGAGAAACTTATAAATCATATGCATAGTTTGGCTACAGAGATAATAGGTCGATTTGTAATAATTATCTTGCATAAAATTATCGATGGTAACCGTCGAGCATTGTGGATTGTCGGCACGCAACCGAGTAACCGACGGTATACGATATGGTTAGCAACCTACTTGGGTGTGGTTGTGTTAACCGTTTTAATTTATGATTAATTGTATAACTTAATGCGGCTGACTCTTCAAGATTTATAAATGTTTTATTATAAATTACTGAAATTATATTTAAAATAAATTATAATTATCTAGGTCGATCTCATTATAATGGTGGGAGTTATCATATCATTGACTTTAACTTAAAAATTTTTTATAAGTTACTTTAAGGCTTTGGCTGCCAATAAAAAACTATTGAAGGCAAATCCTCCGCTAACGTCGGTCACCGGTGACTGCCATGGCGTTTAACGTGTTAAATATATCTGATCTTACATCTGCCATATCTGTTATTCTATAAATTACAAAAAATGTATTTTGAACTATAGTTATATAAAATAAATAAATCAAAAGGTGAGTACCTCCATATTCAGAGAGGTCCTCGCCCAGTACTGCGATTGGCTGATGACCACGTTGATGAGTTACATAGAAATAAAAATAATTTATAATTAAAATAACGTAAAGAACTATACTAACTATAGCTATATGTATGTAAAATGAATGTTCTGTTACTTAAAGTTCAAGCGTGATTCTCATCTATCTTGATATTTTTTTCTTGCCATGCCATGCCCTTTCTTCGTGCCATGTGATATTAGTTTTTCCATTTGAGGCATTATAATTTTCTCAAGAGATTTTGGATAATTCAGATAATATTATTCACTTATGATTTCATTTCCTATATATATGTATCTACACACATCCAAATGATTCGCAAAGTCACAATAAAAAACATTTCAAACTTAGAACCTAACTTAGGTAAGTACTTAAGTAAGTACAATACGTCAGAGTGAAATGAAAACACAGTCCCAATTTCATAATACAAAAGCAAACAACCAAATCATTTTAGTCTGTCGTGACTCAAGTAGGTACTTACATACTTACGTCCGCACATACATACATATGTATATGATTTAATCAAATAATAACCAATGACCCAATTAAATAAAACGTTAAATCGATTCAACACACAGAGGACTCGAACAATTGTCATTGTCCATTGTACATAAGACATTACGTGTCCTACGATAGAGCTTATGTTCTTATACCACACCGTGGGACCATTTCCCACGGAGACCGCATTGTCTTTCTCATTACTTGTTATTTTTTTAATAACACTTTATTATAAGCATAATGGTCAATTGTTCAATAGAATTTTTCGATTTTTCAACGAGGTCACTGTGATAGATCGCTGAGTTTAAGCTGGTATAACGTACGGTACGACTGTGTTTCCTTCAATTTTCACATGATTGTTTGATGGCTGAATCAATCAGTTGGTTTATTTGATTGATTGGTAATTGATAGGGTTTTTTATATGTGTGAATCTGGGAATGTGATGGATGTAGTATTGATGTATGTGATGTTTGTGTGACAGCTTCTGTAATTGGCTTGTAGATTGCGTCTTTACAAAATGTCTTGCTAATGATGACGCTAAGTACTTCTGAGTGATTGGAAACTAGCATCTTATATTTATCCGATTATATGGTAGAAGTGTTTCTAATGGACAACATGACATTCTCATATTTTATGCTGAAAGTGCAAAACAACCTAATTAAGCAATTAAGTGACTGTTTAAAAGTCATCTGTCAATATAAATTATTATCTACTTTATTTTCTATATAGTAAGACAGAAAATTCAAACTCATAACTTCATGGGTTGAATATAATCACCGCAGTACAGTGGACTGTGGAACTGCAAGCGCATGCGCAGCCATATCTAGCCGGGTGGGTGTGTAAGTATTCGTTAAGTTTACTATAGTTGCCGATAGATGGCGTTCCTTGAACCTTTTTGTATAGATTATACCTCTACAAATAACGTGTTTAAACTTTGGAATGACTTGTGATTTTGTAATTCTTTAAATATTAAATTGTGAATTTGACTTTTTTAATAAGCTGTAAGTTGTTTATATCATGTAATAATATAAAGCCAGTTAGTTATAAACTATAAAATTAGTTGATGATTTAGAATGCTAAATCAATAAATTAATTAGTGCTCATTAATTTATATCGAATCAGGTGTAAAGTCATTTACTAATTTAAATCTGAATTTATTAATAAGTCCGAACGTGCCTTCAGGGTTCATAGGCCAGTATTTGGCCATAAAACCTTAACCATAGAACCTTACTAATTTCAGGTCGCCCACAAGTAACCAGTTAGTTTAACTAGGAGCAATTCTCAAATAATATTCGTTAACAACCACTGTAATTTGAACTTCAGTTAAAATAGTGCTAATTTCAGTTCTGAGTTCAACAGTAGCGCATTTATGTAAGATAAGGTTAAAGTCATAATTGAAGTTTCCTGAATTTTAGTACGCGGTTATATATTATGTTCGCCGATGTGTATAATGTTCAATGTTTGTGAATACTTACAGGATATTGTATAATATCTGATTATGAAAATGGGCTGGTACTGAATACTATCGGGTTATTATTATATATAGGTTTTTGTTTTTATATTCCTTCGTTATTTACCTCTTTTACTGACGTATAATTTTACACAAAAGTTGCGAGACATCCAGACATCCAAAACATTTTATGGTATGGGGTTGACAAATCCATGTGAATAAAAACCTCTTACTGAATAAAGATTAAAAAAAACTTTATGGATTGCACAGAGAATTATTCCGTGCGGCAATCGAACCCGCTACACATTGTGTAGCAAGTGGTCAACTACTGCGATACCGCGCCAACTATATAGTCTAGTATTGTTTCTTCGTCCAAATGTATGTGTTTATACCTCTACAGTCATTTACTATAGTGGTTGTAGTATATAACATTTAAATTACCATTTAAGTTTGAAAATCATGTGGCTATTACTATAATTGGTCAAAATATGGGTAACATAATTATAATATAATGAAAAGTGTGTTTCATGTTACACATAACATCACGTCTTTTATTCCCAAAGGGGAAGGCAGAGGTGCACAATACGGCACTTAATGCCACTGTACCTCTACAATGTAACAGTCACTTTTCACTATTTTATGTTATGAGTCCCATTTCCCATATCATGTTAAAAGTAGATAAGTATAACGATAAAACGATCAGTGCTCTTTTTAGTGCAAATAATTTAATTAATATAAATGAAAATTACGGTTAAACTATATAGTAATTAATATTCGAACACATTATCACACATGGTCTATATTTAAGATAACATTAATTATATTTTGTATCGCTGTTATTTTTTTTATATCAAATTAATGTTGTACAAGAAATAGGTGTTACTGCGAATGATATGTGACTTCAGTGTCATCGGTCACTGACGAAGCCTTAATGCGAAGCCTTTATCTAGCCTAGATCTAACGGCTTTTTGAAGATAATATAATGTGAATTAAAAACGTGTGTGTGTTATCTGCATGTGTTTAATTATATTTATTTTATTGACAGTTATGTGGTACACGCTTTATTTTAGATTTTTTCATATAGATATGTTTGTGGTAAATTTTTGAAAAACATGGCTGACACTTGTTTTTTTTTTAAATCTATTTAAATAACAAACGTTCATATGCGCATACCCTATATCATAATGCGCATCACAAATCATTATTAATTTTCAGTGCGATATGATGAAAAACACGATTATTTGTTGCAAGATCCTACTGCCATCGTCCACCGACGCGCGTCGGACTAAATTTTCCGGCTGAATTGATTCACCAACATCCGATATAACATAACCACTATAGTTTCAGTCTCAAAGACAGCCATTATTGACAAAATTAATAATCAACGCCCACGCATTAAATGTCTAGTATAGATCTATTTTCCTCATCTATTATAGAGCCTTAATTGAAGATAATTGTAATACTAGACACGACGCATTTATCGCCACTTAGGATTATTAACTCCAATCTAACTAACTTAAATTAACAAAAAAGCGAAAAAAAATCAGTTCGACTATTTTCAGTACAAAAGACATAAACGCTCGGAACGTTGTTCATCTGTCATTTTTTTATTATAATCGTTCAATAATAATTAAAATAACAATGTCAGTTTCACACTTCATTTTATAATGAATGATTTGAAAAAGAGAATTTATTGAAATTGTGGCATTTGGACGAGAATTCGTGGTGTCTGCATTTTAGCATGTTTAATATAAGCCGGCTTGGCAAGTATTTATATCATAATAATATAGAAAAATTACGATAAATAGATAGTGTTATTCAAATATAACATTGTATGTGGTAAGCAAGTATAATTTTAGCAAGATTTAAGCGCCGATATCTTATATTTGAGCCCCAAGATTTCAATTATCTTATTAATTGAGTATTATTAATTAATTGTATTTATTTAATAATCGATTATTGGTTATTAATAATTAATAAAAGCAGATATTATGATAAAATTCATATAAACTCATAATAATATTATGGTTTGTCACATAATCACGTGCAAAAATTTCCTAAATTCCACACATCTGTAAAAATCGCTCTGTAACACTACGAAAATGGGACTTTTGTATTTACTTGTTATATTTATTCATCGTTTAATAGTCTATGTTTATTATGGATTTCTATAACATACGCTAAATAGTGTTTTATATTTTTAAAGCTTAAAATATTTTTACTTAGTTTGTATGGATTTTTCGCGCAAAATGTAAAGAAAAGATCTGGAGAGTAAAGATAGATTTTGATCCGAAATAACATATAAGGTGTTCTATATCCCGGTAACACGAGCAAAGTAGTTATCAGAAACTAGTTAGTTTATTATATTAGTGTCGTTTAAATAACTTTTGTCATGAGTTAGGGAAACACAAGAGCGCAAGCTCGTTGATGTCTTTTGTAGGGAGTTTTCCCGAACTACTGCTACGGCAAATAAGGAGCACCCGTACCTTTACTACAAAATTGATGTAGAAGTTTAAATTGATGATTTATTTATTTTGTAATTAAATAAGTTTGGGTTTTGCTAAATATATCTATTGTTGTACTGTTTAATTTTTCATTTAGTACATATATGAAAATTTGATAAAAATGAACTTATTAATTTCAATAGCATTTATTTAGTTTATTTGACCTAACGTTTAAATATATAAAACAAACACTGCTTACCTTAATATCTTTGGTGTGTGCACAATATCGGGCAACTGCAGTTTTCCGAAAAATCCCACTGTCACTTCACAATCAAATAATTTGCTCCCAATTTTTTAAGTCAATACAAATTTCACTAAAGCGACCCGCATACGTGGTACTTCAATTACGGATACTATCGATTTCAAATGTCACAGTCCAGTCACTTTCGATGAAAACAAACAAACGAAATGTCGCCGCGTCCAATTTACATGTGACGTATAACTGAAAACGCAAACTGAAACCGCAACGCTGCAACTAGCGCACTGCTACGCTTACTGTCTCTGCTACTGACACATCATTATAACAGTTTTTATATAACAGTCTTTGACAAATGTTGCTCTAAAAATATTTTCCGAGCGGAACACTGGCATCTTCTATTGACGGGATTGAAATCGCGCGGCCGATTTCATTTTCGAAATTCAAAGATTTCCGAACACGGGTGGCGTGTGGCTGGAGCGGCGCGCGCGCACGAATGCTCACGGAGGTGGACTCAGAGCTTCGAACGCTGTGGGGGCGTGGCTAACTTCTAACGCAACATCTATCTCTCGTGCTGTCCTTGTCTGGCGTGGGGCGTAGGAGATGGTTGCGTCTCTTTCTCTATTACCGGTGCGTTACCGGTCCATAGGTACGGTTTGGTGGGATCGCGTGAACTTTGCCACTGCGCCTGCGCCCGAGCCTCGTACTGCGATTAATAAAACGATACGCGACGTTATAGATCGCGGTGCGATAATCGTAACTCCACAGTTTAATGCGTCGCGTCGCCTTTTAAATACAACATATGCGTTTTTGTTTTTAATGCGAGTCAGTAATTATTTAATGTCCTGCGATCAGTGCCGCCATTGACAACCATTATATTTATGAACGTTACCTATTTCATATTTTGTAATAAAATAATTTTTATCTTATGTACCTTGATCTTATGTAAAACTTTATTAAAGTTAAAGTTTACTTAATTCAATATATTTTATCGATCGTTTATATTATGTTGCAGTTAATTTTATTTTATTATTAGCAATTACTGTGAAGTTCTGTCATACTGTATTACTGTTTCTAGTTTATTGGTCTTTACCTTATACCTCTATAATAATTGTCAATGGTTTTAAAGTAAAACAGAACATTTCTCCAGACAAAGTACCTATTTGGTGCCAACTTTAAATATAAAGAAAGGACCTTAAAAATGAACTAAAAATCTAAACAAAGTCACCAACCGTAATAAAACTTTCTTCTAACAATAAAAAAACCGTTAAAAAGTAATTGTTGCGAAACATTTTTAAGTAACAAATGTTAACATTTTTGTGTTTCGAAAAAAGTTGAGAAAAAAATTCTCTTAGTTTAGTTACTTACTGATTTGTTTGCCGACGTGATGACAGATATATATATACATATATATAATTACTTGGGTAATAGGGTATTTGAAAATTGATATACCATGTATTTTAAATAACTTTGAGCTTAACGCCAGATCAGTGAATTGTAAAGTTTTAAATAGTCATCATCATCTTTGCTATACCATCTTATATTTATATATAGGTATATATAAGATGGTATAGTAAAGATGATGATGACATAAAAAAAATCGAAAATAAACTTCTTTTTCTTTTTCTTCTTGCTTATATATATATAGGGAAAGCTCCCGAAAAACGACAACAGGTGATGATTAAAAACCACTTTTAGTTTCACAAAAGTAAGGAATTTAATGTATCTTTAATCTATACTAATACTTAGAATCAACTGCTCAAAGCTGACGTTGCATGGATAGCATATAAAAAAACTGAAGAAAATAATAAAAAGTTATATAATATTTTTTTTCAGAGTTTTTCGGCATTTGTTTCGTTTACACCCTGTATAGTAAAGAGTAGGTATGGAAAACCACTTAAGCACCTTCCATGGGATATTTTTATGGCAAAGTCGCGGGTTAAAGTTAGTTTGTGTATTAAATTATTTAATTGGATTGGTAACGTCAAATAAATATTGACTCTTAATTAACTATATTAACAGTATTTGTTTAGTTAATTTTGGTAATTAATTAATTAATAATGATATTGTAGTTCAATATAGAGGTGACGGACATTTCCGTCATTGGACTTTTAATTTTACGTGTTGTTACATTTTATTATCCAATAGATTTATCTGTAAAGATTTTCTTCATTCCAACGAAGTTATAGCAAATAAATAATATGATATCATAGTGTACATATTTAAGAAATATATATTCTTTCTTTCTTATAAATTCATCGAGTGGTGAAATAATTAATCACCAATGCAATTAATATTAGGTGTAGGTAATAATGAGCTTATAAAATGTCAACTTTTATTTCCGTCAGCGCATGTTAGAATAAGTAAACTGTTCTTAGACACTTTGATATTAGTGATGCATGGCAGCTAAAGTACTTATGTATATGTGTGCGTGTCTATTGAATGTTTATATAAGTGACTTAGGCATTTACCGCTTATGCGAATGTAAGTACTAATTTTTAAAGTAAAATGTTAAATTAATAGTTTTGGTTATATTTTAGAGCTAAACATTAGAATTGATAAAAAACATTTTTGATACTGTTATACACTCGTTGGCCGAGTAGTCGCAAGTGCGACTGCCGGGCAAGGGGTCTCGGGTTCGATTCCCGGGTCCGCCAATGTATTACTGGGTTTTTAAAAAAACATTCTCAATAGAAGCATGGTGTCAGGAATTTTGCTCGGTATATTGCAATAGGTTCACCCTCAATTACATGGGACTCATAACATAAATAGTGAAAAGTGGGTGTTACAGTGTACAGTGGTATTAAGTGTCATAATGGGTACCTCTACCTACCCCTTCGGAGATAAAAGGCGTGATGTTATATTATGTTAGAGTTACCCTGAAAGTAAGACACCGCAACTCTACCTATTAAAAACATCTACCTAAAAGGTAATTGAATAAAAAAAGTTTTGTATAACACAATTGCCGGTGCAGTTACCAACATTGCAAGTAATAAAATTGTTACCCAATGTTTGCAATACGCAAAAAAGAACAAGATGATCCATTTCGAAAATTGCAACCCTAACATTTCTAACGGTGCACAATAAAAAAGTTTATTTAAAAAAGTTAAAGAATACCGACAAACGATTCGCAGAAAAGAAATTTTGCACAAATGTGTAACAATAGGGGAGTCTCATGATAATTGTTTTATTACGTTTGTTTTACGGACAGTTAGTAACAAACGGTTAAAGTTTTTTTATGACCCGGGACAGTCCGGTGTTGGGTATTGGGTCCGTTATTCCGGACCCGTGACGTCACAATGTTGTTTTAGTTTTTTTTTTGACAAACGGGTTGGAGGCTGGAAGTAGCGCAGCGTTTCCGATTTCAATGTTGTTTTTTTACTTATTAGACAATGTAGTACGATTTATATTTGTTTTTTGAAATGTAATTTGTGTTAACGTTGTCAGTTGTCCCATTTAGGTACACTTTTATACCAAACCTACCATCGATTGATCTACTAAAGTGTTTTTGTAAATATAGGTCATACTATCAATTTTATATTAAGTTCAAAAGTCCATAACCCAAGGCTTGAGACCAAAATTTATAATTCAAAATTCTGGTCTCATTGACCAACAATAGTTGTGTATAACCACGAACAAAAGGTTAATTTGTTAGACCGTTGGACACCGCATTCGTCTCTGCATTGACCAAGTAATAATAAAGCCTTCAAAGGTTCTAAAAATAATAACTAACCACAAATGGCAATGAAGCCTATCCTAAGCATAGCATAAGGCCTTATAATCGAGTATAAAATAATGAATGCGTAGTATCGACATGTATTGACATATTTCGTGTTGTTTCCTAGTGTGTTCATGTTTAATGTATGGTGGGTTGCTGGTCGGGCGTGTCGCCAATACGAGAGCCACACTGGCTCACATCCGTGAACTGAGGATTCTGATTCAGTATTGTTCACACTTATTGTTGCGTTTTACTGTAATACCTAGATCTCACTTCGCTAGAATTTTAGTCGAATAGCGAGTATTTAGTAGGTCTCTCTCGCTTCTTTCCCAAAATAGAAGCGTACTTAAGTCGTACGAACTAGACATATGTGGTATGTAAGTACAATGATCTTCTTTGTATTCTTAATTTCTTGTATTCTTGTATTCTTAATTTCTTGTATTCTTGTATTCTTAATTTCTTGTATCATTTTTGATGTTTTTGTTAGTCTTCAAAACTTGTATATGTCCATATGTTCACGCTGTAAATAGTTGCGCAAATTATGCCAAAGTAATACTTGTGCAAATCTATGTAGCATATACTTTTCTTCAAATATGTTATGAGTTCTATGTAAAGTGACGTGTCATGGTGGCCCGGAGGTTAAGAAGCCCGCTTCTAAAGTACTAATGTGACTTTTTCCGAGTTACATGTACTTTCTAAGATTATTTAGACACCACTGACAAACGGTGAAGGAAAACATTTGAGGAAACCTGGACTTATAATTTCTGATTATAAGCTTGTAATCGCCAACCCGCAATAAGCAAGCGTGGTGGTTAATGCTCAAACCTTGTCGCGGAGAACCTAACGGGTAACCGGGGCTCTGGCTCGACGTGAAGGAGAAGGAACGGGGTGGTTTTTAGTCAGTAAGAGTCTGACACTCCCTCCCGCCTCACCCAGACACTGGAGCAGTTATTCGATGATTTTCCCGCTTTAAAAAAAATAATCCGTGTGAGAAGAGATTTTCCTCAGTAGTGGGCACTTATAGGCTGTTGATGATGAAAGTAGCGTAGGCCTATTGCCATACGTAAGTCACAATTCTAGTCTTGTAATTGCTTCGAAATATCGAAAATGTCCCAATGGTCCTTGATATGGTGCGCAATAAATAATGTTATATTCTAATTCTACTTTCTGACGTGATACAGAATTAAAATATATCCCACAACAGAATTCCTTATCTATCTCAATTCTCCAAGTAAGTACATTTACCTTTTGAACTAAAAAAAAGAAAAATACAAGATAGTCCAGTTTAGTGACCCATAACAGTAACCCATGCAGCCTAAACTAAATCCTTACACGACATTTTTTTAATAAATCTATTGGGAATATAAATCTTATGGTCGAGATTAGATCTTTATACATCTCAATTTTAGTAGAAATTTATTGGTGTCGGTGTACATTGTATATTTATTGTGGCGGTATACCTAATATGTCGGCGGAGAAGATAATGTCTCTATAGGTATTTTGTAACGGTACACATTTTTTGTACTTTATCTTTTGGTGGTAAAGTGTAAAATTCCTTGAGAAAATTTGGGTTCTTACTAAAAATGGATAAATAACTAATTTATTTATTTATTTATTTATTTTAAAGCTTCATGCACAAAATGTACACAAGGTGGACTTAATGCCGCAGGCATTCTCTCCCAGTCTGACCTTTGGGTGATGCAGAGAAGAGTTAATGGTGTGAGCAAGAAGCAAGCAATTATTTAATAGAGCAAATAAAATAGATACACTTACATATTTCAGAGATAAACATAAATACTTAAACATAATTAAAATATATATATACCTACACACGAGTACAACACAATACACATGAATGCATTCATACACATATACATATATACTTACATACATACATAAATACATACATATATACATACATAAATATAGACTATGAGTAATTAGCGTGATGATTCAGCCACCCTCTCCAAGAGAAGTTCACTAATACCTCTATATAAATGTAGTATTCATAAAATTTTATTCAACTTCATTCTTAGATTATTGTAATCAAATATCTATTATTAAATGATGTTCCAACGATATACATTTATTAACACCGTCATAATATACTATTAATCCGAACTAGAGTGCATTTAGTGGCAATAAAATCACAATAGTAGTCTAAATAGTCATTTCAGATAGGAATAAGTAGCTACAAATTATAATATTCGATATTTTATCACAATTCACGAAATAAATTGACAAATTATTTAGAAAAGATGTATCTTTTATGCTAAATTATTGATGTCTTATAACAGATTAGGTGTTCGTAATCTAGTTTCTAGTTTCAATATCATGACATTTAGATATACACTGAATACTAATAATAAATTAACGACACGAAGCAAAGGTTATTGTAAGTACCATGTAGATTAAATTATAAATATCCTAAAGATAAGGAATACTAATTATCACTTAATTTTATAGTAGAAAAATATGTATAAGGAAGGCGAAGAAAATTGTTATCAGAAATATTTGAAAGATAAATAAGAGCTTACGAAGCGGAAGCCTAAATACTTTACGATAATTATGGTCTGTGGTCCGAGACTTAGATTACTAGCAAGATGAAGATAGGACAAAAAAAATCAGTTAAAAATTGCAATTGAAAATGTCATGATATAAATAGCCAAGAAGACCGAAGGAAATTCAAATTAAAACCCGTCTGACAGCCACAAATTTTCTTCAAAAACTAAAAAATAAAACCCAGAAAGCCACGGATCCCCAAGTCCCCATTCCCAGTTAGTATTAACACATTTCTGTAGCGATACGTACGACAGTTACTGGCTGTTAATCCGATATGCGATGCTTTAGGGAGCTCACCGCGATTTATGACCTCCATAGTGATATATGGAGACAACTGACTCCGTTTGTTGGATACTGGTCGTGAAGATATGGAAATTTTTCGAAGATGAAGGGCTCCAAAATATTGAAATATTTTTGTTAGGATTGTGACGTATTGTGGTTAAAGATTTTGGGTTGATTGTTGTACACATTGAGTGTGAGAGTGTTTAGTTTTATAATTATGTGGTTAAAATGGTCATTAATTCCAGGATTCATAGCTATAGGGTACAGAGTTGTCTGTTGTTTAGAAATACGCACAAAAGTCTAAGTTCCTGTGAAAAGAAGTTGTCATTTCTAAAAAAAAACATGTGGTTCTGTCTCCGTTTATAGAAAAATGCTTGTATTACAGCATTTGAAACTGAGACGTCGCTAATTTTGGCAAATAATAGAAAGAATTAAACTACAATGCCATTCATCGAGAAGTTGAGCTGAGCTTGTCCAACGTAGAATACAAACTAATTCTTGGACAGCAATTAACAAAAAGTAATCCTAAGGCTCATCCTGTTATTGTAACTAAAATCGTAACTAATTCCCATCGGGACTTCTGCGACAACCAAAAAAAAGATCGCAACGTCATCTCGTTGTCAGACAATTTTTCAAAAACCGTACAACCCTATTCACGAACACAGCACGCGTTCTTTACCTGACCCAAATATTTGATTTAAACATCAAAATTGCAAAAAGGAGATTAGCATTCATAATGAAACCACTGCTGGTGAACAATGACTTATAATCAGTTGCATTAAACAATAGGGAGGCGACAAACTTCGGCGTTTTATTGTTTATTTTAATCCCTTAGAACAAGGAGGACCCGTTTTGTCTAATCTCTGAGAAGAAAGGGGTTGAGAATTGAAATAGATAACATTTTAAATACTCTTTGTTTACAGCTTCCGAATATTCTAACGCAGTTGTTACACTAACTTCTGTCTGACGGCATAAGACTGTGGTTATTATAGGCATTATAATATTTTATCTTTTTATTGACTAATAAGGGATCCCTTTTAAGCTAAGCGGGTCCAGAAATTTGTTTGTCAGCTCTTTAGTTGCACAGGTAAATTCAGGTTTATTATTTTCAACATAAAATTTGCGCTGTTGCATGAAATAACATGTTTTAATAATGATGTAAGCCTTCTTTATCTATACATTCTACCTCTATAACTAGATTTTGAACTATTAATTCTTAGTCACAATTTTAAATGTTTTTACCTATTTAAACACTCACGATCACATCAAAGATCTCGATACCTCGTGCTCTTATACACATATGACTATCTAAGTACTTCGTTCTAAACATATTACTTTGAATTTGTTATTTTCTTCACACCTTTTAGACGCATTTATGATTCTCCGCCAAATGCGAACTATCTCGTTCGCCATTGAATTACTATTTCCATACCATTTCACTGAGCAACATTGTCGATTGCAATTCCCTTTGCAAACTCAATTCACTCAACACTGCCATCTTCGCTCACACACAACACATATATTTCAGCATTAACACACACGATAGTACTGACGCGAAATTTAGTATTACTACAACAAATTTCCTTATTTAACGGAATCTACGCTTTATCGGTACTTGAACCTGTGACCCTGTGTAACACACGACTACTTATATCCTCGGAGTTATAGCTGGGTTATGAGTAAGCGCGCAAATCTTCAACGCGGTTAAATTGTTCATTTAGATAATAGGTACGGTTAGTTTTATTGAATTCCCATGGACTGAGTGGTTGGTGCTTGTCGTTTCTAGCTTGGTAAAGTTCACTATGCTCAGTACTAGTTTTATACTTACCACATAGGTCAACTTATAGTTACAGTTATAGTTATACTTAAACTGTCCAACACCGCGCGGTCACCGGTGACCGCAATCTATTGTTCTTTAATTGTGTCTATGATGATGATACTCAAAGAGTTAAAGCACACCACTGACAAACGGTGAAGGAATCCATCGTGAGGAAACATGGGCTTATAATTTCTAATTATAAGTTTGAAATCGCCAACCCGCATTGAGCAAGCGTGGTTATTAATGCTCAAACCTTCTCCGAGCGAGAAGAGACCTTTGGGCAGCAGTGACCAAACTTACGATATACTTGTGTATACTTTATGAAAAAGTTAAAATTATAAATTCTATTTTTCCTTGGAGTAATAGAAATATGCAATTACAGTTCATAACTCATTAACATATTTTTGTATATGCTCGTTGACGGATGGTTTTACGAGATACCGTGTTTATAGAATAGTTAGAAGTGAGCTATACCTCTTCTTCCTATTACGTGGGATCGAACATATGTCCTTTCTTCAATGACTATTTTGCGTATTTTTTTTTTATTGGATTAGCCGGTAAACGAATAGACGGATCATCTGATGGTAAGCAATCGGCGCCGCCCATGGACACTCGAAACACCAAGTCGTTACAAGTGCGTTACCGATTTTTTGGGAATTGGGAATTTGAGGATGTGGAGGATTCGGGGGATTCGAGAGACGGGCACTAGGGAGGCGGTAATTGGGCCTCCAGTAACCTCACTCACACGACGAAATATAACGCAAGCGTTGTATCACGTCGGTTTTCTGTGAGGTCGTGGTATCACTCCGGTAGAGCCGGCCTATTCGTGCCGAAGCATGGCTCTCGTACACTTATTTCTTATTTTTTTCGTCTGTTCTAGACATGTCACAAATCAATCTTAGTCTATCTCCATCTAGATATTTATTCTATCTAATCTAAAATATAACTAGTATTTATATTTTAATCTTTATCAATGATACATTAAGTAGAATTGTTTAATGACTTAATTTTATATCGATTTAACAACGATTAAAATGTAGTAAAATATTTTATTACTTTTTTTTACATATTAATAAGACTTAATTACCATCAACCTGAGTTCGCGTTTATCATTGCTCGCATATTTTAAAGTATTAATAAATATATACTATTGCTATTTTTCCTGTCATTTAATCTAAAAACTATAAAGACTAGATTACGTCGAAGAATCTGAATAAATAAAGAAAGACCTACTGAATGATCAGTGATTCCATTTGTATCATCAGTTACAGCTGCTAATGTAGTTATCTGTAGGAAGTAAGTTATAATATTTTGCTTCATAAAAACATGACTTCGACGAAAGAAAAGATTAGAAACGTATCAAGTAAAAAATTCAGCCCACTTATAAATTCTTCTGTCATCTAGAATTATAATACCAGTATATAAATTCATTCACATTTTTTAAAGCCATTAGAAGAGTCACAATAAAGCTGCAGACGCGATCTTCCCTCAGAGGTCCCAATCTAATCCTCCATTACACACTGACACTTATCCCTAACATCGTCTAAAATATTTTGATACAATCGCACACAGATAAATGTTGTCAATTTATCAATCGTCCGCTTCAATGCGGTGTCCTCCGATCGCTCCGATAATTCCCGTACGCTACTTTATCTTAAGATTATCACGACGTCTTTATTTCGATATATTTTTAACTATTTAATTCATCCGATTCTAATGTGTTGCAATTAATCAGTGACTACACGATAGAATCTTCACATAACCGGTTCCGATCGATATTCGGTACTATCTGCTGTTCTCACATCCTTTATGAAACGGTTTTGTATGAGATTGTACCGCGAGATAGCTTTTGAGTTAAAACATATGTGGGTAATTGAAAAAATATTTTCTTAATGAATTACGATATCAATATTTAATTAAACGATTCTGAGATAAGATCCAGTTTAGCGTGGTAAAGTTGAGTTTATTAAGGCAATTTGGTTTAGAGGAATTCGTGACAAAAAATGAATGGTTTTAGGAAGTCGTAGCTCAGTACTTGGAGTAACGCAGACAGATATGTTGTAGGTTTAGTTTCGTTGACCAATGGGAGCACAGAATAATGTCGTTTGGTGTCACAGTTAATACAGTTTCTATGTTCCGAGAGTTGGTTGGCGCCTGGAGCCAATAAAATGGTTTTTTCTCATGTGAATATCCTTTTTCCTGGCGAATTAGTTCACTGTGGGATTGCCTACACTTAGGTACGTGTATATGGTCAACGTACTTGTTGACAAAGTTGAAGGAAATTCTGGTTTCCTTTTTGTGGCCTGTATGAATTTTTGTGACGTAGATATTGTTAGTTAAGTGGTTAGCAATGACTCATGTACGTATGTGAATGAACAACAACTGGCAACCAAATCTAGAACCCAACAGTAAAGTCATAAAGTTCTCAGTCTTTGAAGCTTTCGTATGTATAACATATCCAACAGATCTCTCCAGAGATGTTGGTGCCAAATAGTAGTAAAATTATACACTGAGACATTGCCAACTTGCTATCATTTATCAATCTAACACCCTTTCTCTTCAAGAGTACAAACAGATAGATAAGTAATAAACTTATCGTCTTAACATTACTTTAAGCCTTCTCTAAGGAAACAGAGATTAAGACAAAATAAATTTTTAAGCTTTTAACCGCCATTAGTATTGAACTACGATGTCCTTTAGAAATAGTTTTATTATTTAAACTACTTTTTTAGTCATTGCAGCTTTGTTTTAATTTTCTATAGTGTTTTTTATAAGCTAAAGTTTAATCACTAGTCTATCGTCTTTTGTGATACTGAATATACTAGATCATTAAACAAAATAGCGCCATCTAGTGACTATATAGAGAAATCTCTTGACTTAGCATATCTTCATAAAATGAGTCTTGTTCCATATAAATATAGTCTAGTTTAACATAATCGTAATAACCGCTATATCATTTATAACATCTTTGAAATAGCCGCTAATTACTATTTTAATAATTAAATTAATAATTAATAATATCTCGTATCGATTATTAAAGATAGTTGAATGTTATTTTATGGGTTTTAGTTTAATTTTATTATATTTAATTAAGGCCTGGGATTCTATTAGTGTTACAGTTTTAATTACATATAATTTATGAGAATGGTAATATGTATACGTACCGAGTGCTTTTATTATTTTGTTTCATTCATAATTATTATAAAACTAGCTGCAGCTGCGACTTCGTTCACGTTCTCGTGGTGTAAAAGGCTTATAATAATATGTTATTCCAGACCTGTTTCAAATTTCATCTCGATCCCTTCAGCCGTTTTGACGTGAAGGAGTAACAAATACACAAACAAACAGGCATACAAACATTCCCATTTCAGTAGGGTATAGTGATAATGTTGGATTATATTATTATGTTAATAGAGTATGAACCTTCAGGCTATTTATTTAATATTGAAAGTTTAATTGCTTTTAATTGAGTTAGTACATTTTAATCAAACTATTTTCCATTGAATGATCTAACTATTTTTTTATGGAATAGGAGGCAAACGAGCAGACGGTTTACCTGATGGTAAGCTATCAGCGCCGCCCATGGACACCCGCAACACCAGAGCAGTCACAGGCGCGTTGCCGGCCTTTTAAAAAGGAGTATGCTCTTTTCTTGAAGGTTTGAAGGTCGTATCGGTTCGGAAATATCGCCGACGACAGGTCATTGCACAGTTTTGCTGTGTGTAATAGACTTTTTTAGTCTAGATACAAAGGGAATTTTTCTTAGGCATAATAACCACTCGTACTTCACTAAGTAACAAGCTAAAGGCTAAAGGTGAATTTTTCAAAAACCCAAAAAAAATGACAATTTTATTTTGACAAACCATCACTATTTTTACCATCAACGGATACTACGGATATCCTAGTGCAGTCTCAAGGCTGGTCCATTGTGTGGACGGTCAAGGTGCGCCCTCGTTCACATGGGCCAACAATCGCTGCGCAGGCGACGGTACACTGCTTAGTGCGTTTTTGTTAACTTATTGTAGTGTGTAATGCCATAATACAGGCTTTTTATAATCATATTTGTGTCTATTGTGTGACACGTAGACTTTAGGGTTAGATTTAGGAAATTGTTAAAGTTGATAAGGATGGTGTCAAAGGAGGGTTGCGTGTGTACAGAGCTTTACTTTGTTGCAAGTACTGTTTGTGTAGATGCAGATATTGTTGTCAAAGGGCCCTTTGTAAAAATTGAAATTGCTTGACAAAATGAATTAGGATGTCTGAGATCATTAGATCAGTAGATATTGTAACAGTTTTAGCATATATCAAGAATCTATACATATTGCACGTCGCGGAGAACCTAATGGGTTACCGGGTCTTCGGCTCGAAGTGCAGGAGTAGGAACGGTGTGGTTTTTAGTCAGTAAGAGTCTAACACTCTCTTCCACCTCACCCAGGTGGGAGAAGTGATTCGATGATCCCCCTTAAAAATACATATTACACCATGTTGCTCATAAACCGGTTACTATATCGAAATCACATATAACGCACTTTTTTATGTCTATTTCTTTTTTTATGGAATAGGAGGCAAACGAGCAGGCGAAACACCTGATGGTAAGTGATCACACCCGCAACACCAGTGGAGTTACAGGAGCGTTGCTGGCCTTTTAAAAACAAGGACGCTTTTTTCTCGAAGGTTTGAAGGTTGTATCGGTTCGGAAATACCGCCGACGACAGATCATTCCACAGTTTTGCTGTGCGAGGCAGAAAGCTTGGTGAGAAGCAATTAAATTATTATTATTAACTATTCTTTTACGTATTAAACCTTATTTGCCTCTATACAATTATGAATTCAAATAAAACCTAGACACTCGTACGCTTAACAAGTCTAGTTCCAACTTTATCACATGAACTGTACCGCTCATATATTTTCAAAGTAACTTTTTATTATCGCATTTAATTTCAATGTACCTATCTAGTTATGACCATCTATATCTACCGTCAAACCAGGATTTAAATTCAAGGAAATCACATGAAATAACTTCTAATCTGATGCAAGTATCTAGGAGGCTGGCCTGGTTATATTTAGACGTTGCGTTACGGACGGACAAACAAACCGATTCGTTTGTATATTTATATGTGATGGACGTAGTAATGTACTGGCGTTTATGGGAACTGGGGAGAGGTAGTGATGTGGAGACTTGTGGAGTATGTATGTATTTATGTATGACTGTTTAGAAGTACAGTCTTTCAGTTACAGTCCAACCAGGCTCCCAAAGTGAAGCTTACCTGTGGAAAATTCGTATGAGGAGTAGGCTCAGCAGTGGATTGTTATGACTATAAATGATAATCATTATAATAATGATAAACAGTGAAGGTTTTCGTATGTTTAGAGTGATAATGCTGTTTTATTTTCGGTTTGATATTTATTTATTATTATTAGCTTTTAATAACATAACATTACGCCTTTTATCCCCGAAGAGGTAGGCAGAGGTGCACATTTACGGCACTTAATGTCATTGTACAATGTAACACTTATACCTTTTACTATTTATGTTATGAGTCCCATGTAATAGGGAGTGAGCCTATTGCCATATACCGGGCACAATTTCAGACTCCGTGCTACTACGGTGAATAAAAAAAACTCAATAATACTTTGCCCGACCCGTGCATTGAACCCGAGACCCCTTGTCCGGCAGTCGCAGATAGTTTGAAACAAAACTTGTCCCAGCCCTAGTATAATTAGCGCGTGATCTGCAATGATGCGCCAGCGTAAAGCGATGACACTCGACGTCACGACTGTCCACATCTGATAATAATTATCGCCAGTCACCGGTCTCGCACTCGTTTCCTCGAACGTACTTCGCAATAAAGGTCTAGGATGTACTGACAGTTACAAAACGCATTGCATCATAACATAACAAAACGCAGAAATTCACCCATTATTATATTACAAAACAAATTCACTTCGCATCAAATATGTCAATGTTATGAGTCCCATTTTAGTGAAAAGCCTATTGCCATATAAAAAATTAAACCCCAATAATCCTTCATCTAACCTATTAATCCAACCCAAGACCGCTTGCTCGGTAAAGTTCGATTAGCGAGGCAGTCGTTAGTGATTGCCTAATGTCATAAAATACTAAAAATAAAATTACTAGAGCTCTTAGTAAAAAATGTTTATGAGTCTAAAAATAGTTTTATTTCATTTAAGTTACAATACAGAGTTCAAGGAACTTCGTAACGCTTATAAAATTGATGTTACCGACAAAGTTAATTTCGGTAATCGCGTGCGAGTTTTCAATGTCGTAGTGTGACTTAGAGACAATTTGGTAACGTAATATGAAAAGATTGGTTTTTACAAAATAAACACAATAAAATGATATTATAAAACTTATACAGCTTCAAATTAAAATTTAATTAGTCTGTTAACACGTTATTGAAATTTAAAACATTTCGCTTGTGTTTGCAATTTATTAGTAAATATTATTATCAGCATTTTGTTACCGACTGTACCTGCCTATCATTTTTGCGTGTGCTCATAATGCCAACAAGTTCAGTCAACATTCTAACCCCGTGTCAGGTTGCAGCGATGCTTCTATGACGACTTTTAAATCGATAATTTATACCGAATGGGCACCAGTCGACGCCGGTAACCACATTACGCCCACCACATCTTCAACGATCACATCACATCCCTCCGTGATTTCTACATTCTCGATTCTATTTATATTTCGAGTTTTATTGAGTTCCAGTGTCGATTAAATAACCGAATGATTATTAACGGTTACGATGCATCGGTTGTATTTCATATTGATTACGAGTTACTGTAGAATTTGATAGTTTTGGAAAGTCCATTAAATATGCCTCTATTAATTCAACCGTGATCTGAGAATAAATTAAAAATATATGTTAAAGTAGTAGCTTATCCTCCCACGTGAGGTCATAAGAGTCAATTTACAGGTATTGATTACGATGCTCTGGTACCAGTAGAGAATGAGCTTCATAACCTGAAACTAATTATGCAAAATACTTATCTTTAAAGAAGTTATTGCTGTTCTTGGAATCGTAACTTTAAGTGGTATGAATACGAATACATATTAAATGACACAACCATGAGAGGAAACAAACAGCGATACAACATAAAAGTACAATTTTATGTAATAATATGCTTATGTTATTTGTTTAAAAGGTTTCCCAAAGAATGATTTAAAAATTACTAAAGCCAAAAAATAAACGTAAATGCAGAAAAGACTTAATAAAACAATGAACTTAGTTGACACAGAATCATCAAATTTATTTATCAAGACACTAAACCAGTTGCATTCCGTTTTGAGCTTTACAGTCTTGTAATAAGACTGCAGTGATTTTCTTAAGTAGTAAAAGAACGTGGTTCAAGATTTATCAAAAGCCTTTGACAGCGTCGACCTTGCAGTGCCATAGTTCACACCGTCCCTTCACTGTTGGAAATGTGGAAAAAACACGACAATAGCACGGCCACGCATGGCTCCGGACAAGACAATCGATTACGTTTGTATGCACTTTATTGATTATTGTTGGCCATAATATTGAATTGGGAAACGGGTGTGCTTCAAGGATGAATGTTAGGACCAATGCTGTTTTTGTCACTTATTGTTTGTTTGATGATTGTGATGTTCGACTTGTTTTTATTGATTTTTTCTCAGGACTGGTGTGAATTTTCTAGTGCCCATATTGATGGTCATCCCAGGAAAGGCTATGGATAGTAGTAAAATAAATTGTGATTTCTGTGTTGAACACACTTTTAAATAACAATTTTTATTTCAAAAACGTAAAAGTGAGTTTGTTGTAATTGAGTAAAAAGCAAGAAATAGTTCTTCCATTGAAATATGAAATTGATCAATAAAATAAAATTCAAAAGCGAAAGACTTTCAAAAGACAAAACAACCAAAACTTTGAACAAGGAAGTCCATAATTGGTGTTAAATCAAACATGGGCTAAAATTCTGCGTGAATGGAATCTGTGGATCAGAGATGACCGCCGGGTTCCGCCGGCGATGCTATCGCTGAGCACCTAGCCCTTGTCCACCATCGAGACAAGAATAAGTGGATGTGGCAAGGCCTACGATGAAAAGAAAAACTGTTTTAAAAAAATATGTTGGGCAAATTATTTTGATGGATTGTGATGTATTTTTTTAATAAATTATTTCTGGTCGGTAAATAGTAAACAGTAAATAGTAAAATGTGGTATTATTAACTACCTCGGCTTCAATTTAATCTAAAATATTTTCTTCAGTTTTTGAATGAAATTCAGAACTGTTTGATGTTGATGACAGCGTTTTACCAATAATGTATCAAGTACATTGGCCCTTGATGCAGTGGGCTTACAAAAATAAATTATGTTAAGTAGATTGTGCACAGATGACCACTTGATTTTCAGAAATTGCCAAGTCTACATTTCCAGCATCGGGGGCGCGTGCGCAAGGAATTTAACGCCAAATCGCCGTTGCCCGGGCGCAGCGTAATTGCGCCTTATCTGCGCATTGTTCGGCTAAGGAGCACAAGGCTGAGCGCTGACGTGTGAGCGTTTAGATTGTCTGTCTGTATGTGCGATTGTTTTACTTTGTACCTCTACAGTGGCTTTTAGACAGATTTTTCATGTGTGGTGGCCAGTGGAAATCGTTAAACCTACTTAGATTTAATTAACGTAACATTAAGAGACCGTATTGTCCGGTTGCAGAGCGTTGTCATTTGGACGACTATAATTTTAAATTAGTTCTAGTTGGAATTAGTCAATAACTGTAAATAGTTTAATGTTTCACTATTTAAAGTAACTTTGAAGACAAGATTTTCAATATTGTCAAACTGATACCTACATTTTCAGAACATTTCAGATTAGTAAATGTTACTTTCTGAAAATACTGCCTCGTTGGCCGAGTGCTCTTATGTGCGACTGCCGGGCAAGGGGTCTCGGGTTCGATTCCCAGGTCGGGCATAGTATTACTGGGTTTTTAAAAAAAATCTCAGTAGTAGTACGGAGTCTGGAATTGTGCCCGGTATATGGCAATAGGCTCACCCCCTATTACATGGGACTTATAACATAAATAGTGAAAAGTGGGTGTTACATTGTCCAGTGGCATAATGTGCACCTCTGTCTACCCCTTCGGGGATAAAAGGCGTGATGTTATGTTATATTACTTTCTAAAAATATTCAGAAGTATAAACAATAGGGGTATCGGTTACAAACATTCATACTTCTCTAGGTTCAAGTTTATCGAAGCTAAGTCACTGATTAAACTTAGCAATATTAATAAGAAGAAAAACAGAAATGTCAGTCTGTAGCTCAACAATACAATATCCATAAAACTCAGATTCCTATGTCACCGCTACTAACAGGTTGATGACCTCAAGAGTTCTTCAATAAACAATTACTTATTCCTTGATGTTGCGATTTGCGTGCAATGATAACAAGGCGATTTGCTAAGTAAAACTACAGGCTATGATTATACCTGAGCCGTACTTACATGTGTTATGGTGTGAGTCACCATTGCACTGTGTTGTAGACTTGTAGACCATGCATTATTATTGGTCAGCTGATGACGATATTCGCAAAAGTACTGGCAGTGAGAGAAGTGCTGAAAATTGAGCTCATCGGCGTGTTATTGGAGAGGCCTACGTTGTATCGAAAGGTTAAAGACGTTGAAAGCTTTAAAAAAAGTTTTAGTAAATTCGTTGGTTGCGTTGCTGAAGATACCACTGTTTTGTGACAAGGCCAAGTAATGTAATGTTTGTGTTATAGAATTTAAATGTCATTATGGTTTAAGACGATGTTTCACACGTCACATAACCTACCTTTTCCTAGAAAAATACTTGTTATTTAGATTTCTAAATTAGAACCCTAAATCCTTGCATAACTTAGGTAAACCCTGAATATTCCACGTATTTTACAAAATAATAAATCATTAGACAAATCCTACAACTCATTTTAATTTTATTTGGTTTGATTTTTGCATCATAATGAGCATCTTATACCAAGAGCAAGCACAAAAAGTCACAGAATGGTTTGAGAACAACATGAGGTCTTTCAATTAAATATCTGGACGACGAAAAAACTACGTTTGACCTTCTGCATAAATTAATCGTCTTGGTGTTGTAGGTTGAGTGGCTGTTAGAACTACTGCCGAACTAGGAACTTCAGATTTGATGCTCGGGTCGTCGAACAATATTAGAGGTATATGCGTCTTTGGAATTGTCGGAATTCACTATTTTATGCTCGGTATATGATCATCTTCTGTTACATAAAATAATGAAAAGGTAAAGGAGATAAAAATTGGTGTCACAAATTGTGTGCATAAAATACTTATTAAATTACTACAAAATTGTCTCAGAGCCTGAAATTGACCGTTCCAATACAGAGTCAATAGAGATCAGTAATATGAGTACCGTTGTCTCTTTAAAAAAATACCTTCGTCGCAAGACATCTACTGCTAAACACAAACATTATGTTAATTTGCAAAGGCAAAGGAAATAAAACAAGTGTGAATTGTAAGTAAATGTAAACAGTTCCCAACTGGAACAATGTATTGTAAAGATTGATCTAGTACAGACGGTGCACTGATGGCCGTGGATTGATTTCAGAAAAGCAAGGTAAATGCGAGGGACATTATTTTGTTCGTGATCGATAAGAACAAAAAGTTCGTGTAACTACTTCGGTTTTTCTTTCTTATAGAAGAAATGGCAAACAGAACAAGATTATGTTTTTTTATTTCATATTTGTACCTATTTCAATCATTACTAGCCATGTAGTGACGATAGAGTGTTGGCTGCACGATTAGTACGGTGGCTGGGCAACCGGCTCGTCGTGTGATCCACAAATTGTTGTTTCAGATCTGGGTGTCATGTATAAGTGAACTTGTATGTTTCGAAACGCACCCACGGTACAGGAGATAATCCTAGTGTGGGGCAACATTATCAAAAGAAAATTGAAAGAGTAGAAAACATTTTGTTACCGTACACAACTACTCTGCTTTCTATGAGGGAGGAAAATCATCATATGAGTCCACCCACATTGGATGATGCGAGGCAGACAATTTTTGTTAAGCGGGGAAAATCATATAATGTCTTCCTCCGCCCGGGTGAGGCGAGAGGGAGTGTCAGAGTCATACTGACTAAAACCATTCCGTTCCAACTCCTGTGCCGAGCTGGAGCTTCGATATCATATGGTGACTTTACGTACAACCCAGGTACTACTTTTCTAGCAGGTGACCTCTACACCTCAGATAAAAGAGATGACGTTACATTACGTTCATTCATAGTTATGGTTTCATTATAGAGGTAGGTCAAGTCTTGCAATAAAGTTTCTTATTTGCCTTATACTCGATATAAATCAAAGCGATGTTTACTACCTATTGGAGTTACGAGATCACCATAATAAATGTATTGTCACGTACAAATTCCCAGCAAGAGATATTGTTCTTTATATTGTTATTGTAATAACGTTTATTACCCGAGAGCAAGTTGACGACCTATTTCTAATTTGATTGACTTAATTACTTGATGTTTTGTTCGTCAACAGTGCGAATAGATAACATCCTTTTATCTCCAAAGGGGTAGGCAGAGGTGCTCACGCAAGTAACACCCACTTTTCATTATTTATGTTATGAGTCGAATGTAATAGGGGTTGAGCCTATTGCCATATACCGGGCACATTTCTGGACTCCGTGCTACTACTGAGATTTTTTTTTAAAACCCAGTAATACTTTGCCCACCCAGAAATCGAACCCGAGACCCCTTGCTCGGCAGTCGCACTTGCGACCACTCGGCCTTCGAGGCCGCCAGCAGGCATGCGAATAGATTTGTTAAATATTCTATGTTTATGTAAAGATAGACAAGTCTATATATATAAAAGAAAGTCGTGTTAGTTACACTATTTATAACTCAAGAACGCCTCAATCGATTTAGATGAAAATTGGCAGGGAGGTAGCTTAGAACCAGGAGACGGATATAGGATACTATTTATAGAATACTTTTTTTACTTTTTTACCGAAAATCACGAACGGGAACGGGGGCAAAATGGGATTGCGCGTACGAAGTCGCGGGCAGAAGCTAGTTATCTATATAGTCAGGGCTTTTTTAGTCGATTTATGGTATTTTTTAGTCCTGTTGTAGTAAACGACCAATTTTTTCTCAGTTATTCCAAATTCCGTGTTTTAGTCAAAGCTTTAATTGAAAATATCAATTTGTCTAACTGCAGGATTCCATACAAGACAGTATTGTTATTTTTGGGCAAATCGATTACTATTCACGATTGACAGAATAAAAATAAATTAAAAGCATTTAGAATGATGTCTTGATTCATATTTTAAAGGATTTCATTATTTAAACGTCCAGAATGTTTGCTTCAATTAATCTGCACAAAATAGGTATTTGTTTTTGTTTTTTGATCTGCGAACCGAAGCAAGCGCACTGTGTTTTCCAACTGTGTTTAAGGCGGTGTTTATAATGCTGATTATTTCGTTCGCATACAATAATAAGACAATCAGTATCAGTCGCAAGGCTAGCCCTAGTAAAATTTTATCTAGTTTCTACTGGACTCTGGATAGTATCCTATGACCTGTAATATTTCTAGTTACATCTGTCTAAGATTGAATGCAGACTAACGGTCATCGTATACCTCATAAGCACGGCTGAAGCACGGCTCCGGTACGGTATGTTTTGCTTTGGGAACAATACAAAAAGGTTGTGTGCCGCTGGCGAGCTTGTTTTATATTGACGTTTTAAAATATGTCATACGACATTCGATTAAAAGTTCATATTTAAATGACAAGTTAATTGCTGGGTCGGAGCCGTGCTCGAGCCGCCTTGGTAGGTGTGCGATGATCTAGAAGGATTATTGCTAAGGTTAAAATTAAACATAACATAACATCACGCCTTTTATCACTGAAGGGGTAAGTAGAGGGGCACACAGAAGTGTACACACTCTCAATTTTCACTATTAATATTATGAGTCCCATGTAATAGGGGGTGAGCCTATTGCCATATACCGGGCACATTTCCAGACTCCGTGCTACTATTGAGATTTTTTGTTAAAAACCCAGTAATACTTTGCCCGACCCGGGAATCGAACCGGAGACCCCTTGTCCGGCAGTCGCATTTGCGATCACTCGGCCATCGAAGCAGTTAAAATTAAATTATAGTAAAAGCCTTACCAAGATAGCAACTTCGTTGTGACCACGGTTTAACTTTTATTTAGTATGTTCGTTAATTAATAAAGATGCAATTCACTCGAATCCTTTTGTGCGTCTGTATCTAATTTGATGACTGATAATTTGTCATTTCTGACTTCAAGTAATTTGTTATTAATTTTTGTATGATTATTTTTTTAATTGGGGTTCTTGATTTAAGTGAATTTTTAGTTTTTTGTTAAACCTTATTATTATTTTTGAGTCATTTACATATTATGTAGATTATTTTTATGGACGGTACTAAACTAATGATAATATCTTTTTATATAATATAAAATAGACGTTGTCTTAGAAAAATGTTTGTTATTTCTGTGGGTACACAAGAGCACAATCTAGTCCTTATGACTTCGGGTCATACAAAAGTGAGATCAATCAATTTCAAATTTCTCAATGCCTAGAACACTTGTAATTGCTTCTAGGTTAAAAAATAAATACATAAGTTACATTTGGAACCAAGACAGACAGATTCAAGTCCCTGGGACGCGCCGGACAGTGTTCCGGTGTTTTCATTGATGTATCTACTGTAGATCCTGGCTTACAGGAGTTGCAGCGGTTTTGGGAGGTTGAAGCGGGCTTGTCCCTTTAAAAAAAAATCATTTGTAATAAATAATGTAATGTAAATAATAATAAATAATGTAAATACGATTTTCTCCTGTATCGTGGGTGCGTTAACAAACATATGTACAAGTTAACACACACATAGTGGCCAAACGTCGCACATCAAATATAAAAAAATACACATGACACCCAGACCTGAAACAATAATTGGTGGATGACACAGAGTTTTTCCATGCGGTAAACAAATCCGCGGCATGTTGCACAGTTACCAGTTAACCAGCCACCACGCCATCCGTGCAGTTAATTAATTTAGTATATCTTACGAAAGTTATCCATAAGATAACACATAACATAACATCCTTTTATTTCCGAAGGGGAAGGCAGAGGCGCATATTATGCCACTGTACAATGTAACACCCACATTTCACTATTTATGTTATGACTCCCATTTAATAGGGGTGAGCCTATTGCCCTATACCGGGCACAATTCCAGACTCCGTGCTACTATTGAGATTTTTTTTAAAACCCAGTAATACTTTGCCCGACCCGGGAATCGAACCCGGGACCCCATGCCCGGCAGTCGCACTTGCGACCACTCGGCCAACGAGACAGGCAACGAAAGTTATAATGCAAACATATCTACAAAACTGTATTCCATACCTACACAATATTTCGTTTCAAGCCTCTATATATTTTAATATTAATTCATAGCACTTAACCGAGCTATGTTTCAGTTCGCCTGTTACACTTGAGATACAATCTGAACCCGCTAAAGACCCTTTGTTATACTGAAAATAATAATATTTATCACACAGACAATTATCGCTGTGGATTAATTATTATCTATAACGATCTTATTCACACATAAAGTTTGAACTTGAGAATAGTATTTTTAGTAAACTCAAAAAAGAAAAACTTACTCGTTACCTACAATTTATCCATAATCACTACATAGTACATATAAAACAAAGTCACTATCCGCTGTCTGTCTGTCCCTATGTATGCTTTTTTTTAAGGGGGGAAAATCATCGAATGACTGCTCCCACCTGGGTGAGGCGGGAGGGAGTGCCAGACTCTTACTGACTAAAAACCACCCCGTTCCTTCTCCTGCACGTCGAGCCGGAGCCCCGGTTACCCGTTAGGTTCTCCGCGACTCCGAATCGGCATCGGCCCTATTGGGCCCCATCTGTGGTGGTCTGATGGCTCTTTGAGGGTCTGTTTCTGGTCGGACGGGGAGCCACCCATGCTCGCCGTCCGCAGGCCCGCGCTTACGGTGGCCGGAGATCTTTTCGCGATCCCCGACGCCCGGTGTGTCCTTCGCGATGGCTGGGTTGCGAGGAGGCAGCGCTTCGCTGCCTCACGCGTCCCGCCTCCTCCTTAATAATAATAATAATAAACCCGCAGGGCACCTTGAGGCGAGGTGACGGGCATTAGCGATCCCGCGGGCTACCATCATCCCGAGTGCTCCAGGGAGAAGTCACCGTTCCTTCTTCTCCGGCTTGCCTTAATTGGCTGGCTGGAGTGAACGATGACAAGGAACAGGTCTCCCACCTCTGGCTTGCCTTCATTGGCCGTCCAGAGTGGAGTCGCGAGAGCAGTGATCCTGCTCGGAGGGTAAGAAACTATCCGTAAGTCGCGAGTGGGCCAGGGATGCAGGAGGCTTCGGCTGGAGCAGATGATCTGAGTAGAAAGCGGTGGTAGTTTCTTAACCCTTCAGCCACTCACATTCTCGTTGCCCCTATGTTGCTATATCTAGCAACCATTCCCGGGGCCCGGTCGGTGAGTTGGCGAGTCTCCGCCTGCCACTTTTACGTGTAAAAATTACATTGTTTCGGCAGGTGCCATAGTCATCCATAGTTCCCAATTTACCAATCCACAGTAACCCATCCATAGCCCTACCTTTTTTTTTCCATTATTCACAATAGTCCTACACTAACCGGGGACTGTCCTTGGGTGCATTTCCATAGTGCATACAGGGATAGTCGCCGGTTTGTGTCTCCATTACATTTAGATTAAAGTTGTCTAAAGGGCCTCTGCGCAGTTGGCTTCGGCCCCTCGTACGCCTCCCAAATGACCGGGACCCTGTGGTCCCGTGAATGGTAAAGACATACATAATAATAATAATAATAATCTTTATTACGTAAAAAGTACACAACTATACATTAATTTGATATAAGTCATAATGTCGTAGTACAAAATTAAAATGCTAGCTAGCATGACTGCTTCGCAAAAGGAGGAGACGGCATCCCAGTCCCCCTCGCTCCGCATCATGGCCTGCACTGAGACGAGACTGCAGGACGCGAGAGGTCACCATCGCCGATCACTTCCCTGAGGGCACGGCGGTGCTCCGGCGTGCACCCGGGCGTTTCCTCCCGCCCTATCAGACACAGGAACCTCCCGAAACTTCCATGTCCGGTGAGGACCTGCGTCAGGCGGTAGGTGAGGATGCCGTAGCGTCTCTCAAGCCACTCCTCAAAGAGGGGTCTTACCGCTGCAATGGCAGCATCTTAGATCTTTAAAACTACACAACGGATTTTGATACGTTTTTTTTAATATATAGAGTGATTGTTAAGGAAAGGAAAGTATATATGTATAATACATGTATATTGCACCCGTGCGAAGCCGGGGCGGTTCGCTAGTATTTAATACAACACATTAATTTTTCACTGTGTACGTTACAAAACACATGTTGTGGACTTTTTATACCTTTTTTTTATGGCATAAGCCTTTTACGGATCACCTGATGGTAAGCAATCGGCGTCGCCCATGGACACCTGGAACACCAGAGGCGTTACAAGTGCGTTACAGGCCTTTTGGGGATTAGGAGTTTGAGGATCGTTGGGGATTCAGGGATTGGGGAGATTGGGGAAGGGGAGGGTAATTGGGCCTCCGGTAACTTTACTCACACGACGAAATACAACGCAAGCGTTGCTTCACGTCGGTTTTCTGAGAGGCCGTGGTATCACTCCGGTCGAGCCGGCCCATTTGTGTCGAAGCATGGCTCTCCCACACTTAAACCGCCGACGTTTTCGGAGTGTTATTGAATAAATAGTACCAGATTTTTCCAGATTCAGATTCTGGTTTTGAAAATAATAGAGGTATATTAGATTGAATAAAAGATAAGAAAAATTTGAATTCAAATCTAAATCTCGATTCGAATTCACTTTTTTTGTTATCTTTTGTAATATAAAAGGTATTACAGCCTTTTTTACTAATTACAAAACAATGCATGTGATAATTTATGGAAGGAATATAGCGTAATTGTTTTAAGTTAAAATTACTATAATTACTAATTTTTATATATATGTGTAACTTGTTTGTTAATTACATTAGTTACTTTTTCAAGTACCTAAATAACAGTTTTAATGTAAGATTAACAATATAACTTAAGCTTGCGTAAGCTGTAATGTTGTGTTTTTTTTTGAATATGAAATAAATAAATAATACCTAATTAGGTATATTGTACCTTCATTATGTCAATGTTCTTATTATTACAAGTTATTTAGAACTATATCGGTCTTAATAGAAGTTAGCTTAGATGTTGCCTTATATAGCTTACATTATGTGACTACTCTGGTGTTGTGGGTGTCCATGGGCGGCGCTAATTGCTTACCATCAGGTGATCTGCTACTCTGCTGCGTTGGCTCGCTTGCCTCAAGTGATATGCCAGTCTGTGAAAAAGAAATTATGCAATGAATTGCTATAGTTTTAACATTGATGACATCAAGTGAATTGATGTTAGTTGATTAATATACTAACCTTCTCTTAAGTGTAACAAACATATATCTGAAATGCGCATCAAAATCGGTTCAACCACATGCATTCATCAAACATACAGGTCAGAATGAGAACCTCCTTCGTTTATAAATACCCATACCCTAAATTTTTTTAATTAACAGTTTATTTTTACATAGTGTACAACTAGGTACTACAAGAAATCAGATTTAGCTATGTATGCAGTGATTAATATCCGTTAAAAGTTCACAATACAGAGGTTCACAGTCACAGTGCGTGTGCGCATATTCCCTTACAAGTCACTTCCCTTCACCAATCGCCATTGTTCTTACTGCGAATAAACATCTTTTTATATTTCTTAAATAGACAATTTTGACTTATAAATCCTTTCAAACACCTACACTCAAACATAAACCATATCATTTATGAATAAAGTAACATTTCCTTTGCATCCAAATCAACCCTTTGGAAACATCTTAATTTAGATCAAAGAAATCTTATCTCATTGTAATAAAGGTGTTTTTTGCTTGGCAAAAGTAGTTTTAAAGTGCAGAATGAGAGGATTATAAAATGCTTTGAAAAGGAAGTTTTTGTATGACGATCATATCTTAATATGGTTATAATGGGAGGGTTGCGCATAATCTGTAACTGTCTGACTGTCTGTTTGTCCGTTTCGCACCTTGATAGGGGTCTATTTGAAGGATTATACTCGTTTTTATGTCGTCTGTCATTTTTGGTGTCGGTAAACGGATTACCAGTGAGATGTATTAGTTGTAATTTGGATTTTTGGTGTAACTTACCTACTGAGGATTATGTTTTTGTTGACTTTGTTGTAGTGTTTAGTAATTGTTGAAAAATTGAACTTTAACCGGACAATTACAGTTTTATGGTCGTAACATTCAAATGCAATGAGTTTAGTATGTATAATGTGGGTACTATATACTATATAGATATTGATGTATTATCATCCCCAAATATAAAGTAAAGTTTTGAAGAAAAACCGCATTTTTCGAGATGCAAAATAGATATAGATACTTTTGACTAATTCTAGCTTCTGTCGATGACTTCGTACGCGCAATCCCGCTTTTACCCTGAATTTTGATAAAAAGTAAAAAAAAGTTAACATCATTCATCATCTTCAACATCATCAACAGCCTATAAATACCCACTGCTGAGCAAACATCTCTCACACGGAGAAGGTTTGAGCATTAATCACCACGCTTGCTCAATGCGGGTTGGCGATTTCAAACTTATATTTAGAAATTATAAGTCCAGGTTTCCTCACAATGTTTTCCTTCACCGTTTGTTAGTAGTGCCTACATAATCTTAGAAAGTACATATTACTCGGCAAAAGGTAAGTTTGGTACTTGCCGTTGGTAGGTTTCGAACCCGTACTCTCATGCATCAGAAGCTGCCGTCTTTAACCTCCAGACCACCAAGGCCACAAAAAAAGTATTGGATAATAGTATCCTATGACCGTCTCCTGGTTCTAAGCTACGTCCCCACCAATTTTCATCCAAATCGATTGAGCCGTTATTGAGTTATAAATACTGTAACTAACACGACTTTATTTTATATATTTTTTTATATTTGATAGGCTGACGTTTGACCACTATCGCTCCTGGTAGTAAGCGATGAAGCGGTCTACGATGGAGTACGTCGGCCTAAACGCAACCTATTCACTCGGACCTTGAATACATACAGATTAAGTACCGGATATCAAAATATATCGCACACGACAATATCTCGTGTGACGCTGACATAAGACCCTCAAAGGGTACATCTTGACACTTTTTGTGATATATCTCGGTGTAATATTTATGCGTCACCACGAACGTAGATACCATCGGATGCGGGTTCGATTCCGTTCCATACAACGGGGGCACGAGCGTAACGGTCTCCTATTATTTTTACTCTGTGATTTGAGATAAAGTGAAGATGACAGATTTTTATTTTAAAAAAAGATGCATATGTTGTCAGTAGATACGTTTTTTATACATTATAGGTGACAAATGTTGGGTATATTTTCCTTTACAAACTACTTCAATGATATCCTCTGAATGATTTTGTTATAGTATATTTTATTTAAGTCAAGATGTCTCAGAAACATTGTACAACATACTTTTTAAAAAAGAGTAACGCATGGAGTTTCTTTCTCGTTCTTCTCCATTCGAATCTACGTTTTGGAATGAGCACTTAGCTTTACTGACGGACTGACAGACAGACTATTATTTATTTTGTATTTGTTGATATTTCAGAAGTATCAAATTATGGTTTAATTGAAATAAATGCTTTGACTTTGACTTTGACGTCGGACTTAATTCATCGGCTCCTTCTATTTCGGTCTGGTTTAATTTTATATTCGGCTTGATACAGCAACTTAATTCTTGCTCATCGGTAGTTACTATGAAGTATCTTATTATTACGGAAGTTATTATGAACAATTTTAGGTGAGTTTTTAAATAACATAACATCACACCTTTTTATCCCCGAAGGGGTAGGCAGAGGTGCATATTATACCACTGTCAATGTAACACCCACTTTTCACTATTTATGTTACGAGTCCCATGTAATAAAGAATGAGCCTATTGATTTATATATATACCGGGCACAATTTCAGACTCCGTGCTACTACTGAGATTTTTTTTTAAACCTAGTAATACTTTGCCCGACCCGGGAATTGAACCCGAGACCCCTTGCCCGGCAGTCGCAATTGCGACCACTCGGCTAACGAGGCAGAGCAGGTTTTAAATAAATAAACCTTTTGCCAGTTACAGAATAATTATAACTTCATAGGTGTATGTATACCGGTGACAACAGCATCATTAACTACACCAATCATTAAACACAATTGGTGCTATATCATATATTATGCCTAACATGGATAAGCAGAAGTACATCTCAATGGCCACAGCAGGTCGGTCTCAAAGTCTCACGTAATTACGGCGATACGTTGGCTAACAAATTAGCCGCAACGCCATACTCTGGCTACTGAATTGAATTACTACTCGTACAGATATTGACAAGGTGAGGTGTGATAGTCGGGATTGTTATAAATAAACTGATAGAAAAGTGTAATAAGTGAACCAATCGAAAAATCACTTAAAATTAATATAAGAAGGCTTTTAGTGAGAACAGTATATATCCATATATTATTATTTTAAAAAAAAAAACGTTGCCACACACTAGGATTACCTCCTGTGTCGTGGGTGCGTTTACAAACATTCAAGTTCACATACTTCTACACATGAAACCCAGACCCGAAACAACAATTTGTGGATCACACAAAGAGTTGCTCCATGCGGGAATCGAACCCGCGACACGTTGCGTGGCAGCCAGTTGCCCAGCCGCCGCACTAACCGTGTTGTTAATCATGCCATATGTACCAATTTTCATTATTTTTCATGAACTTATTTATCAGGGCATGTATTAAAATATGATATCACATTGTTAGTCTTGACATAACGTATGTATGTGAAAAAGCTCACTGCTTTGCAATTTTTTAAGACAAGATATAAAAGTTCAACTTCTAATATTATCTACTTCCTAAAACAAAATAACAACTGTAGGTACTTGTGCTTAAAAAAAAACACCACGAGTATTCTTGCAAAAATCACCTTCAATTTAAGACAACCCGTATAATTTTCTTGTCTCGTTTTAATTTTCAAGTCAACCAAAGCGAACCACATGCGTACGCGCATCGGAACATAACGAACGAGATTATAAGCTTTCAACGCGCCGCCATTCAACGGCTGTTTATTCAAACCGCTCAATATTCCTCTATGACGGTTCAATTTTGACGGAACCCGGCTACGACACAATAGCCTTATACCTCTAAATAGAAAAAATAAAAACCAATTTGTATAACGAACTAGATAACCAATATAACTTGGCACCGATTTTTTTGTTTCCCGGTAGAATTTGTTTGGTTTTTTCCATTGGGCAGGGGTTAAGTTATGGTGGTGATTAGTAAGATGTGTATGAGATAATTCTTATTTGATTTGGACCAATTAGTGATGCTTACGTGCGAACCTTGTGTCGGTTTGACCTTTTTGTGACGAATGTGGAAACGTAACGCGATTAGTTGTAACATACGGCGAGCATACAATGGGCGTGCCCGATGAGCTTTGGGTTGTCGAAAAAATAGGGAGTATATTTTTGTGGGGACATTTTGGGAGCCATTTTCAGATCAGTGTATCCGCCATTTATTTATTTATTTATTTTATTTATTTATTTATGTACACACATTCAACACAGAGGACAACAGATATATAAAAACAGAGTACATAGGCAGAGTACATTTATTTTGTGTTATCCAAAATTCTGATATGATTTTGTATTATTAAAGTTGTATTTTTGTTGTAGTTTTCTTATATTACTAATGGATAGTATATTTGTATTGTAACTTTCGTGAGACATACTAAATAAATTATTATGTTTTCGGCTTACTCACATAGTATTTTGACGAGGAACTCGACTAGTTTCAAGCCATGCTACAGACTCATATTCATGAGCTGCATTTCGCGACCCGCAACGCGGCAACTCGCGGCTACGTGAGTAAGCCGAATACATAATAATTAACTAATAATATATTTGTAAAAGTGAACTCGTTTTGAAAATTGTGTATTACAATTAAACGAACGAAACGATTAATACCATGTTGATGTTAAGAATAAAATCTACCTTGATACCCTAATCTATCTAGCTTGAAACAAGTCACGCACTTGTTTCATGTACTAGACTAACTCCTCGTATCTAGCTTCCCCGTCCAAACTTCACACCCCTATATTTCAAACGTCAGTAAAAATTTTAGTTTGCTCGTTACTTCGTAATAAATACGGTTATCGATCAATCTCCTTTGTGTCCGTTTGTTATCAATCATTACATTGTATACTATATACAATTGTAATCAGTGAAGCAGCTTTGTTAGTAGATAATTCAGTTTATTAGATTTTAATAGGCGATCTGTTTTTTGTAAATGTAACTTTATTTTGGAGTACTAGGTATTAACATTAAATTATGACCTTGATATATTAGTCTTGTATTGATATTGAGTACGTAAGAGTTACAAGCGGCAGGTACGTAAGAGTTGCAAGCAAGAGGTACACGGCTGCCTAGCAACGTGTTGCAGATTCAATTCCCGCATGGAGCAATTCTTTCTGTGATCCGCAAATTGTTGTTCCGGGTTTGGGTGTCATGTATATGTGAACTTGTATGTTTGTAAACGCACCCAGGGCACAGCATAAAATCCTGGTGTGAGCCAAGGCTTTTTTTTAAATGCTTACGTGAATCCATTTCACACTGAATCAGTCCTTGTATCTAAAGAAAAAAATGCAACATTTCAATTGAAAAGCTCAGACCTAATACGATTTCACAAATAACCATAACTGGCAGCAGATTATGAAATATCAATTTGATAAATAAACATCACCATCATTGATCGCCAAAAATCGCAAATCTCTTTAGATCCGCGTCGGCTGCGCCCGCGCATCGATCATGTCAATCTTGTAAAGTGTGGAGGGATTAAGTATGTAATTGTGAAATGGATGGAGATGTTAGTCGTTATTCTTATTTTGGAGAATTAACGAAGTTTAAAGTCAGTTATTAATTTTGGCATATATATATCATATCCGAAAATAATCATTAAGGTTTTGCTATCATAAAAATCAGATATAGTATTGTTATTATAAAAAAGTATACATGCAATTTTAATTCCCAACACTGCCAAAGGAATCTTCAACCACCATCGACCATAAGCACCAAGAGACGTGCGTGCGTTACACAAAGCTAAACTTCTGTATAAAACCGATAATTCGTCACAGTGTGAATGTTTGTTTACCGATTTGTTATACATTTACTATTGCGAATTATAAATTTGATTAACGTGAGAACGATATATGGGAACCATTAGGAATTCATACTAGTTTTTTTAGTTTATAGTTTGTTTTATACGGTTCAAATCGGGTGTTGAACTGTGTGCTTGGCGATCGGCAGCTTGCTTCTTGCATTTAGCGTAACAGTGTAGGTTTTTATTAAAATTGTTATTTGTCGTTACTTTTGGCTAGTTCGTGTAATGACCGTTGGAAGCACGTGGTTTTGGGATTGTTGTTTCAGTATACGTTAAATTTTGAAAACATTATTTATGATGAATTATAATGATAAAGTACTAAGAATCAAAAATTTTCATCCTAGAATTTTCTTGTACTCGTAGACCCTTAGTGGATTACTTAAACCTGGCTGAGTCTCTGGTTGTTAATAGGTATCTCTTAAAACCAAGTCTAGAACTTTAAAGCAACGTAAAGTCTGCAAATTAAAACTTAACACTGCTATAGCTTACAAGTAAATTCCTTACAATTTAGTTGCTAAGCAACTAACAACTTGTGCAAGTGTAGCGAAATAAGTGCTGTTCTAGCGAAGTTTTATTTAAGGCGTGTACATACTTGTATCATTGTAACATTTTTTAAATTATTTATGTAAAATTCAAAGAGGATAGTATTGTATTCAAATAGATAGTTAGGAGGAATAATTTAAATGTAACATTTGCTTATTTCAATGGCATTTAATCGTTGTAAGCCATTTCAAGAATTTCGTAGGATAGATATAATATTGTGATACCTAGCTATATGATTTGTGTACTATCTCGTCGGGTCGCAAGTTTCTAGTAAAATTAATTTCTAATATTCATATAATTCAATGTCTCCGGGGGTCACCCGGGCCTGGTGATCTGTAACACAGGTTATACCTTTAACAGACACCAGTCTCTTAATTGTAACATATTATATAATTTGTATCCGTAGAGTATTTTTGAGAAAATAAAGATTTTTTATTACTTTATTATTATTATTATAATTACAATGTTACCTAAAAATCGTGTTTACTCAGGTGAATATGTGGAGAAAAACTCTGCTAGTTTCAAGCCACAGATAGCCTCTTCCGCAAGAGCAGTGTGTGCGGTCGCGGCGATGTCACGCAGCCTCAGCAGGCTCCCCTCTGTGGCTCGAAACTATTAAAGCTTTTACGTGAGTAACCCGCGATTTTTAATTGATTTAGTATAATATCTCACGATAGTTATTACAATATATGGAAAAAAAAATATTTTACAGTACCTTTATATTAAGGTATAATCTAAGTTCTTTACAAACAACTTTACCCATTAGCACCACAGCAATTTTTCTGACAAAGAATTTTAGTAAGGAAGTAATTACGTTTTATTAGTCGTCCATATTTGTCGGGCAGTGAACAAGTATCCTTAAGGCAAGTGTCAGTACTGGGCGCGGTTGTAAGGGAGACTTAACGTTTGCTCACTAAATGGTTTATTGCAAACGTTACGAGTTTTGCGAGTTTACGTGTATCTTCACTCTGTGTGTGTGAACTTGGGGAGAAAATTTAATAATAAATAATAATAATAAATAAAAATCTTTATTTACTAAAAACAAGCGAGTTACAATATTTGATTTTAGGTATAGGCATACAATTACAGCTTACAATTTATGAAATCGCTGCCTCCCAAACTAGGTGATCCTATATTTTGGGGGTCAGTGTTCCCTCGTTGAGTATTACAAAATTATGAATGCTTATATTGCTAATTATTCTCTCAAATATTGTGTTAAGTGACATATAGATATAAAAAAAGAAAAAGAAAGTGAGTATTACCAAAAGAGATAATTAAGGATGATGTATGTGGGTGTGTGTGTTAGTGTATGTGAAGGTGTGTGTGAGAGTGTGTATGTATGTATATGTTTGCTATCTATGTACTAACTTTACGCGTGAGTGTTTAATTATTTAGACTAGTTTGTTTAACAATTGTTCTGTTTCATCATAGGTTAGTGTCTGAAGCCAACATGTGATTTATTAAAGGGTCCTAGTGGCGAGATGTTTTTTGAAATGGTCATCCTTTGTTCTACATGACGAGGTACACAACACTAACATCATCACCAGCCTTTAAGTGCCCACAATTGATCAAAGGCCTCTTCTTACACGGCGAAGGTTTGAGCATTAATCACCACGCTTGCTCAATGCGGGTTGGCGATTTCAGACTTATATTTAGAAATTATATCTAAGTCCAGGTTTCCTCACGATGTTTTCCTTCACCATTTGTTAGTTGTGTCTAAATAATCTTAGAAAGTACCTATAACTTGGTAAAGTCACATTGGTACTTGCCGTTGGTGAGTTTCGAACCCGCGTCCTCATTTATGAGATGACTTTACGACGACCACCACGACGTATTGTAAAGAGGTATAAAAATGTCACCAATCGTGTGTAGTAATCATGCAAAAATACTGGAAATTTATTGAAATCCTTTATCCCTAAATTGGAGAACATGTTCTCTAATAAAAGAACCGAAAAGAAGACGTCGCGATTTAACCTTATACCGGAGATAAGTCAAAGTCAAAGTTAAAGTCAAAATCATTTATTTCAATTAGACCAGGATGGCACTTTTGAACGTCAAACAACAAAAATTTATAAGTGAAGCTAGTTGCTCATTCCAAGGCGTAGATTCCTATGGAGAAGAACGAGCAAGAAACTCCATAGGTTACTCTTTTTCAATCAGGTTTACAATACAATTCTCTAGTTACATAGTTTTATTGGTTCGATTATGTGAGAACAATGCAACACCAAAATCCAGTCAGAAAGACTGAAAAAGAAAATAACCTTGAGGATAATAAAATAAAATGATACAGTCTGGAGCTGACTAGTTCCAATCGACGGTGCCCGTTCACGAACATTTGGCGAACCCTAGTACCGCCCAACTCAACCATTTTGTAGGGAATCGAGCGATCCAATGCACGTGCCACCGCTAACGAGATCTTTGAGTGAGCATGACAACTCCAAGCTGGCATAAATGCAATCTACTAGTCTAATTTGATTTAATTAATTACAGGGCTCTCACATTTACAATAAATTGTGCAACGTTTTAAACTATAGAGGTACAAATATTTAAGCAGCATGATTATATTATTACACAAATAGAATTCATTGAACATCACTGTGTTTCATGTATTATCCTGCGGAGCCGGACCAGCCTGCCTCCAAGCACTTTTATCCTCTATATAATCATTTAGTTTGTAGTATGCTTGTGTACATAACGTTTTTTTAATACATAGTTTAAATTTTCTTTCATTTAGATGCAGTATTTCTTGGGGGATTTTGTTATAACATTTAACACCGATTCCCATGAACGACTTAGATACTTTTGACAATCTAAAAAACGGCGGACTTAATCTATTCTTATGTCTAGTTTCATAATTGTGTCTGTCAGACACTTTACTAAATAAATGTAGGTTTTTCCTAACATACATAATATTTTCATAAATAAATTGACATGGAACGGTCATAATATTGATCTCCCTAAACCTTTCTCTGAGAGATTCGCGACGACCTAGGTTGTATATAGCTCTGACGGCGCGCTTCTGCAAGACAAAGATAGACTCAATGTCAGCAGCGTGTCCCCACAGCAGAATGCCATACGATATGATGCTATGGAAGTAACTGATGTACACCAGTCTTGCCGTGTCTAAATCGGTTAACTGATGGATTTTCCAGACAACATAAGCTGCAGAGCTTAATCGTCCCGCTAGAGATGTAATATGAGGACCCCATTGTAATTTGTCGTCTACAGTAATTCCCAGGAAAATAGTCTCTTTTACAAATTCCAATTTGTCACTATTCAGTAATATGTCACATTCGTTATTTTTAACGTTTGGCAAAACAAATCTAATGCATTTTGTCTTTTTATCATTCAGCACTAAATTATTTATTGTAAACCAGTTTTGAACCTTCATCAGAGCACTTTTTACATCGTCATAATTATTTGTACGTCTATTTATTTTAAAAACCAGTGATATGTCATCAGCAAATAATACCATCTGTGGTTCATTCCGGAATAAATGCGGCAAGTCATTTATATAAGCCAAAAATAGGAAAGGGCCTAGTATTGAGCCCTGTGGTACACCCATAGATATGCTAGCACCCTGTGAGTTTACCTTATTTACTTGCACCTTAAGTTGCCTATCCCGAAGGTATGACTTTAATAGATTTAGCGATACCCCTCTAATGCCGTAGTGTTCCAGCTTCAGCAAAAGCATTTCGTGATTAACACAGTCAAATGCCTTCGAAAGATCACAGAATATTCCAATTGCATCCTGTGCTTCTTCCCACGAGGCAACAACACGTTTTATCAAAGCTACTCCTGCGTCAGTAGTGCAGCGTCACCTGGTGAACCCGTATTGTTGATCATGAAAGATAGAATTCGTGTTAAAGTGGCGCAGCATCTGAACAAGCATCAGTCTCTCAAACACTTTACTAAGCACTGGTAAAATAGAAACCGGCCTATAGTTATTAGGTTCCGCGCTATCACCGGATTTAAACAATGGAACTACTTTACTGTGCTTCATCAAATCCGGAAAAACCCCTTGATCTATGCTTTTATTAAGAATGAAAGCTAAATGAGGCGCTATAGTCTCTATAAAAGCCCTACACACCCTAACCGACATTCCCCAGAGATCTTCAGTCGACTTAACTTTGATATCTTTAAACGCTTTAATGACTGCTTGGGGGTTTGTGTACTGAAACCGAAAAACAGAAGGGCATTCTTTAACATTACTTTTAAGAAGCTCCACTGAAAGAGTTGGAGATGATTTCAACGCTTCTGTAGTTTTAAGCGGTATATTTTTAAAGAAATTTTCAAATTCCTGGGCAACTTTCGAATTTGTACTAATGCGTCCATTTTCGGTATTTAAATTAAATTCAGCATTACGTGATTTATTTCTACCTGTCTCGTTATTAACTTCTCAATCACCAAGCGGTCACCGGTGACCGCTTTCCACTAATATTACATTACATTATAGACCTTTTTTCTAATGTTTAGAGATTACTTTTGTATGACCAAATTTAGGTGGTGGATTTCAACGGGTTAATTATATTCCAAGTAGTCTTTATTTTGTTTTCCGCGGTCCTAATTTTGCTGCTAATATGAAGGGCTTTTGCATGTTTACAAACTAATTTGAATATTTTTGAGTATCTGGAGACATAGCTGTGAAAAGTCTCACTATTATTAAATGGTTTCATACCATAGAGCTCAAACAACTTTCCCCTACTTTTACGAATACCTGGTGTAGCCCAGTCACAGAATACAAATTTACATTTAATGTTTTTACGTTTTAAAGGGAACATTTTATCAAACTGTGTTTTAATAATGGACAATAAGTTGGCATAAATCTCACTTGGGTATTCACTATCACATATTTGGTCGCATAATTCATTACTTAAGTTGTTATTAAATGACTCAATTTTTTTAACCGTGGTTTGTCTGAACATAATTTCCCTTTTTTGTATAGTTGGGATAGTATCAAAATTTACTATTAGCCCACTGTGATCAGATGGTAATATATTTACAATGTCTTTATGTAAATAATCACAGTTACAAAAAACATTATCTAGAGGTATACATGTTGCCGAGGTTGAAGTTACTCGGGTGGGTTCCAGGAAAACATTAGACAAATCAAAAGATCTAAAGTGTAACAAGTTAGTACAATTAGAATTTCTTTCCAAGAGATCAATATTAAAATCGCCACATACTATAGTATATTTACTATTGGAGCACGTTTCTTGCAATACATCTTCCATTATTGAACTAAAAGAATTCAGATAGGAATATAATTCAATAGGAAAACTAATGTAGTTTATTTCTCTTTTTTATATTTAAGGTCAAGTTCACATCATCCGTAGTAGTATCGCAGGAAAAACTATAAACCGTTCAAAAGGTGAATAGAAAGACACATTGTCGGTCGCACTCGCCGCTTCCTGGATGACACACGACTACACGTAACGTGTGTAGCTAGCTTTATTGCCGACTGTTAGGAGCCTTGCTTGACTGCCCCGTGATATATCGTCTAATTCGAGTTGGATTTTAAACGGGGTCTAGTGTCTTGGCATTAGACCCCCATGTCATAAGACCCCATTCTCAGTAGCCATATTGTTGAAAGTGGGGTCACAATTTTTCAAACGGAAGAAATACTAGAACATAATATTTTTGAGACTGAGACTCGAAATGTCGATACCTGGCAATGTTTTCATTAATAATATTATTAGACATGAGGTGAAAACTTATGTTTTAAGAAAAAAATGTATTTAGAACGACTAGATAATTGTATTGAAACCTCAGATTAACAAAACAATATTGGTTGCCAGGACAAACGTATTGACGGTTTAACGAATCTCGAACAGAAGAGGGGCGGTCACTCGACATGTCTTTTATCCGAACTAAATTTTCATCTACCTCCAATGATTCCCAACAAAATATATTAATTTGTTCAAGTAAATTGTATATTATATTAATTTTAATATAATTAGAATAAGTGCGACTTAATATAATACAGATAAAAAAGCTACGTAATATAAAAAGGCTGAATTTATTAGTAGATAAGTGGGCAGATTATGATTATGATATGATTGTATTTAACTCGTCGAATACCGGTTTTGCAGACACAATTATAGAACAATAGGTTGCGGTCACCGGTGACCGCTTGGTATTTGACAGTTTAAATACGAATTGGTGCAATGTCACTACGTTACGCTCGTGCAAATGTGTACAGTCGGTGTTCTTAACATATACACTTTGTGTTGTGCTGGAAAGTTACGTCGAAAATATATACATCATGTCTGTGTTAAAATTGAGTAAGTATTAAGTCATCTATTGACAAAAATAATTTTCATTCAAAACATTAGTTAATAGTTATACTCTAACATACGTAATCAGTTTAGGATAGGTCAATAAAAGGTTTTCGTAAATTTTTGGCTTGTCATTTCATTAGTATACATCTCTTCTGCCTTCCAGATCTATCACTGGCATGCATTACAGAACGACTATATATATACACAACATTTTATTGCAATAACAGCTCGCTTAATCAAATTTTGATACTGCCTGTACCTAAAATACACGTGCCACAATATCCTTCTTAATAATTTTAAAATAGTTTTCGATACACACACAGCTGTACATTTCAGTATATACTTACATAAATCTATATATGTGTGTGTGTGTGCTAATTTACTCAACTTAGTGCTCTATTAATATTCATAGTTCCATTGTTAGTTTTTATACCATTTTGCTTGGACAATGAGACATCGTTTACATTTAGTGTAAATTAGTTTAATCCTATTTCATATTTATATCTTGAAATTCTCAGTTTGACATTCATGAAATCAGATAAAGGCCATGAAAGGTTGTAAATGCTATTCTTTAACGATTTTTCGCCTGTTGTGAATTAACTTTAGTAAAATATAGTTGAAGGTCCTAAGATAGATCTCTAGGTTGGATTTTTTTGAAAACATACACTTGAATTCTTGCTGAAAATAGTAGGCATCTAGGTTATCATCGTCGTCATCAACAACTGTAATAGTCAAGTATGTGCCTTCTCTGTACACAAGTTTAAGTGTGGGAGAGCCATGCTTCGGCACGAATGGGCCGACTCGACCGGAGTGATGCCACGGCCTCACAGAAAACCGAGGTGAAGCAACGCTTGCGTTGTGTTTCGTCGTTTGAGTGAGATTACCGGAGGCTCAATTACCCTCCCCTTCCCCAATCTCCCCAATCCCTGAATCTCCAACAATCCTCAAACTCCTAATCCCCAAAAGGCTGGTAACGCACTTGTAACGCCACTGGTGTTCCAAGTGTCCATGGGCGACGCCGATTACTTACCATCAGGTGATCTGTCTGCTGGTTTACCGGATTATGCGATAAAAAAAAACGAAAGGGATTTCCCTACAATGAGCAAATGTTAAAATTATATAACTTGTTAAATATTTACATATAACAGCATCTACCATTAATTATACAATAAAACATTTGTGATTGTAACCCTAAATCTAACAACAATAATCCCATCCAAAAAAATCTTCCGCAATTTATGCTTCGACAAAAAGGTCAATTCAGAGTTCGAATCCGGACACATAATCCATTGTTATCATTTGTTAATTACACACAAACTCGTGCATAAAATGTAAGTAACTAATAATTAATGATCTTGTGTTTTGATCGTCCAATTACAAAGGTAGAATCATTTTACTGCGGGGGATTTTTGCCCGGAAAACTCCGACAAAGGATTGGATGTGCACAAGTTGTTGTTATGGAGTTGGCGTCCCGTACGTGATAGGGTAGTTGCCTAAATTTTATATTAATGTCCGTCTGGTAGATTAATTTAAAACATAGCACACATATTTTTTCTTTTCTCACGAAATTACATACTTTCGACGATATAATCTGAAATATCGTGTGACGTCACAATGCGCTACATTTTGTAGCACTTAGTGACGTAACAACTTCCCACTCCTAAACTTAACTCCATTCCATTTTATTGAAGTATTGTAACTTTATACGAGTAAATAAAAAAATATGTGTCTAATATTTTGTCATTACCTAACTGACGGATTAATTAGATTTTTAATTTTCATTCCCTGGCATAACATTCGCTTTTCTCACTCTAGTAAAACCGAATTAGTTAATGGATTTCCTGATTCCTGAAATTAAACATTGCATTGGATGATTAACTTTGACCTTAGATTTGTACTTGATATACCTACGCTACAAGTTGCATTATATTCTATGACAAAAATTATCATTTGGATAGAAACACTGGTATTCAGTGTTAGTATTTTGACAAGGGTACTATATTTTTACAAATCCATTGCTTATCAATTTTAATAGACGACGCGAATAACATCAGTTTTTTTCGACACAAACACACGCATCTTTTTTTTTTTTTCTAAACGTTGCCCCACACTAGTATTTTCTCCTATGTCGTGGGTGCGTTTACAAACATGCAATATCACATACACATGACACCCAGACCCGGAACAACAATCTGTGGATCACACAAAGAGTTGTTCCGTGCGGGAATCGAACCCGCGACACGTTGCGCGGCAGCCAGTTGCCCAGACACCGCGCCAATCGTACAGTCATAACATCTTTGTTCACATCTTCTATACGGAGCCCTAAACCCACCCAATAATTAACAAAATCACTTTGAAAAACACAAATAATTACAAGTTAGTGTTTATTAAGAGCTGTTTCAAGGTCTTAGCAAACTAATGTAGGTCATAAAGATATCTCTTTGATCGCTAGGCATAGTTTTTTGTTCACATTATTATTGTTATGTACGTGGGAGCTGCGGTGGGTACTTTGTGTGCGTAATGTTAATGTTACCGTCACGGTATGAGCTTCGGTCTAGTTGGTTACCATATTTATATTA